>JABSTQ010010187.1:0-375542 GCA_013358835.2 Ixodes persulcatus
GTCAAGCCTACTGACCCCACAATACTCGTAACCAACCTCAACCCCTTAGTTCTGAAAAAAAATGAAGGACGTGACTCCTGACGGCATCATACAGATTAGACCGAACTATCGTCTCACTCTACTGGCCCTTGACACACGTAATGTGGAATCAACAAAAGCCCTACTCCGACTCTGGAGCCTGGGTGCGGTCCAAGTTATGATGTATGAACCGCCTCCACCATCTGCTTACGTCGGAGTCATTCGCGGCGTATCCACTGACATCGCACACGCTGAACTTTACGCAGCTTTACGTGAAAAAGTGCCTGTAATTCAAGTAAGAAGACTTGGAACTTCGGAGGCATTAAGAATCACCCTCGCATCGGGAGCAACATGCGAGCACGTCTACATAGGCCACACTCGATATAAAGTCTTCCCATTCCTGGAAAAACCACGCCAATGCCCGAAGTGTAACCGCTTTGGCCATATTGCAAGTACCTGCTCTAAAGCGCAGCGCTCTTGCCGATGTGGAGGCGAACACGACATCAGCCCGTGGGAAGCAGAACAACCTGAGTGCATGAACTGCAGCAAGCGCCATGACACCACGTCACCAAGGTGTCCAATCTACAAGGTGGAAAAACAAATTACAAACTACAAAGGCTCAAACAATATGGACTACACTTCAGAAAAATCAGCCATCATCAGCAACCAAGACACCCGAGGCGCAGGAAAGTACTGGACACCTCGTAGGCGCCCTCAACGCACAAATGAAAACAAAGCGATCACAATTCCACTAAACATGATAATGAATCCCATCTTTCAAAAAGCAGCCAGCCACAACGACTCCAAAGGTACCAGTCACTACTGTAGAGCCTTCAGTATCTTCAAGCACTCAGGAAGCTACCATGACCCGTCCTCTGAAAGATAAGCAAAACCCAACTAGTAAGTCCAGCGTACAACCTACCCACAAGAATTCAAGAGCTGATCCAGCACCTAAGCCACAAAGCCTCGGGAATGCGCTGTGGACACTCACCACAATGATGCGCACCTTCCTGGCTTCCCTACATTCTCAGTTTGCACAATCATTAATCACAATAATTGGCATTATTGTACCACTCAACACCTCCTGGTTTTATTAGATTGCATCGGTGAGAAATCAGCCTCAACAACGAAGAAGGCAGGTAACGAGAAATAGACATCATTGCTCCTCCAAAAGCAACTTAATCCCATCAATTATCCAGTGGAATGTTAATGGACTCCGGAAACGAATAAACAACTTACGGCAGCACCTACAAAGACACCGGGTCGGAGTGTTAGCGCTACAAGAAACTAGCGTTAAGCTGGGAGCGATCCGACTATCGCCCTACGTCATACACAACAGCACACCCCGAACAACTTCAACATCAGCAGATGCACCCAAGGCGTCCTTGTACATTCACCGGAACTTACCTCAAGTACAAGTGAATCTCTCCGATCTCTGCGACCGCAGAGCTGAATACGTGGCTGTGACAATCAGCAAAGGTAACTCAAACCTAACCATCGTCACAGCCTACGTACGGCCTAACGTTTCCTGGGACCCTACGATATTACGTACGATACTCTCTTGGTGCGCACCAGCCACGCTGCTGCTGGGGGATTTTAACGCCCATTACGAGACGTGGGGAGACAAGTGAACGTCAGCACGCGGCAGATGACTGGAAGAGTTTACCACAGCCATTGGTCTTCGCTGCTTGAACGACGGAACCGCTACGTTTGTACTCCCAGACGTAGAGCGTAGTGTACTTGACCTGAGTTCTGCTACCAACTCAATACTCGCAATATAGTCAGCTGAACCCGATAGCTGGGGCAGAGATCATATTCTGATAAAGATCACTTTCCTATCGAGCGCACCTCACACACAATGCTGGCACGGTGACGAATTTGTACAATTACCGAATGTACTTGGAGCAGATCATGTATCTCGGCAATGTCGATTACATGACATAAATACCTCAGGCTTTCTCCAAATCAACCCGAACTGTAACCATTCCAATATATCGACCAAACCCAGACCTGACATACATCAAGTCCGTGCTTTGCGCCGAAAGCTACAGCTACGCGCACTCAGAACATCGCGACAGGAGTACATTGAACACTACCGGAGGGTCGACTCTGCATTCCGTAGACACACCAATCGCTTCCAACGAAGACAGTGGCGACAGCGGTGTGAAATGCTTCATACTCCTGGTGGTGGACGACGAGCTTGGCGCATGGCTCGTCTCCTAGCTGGGCATGCAATCTCCCGTTCACCTGCTCTTTGGCATTGTCATCGCCAAGAACATCACCATGGCTCAAACGGCAGAGCTGCTCGCCGATGAATTCACTTCTGCTCCTATAACTCCTCCTCGATTTGTCACAGGCAGCACGACCTCCCCCCAGCTCCGGCCACCCACTTCGTCCTCCAGCGACTTGGATTTCAGGCTGTGGGAGCTAAAAAATGCTCTTCACTGCACTTCTCGCAAACGGAGCGCACCAGGTCCTGGTGGAATAACTTTTCAAGCACTGCAGAATCTTGACACTATGGCCCTCCTAGGACTCTTTGCGTACCTGACCAACATCTGGAGAACGTCGGTACTCCCTCCCGCCTGGCTGACATCTGAGGTCATTCCAATACACAAGTCAGGAATACCCACATGTGAAACGAGCTCATACAGACCAATCTCTCTCACTTGCTGAATCGGAAAGATTCTGGAGCGAATGGTTCTGAGACACCTCGACTGGCAAATTGAGACCTCTGGTGCCCTACCTCACCAGCTTTGTGGTTTCCGAAGACATCGATCCATAACAGATGCAATTGGCGAAATCGTGTCAGATATGGAGCAAGCTAAGGCGATGCGCCAAGCCACCTCGGCCAACTTTCTTGACATCAAGAAACCGTTCGACGCTGTTCCTTATACAACCATCATTGCTCAACTCCTTATGTTTGGAGTATCAGGCCGGGCGCTGGCATATATAGGTGCATTTATAAGTGGGCGCACAATGCGCGTTCGTCTAAACGGAACGCTCAGTTCACTACGCAACGTTGCTCAAGGCGTTCCCCAGGGCAGGGTCATAAGCCATTTTCTATTCAATGTAATCGTGGCAGCTCTCCCAGACGTCTTACGACGCATAAAGAGCCAATCGCAGATTATCAACATGGCAATTTACGCTGACGATGTTGCCCTCTGGGCTACAGCTCCTACTAACGCATGTAGCATTATGCAGCGAACGCCCCAGCAAGGCGTAACAGCAGTAGCAAACGAAATATCAAGACTAGGGCTTACGCTTTCTGCCTCCAAAACTGCAGTCCTTCAATATCATCCGACGGCCAGAGCATCTATCATCATGGTCTATACCATCGACGGGTCTGATGTGACACGAGTCGGAACATACGCCTATCTGGGTTTCCTGTTAGACGACCGCGTCTCCTGGCGCCCCGCGGTGAAGACAACCATAATAAGGTGTCGCCGGCATCTCAACGCCATCAGAATGATTATGGGCAGTCGGTGGGGAACACCACAGGCCATGATGATGCAGCTCTATAGAGGGCACATCCTCTCACGGCTACAATACGCCTTGCCACTGGTCCGCACCAGCAACACCCAATCTTCGGCTACAGAGACTCTTTAACGAGTCGCAATTTGTTTATGCTTGGGCCTACCAAGATATTCCCCAAATACCCCAACGTTAGTGGAAGCAAGGGTCAATCTCGTTGAAAATCACGGCAGGGCGCTGATACTTCGTCACATTGCGAGGCAGTCATCTTGTCAATCAACAGGTTCCCTCCTAAAGCGTTTTCATCAGCGTTCACTCTCGCAACTCGGTCATCTGCAGCACAGTTCAGAGCTTTGCGCTCTTTCCTTGGTGTGTGTTCATATTTTCGACGTTTTATTCGCGGCTTCGCTGATTTATACGAACCGATGCAGCGCCTCCTCAAAACGAATGTACCTTATGTGTGGTCCCAAAGCCAAAAGCTGGCGTTTCTTTTCCTCAAAGAGGCACTAACAACACAACCTGTCCTGGCTCACTTTGACCCGTCTCGTGAGGTTTAAATTCACATCGATGCTAGCGGCTATGGAGCTGGTGCCATCCTCATTTCAATCTGTGACTCAAAAGAACATGTTGTTGCATACGTCAGCCGGTCGCTATTCAAATCTGAAATGAATTACGGAATCTACTAAGAAAGAATGTCTCGCCATAATTTGGGCAATACAAAAGTTTCGGCCATATGTATTTGGGCGACCATTTAAGGTTGTCACTAACCCCCATGCCTTGTGCTGGCTATCGAATCTAAAGGACCCTTCTGGAAGACTCGGACGCTAGGCACTAAAGCTTCAGGAGTACGACGTTTCTATATTTTATAAGTCTTGCAAAGAAACATGATGCCCCAGATTGTCGGCAATCTCCTTGACATCCACATTAGATTTTGCTTCTGAGCAGCGAAGAAACTCCCACTTACAACAGGTCTTCAATTGCCTAGAAAAGGCCCATCTTACACGTCAAGAGCAGCGTTTGAGCAGCCTTTATAGGTTGAAAGAGGGCATACTCTATCGTCACAACTATAACTCCGAGGGGCCCGAATTACTCCTTGCTGTTCCCAAACTCCTCCGGACGAATAGTTTATGCGTTCTACATGGTGACCCTACAGCTGCACATATGGGATTTTTTAAGACATACATGCGCGTTCGAAACACTATTTTACTGGAAAGGAATATACCGTGACATTTTTAAGTATGTCACACACTGCCTACAATGTCATCAACGTAAGAACAGACAAACGGCATGGTTGAACGTTTTAAAAGAACGATCGTTGATATGTTGTCTATGTATGTACGGTCAGACCACCAACACTGGGATTCTGCGCTTCCTTTTGTCACTTACGCATATAACACTGCAATCCAAGACACCCCAGGCTATTCTCCATTTTTCCTTCTTCACCCTCGTTCTCCAACGGCTTTTCTCGACAACCTTCTGCCATATAGTGCTACCGAACGAAACCTCCAAGCAACAGTGGCGCAACTTCTCTGCCGTGCCGAAGAAACCCGTCAAATAGCACGATTACGCACAGCCTCCTCTCAACAGCGCCAACGTCAGCGCTATGATCGGAGCCATCGCGCGGTTTCCTACGCTATTGGAGATCTCGTCTGGGTTTGGACACCGACTCGGCACCAAGGCAAGTGTACCAAGGTTCTTCACCCCTACACAGGGCCCTTCCGGGTCACTCGATGGTTACCAGACCTCGCATATTAAGTGACGCTCCACGAACCAACGGCTGACCTTCGTCGGACATCCACCGACACCGTACATGTCGCCCGCATGAAACCCTACTTCCCACCGTTCACACCATAACACACCCTACTCTGCAGTCGCGGTCGGGAGGACCACCACCACACCGGGGGGGGGGGGGGGGGGGGGGGGTTAATATTAGGAAGAAGACGATGATAACGAAGACGATGATGTATAGGGCCGCTGCCGGTAGGGCTCGCTCCAGCGCGAGCTGGAGCGGGCAGTTGAACTAGAAGACCGAGGCTGAAACGGACGGCTCTTGCCCTTGGTCATGATTTCCTTCGTTATATATATATATTTATATATATATATATATATATACGGTGAGAGGGTTTAACGGGCCGGTTGGACGTGAAACGAAGTTGAGGAGTTCCAGGAAGGCCTTTACCTTACCAACGTTTCAAGCGGGGACCGCTTTTCTTCAGGGTGGGATTGCAAATGTCCCACCAAGAAGAAAAGCGGTCCCCACTTGAAACGTTGGTAAAGTAAAGGCCTTCCTGGAATTCCTCAACTTCGTTATATATGTATGCACAGTATACATATAGACCTTTCCAGCGGCAGTCTCGAACGAAGCGATTTACAGCGCGCGTCCCTGGTTTTGAGAGGGTACGTCAGTGTTGCCCGACTGCGCTGAGCTGTGGAGTTTCTCGTCAGTGGGCTGTGGCAGCCTGCGTAGGCGCACTTCCGGACGCTGTTGGAGGCTAAATTGCCGCGTTTTATTCTTTATTTTGTGTTCTATGGCGAATAGAATTTCTCGGGGTTTTTAAGAATGTATTGTACTATTTTTGGAAACCAAAACAAAGAAATGAAAGCTGTTTTCGTGAGTCCGTGTGCGACAGAACAAACGCAACTGGAATGTTGGTTTCATTTTATGGTGATCTTTTTACGGCACCATACACTCAGCCGTGTCAATCTACAAAGGTCTTAGCCGTCGAAAATATTTTACCACACAGGATATCCGAACTGCATGGGTATTTTCCGCCAACGACATGAAATTCAACGAGTCTCATCAATCGAACAACATATATTGTACGTACCCCACGGTGCCGCGTTATCCGAACAGGATTTGAGAAATGTCTCAAATAACACAGCATATCCAATATACAGTGTCGACGATAGTCACTTCACGACGATCGGACGGAATCCGGTGTTTTTTGGGGCACGTATTGAAGAGAGCTGCTTTTTTGCACAGTTTCAAAGCAAATGAACGAACGTGTCTATTCTGTCCCCACACCCCGGACCAACCCTATCAGCTATTTTTCGCGGAGACCCGGAACACAAGGTGGGGAGGCTTTTTGGATATTATCTCAACGGAAATAATCCTCCAAGAACGTCGAATTACCTGCGTCGGGGGCTGCTTGACGTTCGCTCTCTTCGTTCGTTTCCTGCGAAGGTCGAGCAGGCTACGAGCCCTGGTATTCCCTGGTTCTCACAGTGGAAGATAACACACAAAGGGTAAGCACCCTAAACAGGCAAATAAAGTAAAAACTTCCAAGAAAAGCCGGCGAACTCCGAATGCAAAATGCAGGTGGGGAGTCACGCTGACCGGGTTTCCACAGCTCAGGCGGGCGCCAGAAATTTCTGGCTGATAGGGGTCGCTCGATTCGCAAAATGGCGGCGGCCAGAGCGCTCTTTTTGCAAAGGTCTATATAACGCCCGTATATATATATATATATATATATATATATATATATATATATATATATACGGCCGGACTCCGGCCGAAACGTCGAAGATTAAATCGTCCGTTGTTGCTGTTTTCACCAAAGGTTTTTTCTTACCAGTTATACCCACGCCTTCGGCCTCCCGCCACCATCCCCGTTGCATATATATATATATATATATATATATATATATATGGGCGATTTCATATCAAATCGTGCAGGCAAAAAGGGTGGAATTTTTAATTTCGCTGAAAAAAATATATGTTAAGGCGTCGTCTCCAACTGCGCAGTAGCCACAAACCGCACGTCCATCAGATTTTTTGTTCTCGAATTACGAATTTTAAAAGAGGCCTCGGCGGAAAGCAGAGGTTTTCACATCCGTCGTGGGTCGGATGTTTTGCTCAATCTTCCGGCGTGGATTTTGAGTCCTCATTCTATTAAATTTTTTGAAGCACTCTGTGAGCACATTTAAAAGGCTCTAATACCATAAAATAATTTTAAGCGTTTTGCTTTTTTTCTGTAAAAATGTGAAAAACGCCTTCTCGGTTAATTGTTGACGAAGTTTGACAGTTAAATACTGGCGATCTACTTGGGTTCCATCAATTATTTTTATGTCTACGGAGAGCCCAAAACACGCTCTTCATATATATTATAAAATGACTCGGCTTTATAAAATATACTTTGCGGGACGTTTACCTTAATGTTATGCAAAAACCAAAAAGTACCAATTTTGAAATCCATTTTCTCAAAAAAAAACATTTTTTTTTTATTTTTTTTATTTTTTTGTTAAAATGTAGATATGATAGTTTTCTACTTGAAAATCAAGTCGAGAAAGTGTGTATTTTGTTTGTATGTTTTATAGTTAAGCATCAATATCGTACAAAAACGTGATTTACGACCTGAAACGGACTTGTCACTTGCGCGTCTTCACAAACTTGGATATATTTTTGCCTTTTTTCAACGTTCCCACATAAAAATGAAATACAGTAGTTCCACCCTGTTGTATTTATTGATTATTTAATTTTTATTATAGGCGTCAAGCTATATTAGAGGAGTTCAAAAGAAAAAGCAACACTTCTTAACAGACCAGCAGGCGTCGTAAATTTTTGATGTGTAGAAATCGGCAGACGTCGTATTGATTCGGGCCTTCATTGGCCTATATGAACGTCCCGCCCTTTCGGAACCAGCACATGACCACGACCTTTCGCGCTCGCTGTGTTAGATAGGACGGCCCGTGACAGTAAAGCGAGCAGCGGACCCTGTGTCACGAGGACTGAAATGGTACGAATGTGTCGTTCACGCGGCGAACAGTGACGGCCACCCAGGAGGAGTCAGTTAGTCAGAGTATTGCACTAGGGAAAGTAAAGAAACTCTTGCCTGGGAGCATGAGGACACCACGGCCTTACAATATCGACGGTCAACAACCGTTCTGACGGCCAAAACAACGCCGCGTGCGCGCTAAAACCGGCGGCGCGGGACAAAAATCCCACACACGCACACACGAAGATGGGTCGGTTTTGTTAGGGATGTGGGGACATTTCGAAACCAGCCATCCGTGTACGCGTGAAACGATACCGCGTATTTGCCCAAGCTTCGAGCGCCCTATCCCTTGAAACAGCCGTGCTCTATCTCTCTCCGCGGAGATCTGATAGCACCGAAGGGTTATCTCTTTTGGAAACAGCAAAGCCCGGAGTCTAACATTAAAAACGAGCGTGTTGGTAATTATACGTGTGTTTATTCTGCCCGGAGACTAGTTGGGTCGAAGTCAGCCTCCTTGTCAACTATAACCGTTTGTGAAGAGTGACCCTCTCCCGAGATGAAAAGTTAGCGCCGGCTGACGTGTTCTTCTGAAAAAGGGAAGGGGTAAGAGAAAGTTTAAATAACTACAGTAACTACCTCGAAAGCTCATCTCCCGATATGAAGCTCGAGGCATTTTACGTCTTGGTTACCTTCTCGCGCATCGCTGCTCGAATCTATTCTTCACTTTGTTCCGCACAGCCCCTGTTCCGCACAGCCACTGTTCCGCACAGCCGTCGTGGCTGTGCGGAACAGAGTGAAGAATAGATTCGAGCATCATCTGGACGCCGTCATCCTACCAGCTAGGCTTCAGTGTCGTGGGACTGGACTCGGCGTCGGTCAGTTAAGACGTTTTTTTTTTTTTATTTCGTGTGTGTTTCTTCGCCCCGCTGAACTTTTTTTCTCTGGTGCGGTTCTGCTGAACGTTTTTTTGTTTTATTTTAATGTTTTTTTACTAACTGTTTCATAGCATTGTTTAGTTGTTGGGTTGATTTCGTCATGGCGTATCGGCCTGGCGGTGCTGTAGAGAGCGTGCTCGCATGCATTTGATTGTGTCCCTTTTAGGGAATGCCCGGAGGAGTGGGTTTTTGTTCTTGCTGTGTGCGGCTGAGTTTTTCCGTCTTGATTAAATTTTTGTTTTTTTTGGTTTACCTTTACGTGTTGTCGACTTCTTTGTCTGACTCTCCACCAGGCGTGGACCTATCGCCTTGGCACCACTCGAACCTAAATCTTTTATCTTTTAAACGCTATTTTCGTTAAGATCGGAGTTGGATAATATTATTCTTATTTATTTATTTTTATTCCCTACCCCTCTCCGTGACAATCTCTCCTTGTGTTTCGGACCGTTTTTGTGTCATCACTTTTGTGTATTACGGAAGTGAAAAGCCATTCCCTGGTGATCTGTGCGATGTGTGCTGAACAAACCCTATACTTCGTTTCAGCTTCGGTCCGAGCGCGGCCGATGTTATGAGCCGAAGGGCCAATCAAACAGCGAAAGAGGCACAACGTCATAGCGTGCTCTCAGCAGTTGATAGGACCAGCCGGTATTCGCCATCTCTCTGTGCGTGCTCCTCCGCCGGCTAGTCCTATTAAGCGCAGATAGCACGCCATGACGCTGCGCTTTTTGTGCTGTTCGATTGGCCCGTCGGCTCATAACATCGGCCGCGCGCGGACCGAAGCTGAAACGAAGTATAGCGTTGGGTTTCGGAAAGAATTGTATATAATATATCAATGATGTGGTGACTTTCTATGTCTTAGTAATATGACAGCTAATAGCTAGTCATGCTAGATTACAGTGAAAGTTTTATAAATCGAAACAATACAACCCCAGTGCTTCTTCGATATTGAAGGTTTCCCGCTCTTATCAAAACATAAAAAGCTAATCAATACCACAAAATACGTTTATAATCGATTACAAAACATAGACAAAAATTCAATAAAACTTTTTCACAATTCATAGAAACAGACGGGTTGCTATGTCTGCAAAACGAAGAAGTCTTTTCCCGATATTGAGGCTTAAATATAGAACATGCAAACAAAATACACACTTTCTCGACTTGATTTTCAAGTAGACAACTATCATATTTATATTTTAACAAAAAGTAAAAGAAATAAAAAATGGGTTTTTTGAGAAAATCAAGTTCAAAATTGGTACTTTTTGGTTTTTGCATAACATTAACGTAAACGTTTCGCAATGGATATTTTTCACAGCTGAGTCATTTTAAAATATGTTTGAAGAGCGTGTTTGGGGCTCTCCATAGACATAAACACTATTGATGTAAACCAAGTAGATCGCCAGTATTTAATTGTCAAATTTCGTCAACAATTAACGAGGGGGTGGTTTGACATTTTTACAGAAAAAGAGCAAAACGCCTAAAATTATTTTATGGTATTAGAGCATTTTAAATGTGCTCAGAGTGCTTGAAAAACGTTAATATAATGTGGACTGAAAATCCACGGCGGGAGATCGAGCGAAACATCCGACCCACGAAGGATGTGAAAAACACTGCTTTCCGCCGCGGCCTCTTTTAAAATTCGTACGTCGAGAACAAAGATTCCGACGAACTTTCGGTTTGTGGCTACTGCGTTTTTAGAGACGACGCCATAACATATATTTTTTTTTCAGCGAAATTAAAAATTCGACCCTTTTTGCCTGCACGATTTGAAATGAAAACACCCATATATATATATATATATATATATATATATATATATATATATATATATATATATATATATACAGGGTGTTTTTTTTTTAAGCTTAACAGATTTGTTTAAAAAAAGCCGTGAAAGTTACACTTATGCCGCTTGAGGAGGTGAGTTATACGGCCAGGGGGACAGATTATAGGGGGCTAATCGTGATGATCAGTCGGCTAATTAATTAAAATTCGTTAATTAACTTTTTAATTAATGAAAATAGACATATGGTTCCAATTAGAAATTTGCTCAGCGTCGTCGAAAACCCCTAAATCAGTCATTTTCAGAAAGACTTTGAGCGCGTCAGAAGCGTAGTAGTGAACTGAAGTTACCGCTCGTGGAGCAGGTACAAAGCTAGAGGTTGCGATAAGGCGCCCGTGCGATTTTTCCGTCTCTTATCTAGCCCCAGCCTTGTACCTGCTTCACGAGTGGTAACTTCAGCGCACTACTGCGCTTCTCACGCGCTCAAAGTCTTTCTGAAAATGACTGATTTAGGGGTTTTCGATGATGCTGAGCAAGTTTCTAATTGGAATCATATGTCTATTTTCATTAATTAAAAAGTTAATTAACGAATTTAAATTAATTAGCCAACTGATCATTACGATTAGCCCCCTATAATATGTCCCCCTGGCCGTATAACTCACCTCCACAAGCTGCATAAGTGTAACTTTCACGGCTTTTTTTAAACAAATCTGTTAAGCTTAAAAAAAAACACCCTGTATATATATATATATATATACACAAGAAAGATCCATGGACTGAACAAAAACAGGGAAAGGTTTACTGACATTTCGAGAGGAGGCCTCTCTTCCTCTCGAAACGTCAATAAACCTTTCCCTGTTTTTGTTCAGTCCATGGATCTTTCTTGTGTATTTCAATAATCAACGGCCCACAAGCTTCAATCATCATATATATATATATATATATATATTGTGAGGCAATGATGTGCCGGTTTAATGAGATGATCGGGGGATTGTAGATGATGGTCAGTGCCGCAGCGCAGCCAGGTGAAGTCAGTCTGAATCGAATCGCGCGGGCCCACACCGGCCGACACTTGAGCGCGCCACTGGCGCCACGTCGTCGTCTTTCCTAACAGTTACCCTCCCGATGAGGAAAGTGCCGGACCGCCGGCACTTGTGTTTATGGTGCTTGGCGATAGTAGGGCTTGATGCGTGCGACGTGCACTATGTCAGTTGATCTTGAACGTTGATCACGAGGGGCCGAAACTGGAGCAACTTCGTAGTTGGTGGACGAGAGGCGTTGTAAGATCCTGAAGGGGCCTGTGAAGCGTTTTTGTAGTTTCTCGCTCTTCCCAGGAGATCGCAGAGGTGTCCAGAGAAGAACTTCGTCGCCTACTTGGTACGCGACATCAGTGTGGGTTTCGGCATGACGAAGGGTTTGATGTTGCTGCGTCTGTAGTGTATGAATCCTGGACAGTTGTCTTGCTTCCTCTGCGCGGTAGAGAACTTCGTCGGTGTGATCGTCATGTGCAGTGTCATCAACATAGGGCAAAACGGTATCCAAGGTTGAGAGTGGCTCTCTTGCGTATAACAGGTAGAAAGGCGAGTATTCTGTGGTGGCTTGGCGGCTGGTGTTATAGGCGTACGTGACGTATGGAAGAATGACGTCCCAATTTTTGTGATCGTCTGCGACATACATGGAGATCATGTGAGCTAGAGTTTGATTGAAACGTTCGGTGAGGCCATTTGTTTGTGGATGATACGCACTCGTGATGTTGTGCACGGACTTAGTGAGACGGAGGAGTTCTTGAAGCAAGTGAGCTAAGAATGGAGTACCGCGGTCAGTGACTATGTATTGAGGGGCACCGTGACGAAGCACGATGGAGTGCAGGAAGAAGGTAGCTACTTCGCAGGCTGTGGCGGCTGGCACGGCTTTTGTTTCGGCATAGCGTGTGAAATAGTCGACGACGACGATTACCCAGCGGTTTTTTGAGGTTGAGAGTGGAAATGGGCCAAGAAAGTCAATACCAATGCGTTCGAACGGGTGGTTAGGGGGAGGGATGGGCCGTAGTGCTCCTGCCGGTTTCGTTGTAGGCTTTTTCTTGGTCTGGCATTGGTGACACGCGCGAACATATCGCGTGATGCTGCGTTGCATTCCGTTCCAGAAGTATTTTCCGCGAATTTTGAAGTATGTTTTGGAGAACCCGAGGTGTCCGGCTGTCGGGTCGTCGTGGTGGATTCGAATTAGTTCTTTCTGAAGATGGCGTGGCACGACGAGCAGCCACGGTCGTCCTTGGGGATCATAGTTCCGTCTGTACAGAACACCTTCACGAAGGGTGAACAGGCGGGCGCGGCGCTCTGTACGATGGGTTGGAAACCGCAGGGTGCCGTGGAGGGTGTCAATGATAGGTTTTAAGAAATCATCGGATAGCTGTGCCGACCGTATGTCGACGTTGTCGAGGACTGCTGCTGGGTCTGCTGTGCCGATGCGTGCTGGGAGTATAGGGTCGGTGGGAAGTGGACATCGGGACAAACCGTCAGCGTCGAGATGGCGTTTACCTGATTTGTAGACAACCGTGAAAGTGTAATGTTGAAGCTTTAATGACCACCGTCCAAGACGGCCCATTGGATCTTTGAGGCTTGCTAGCCAGCAGAGGGCATGGTGGTCAGTCACAATGCGGAATGGTGAACCATATAGGTAGGGGCGGAACTTTGTAATGGCCCATATAGCTGCTAAACATTCTTTTTCAGTCGTTGAGAAATTTCGTTCAGAGCTAGTCAAAGTTCTACTGGCATATGCTATTACTCGCTGCTCATTTCGAATGTTCTGGGCCAAAACTGCTCCCACACCGTGACCGCTGGCGTCTGTTCTTATTTCTGTATCTGCGCCTTCGACGAAATGTCCAAGGATGGGGGCGGAGGTCAACGCTGTTTTTAAAGACTCGAACGAGTCCTGCTGCTCCTTGGTCCATTGAAAGCGCACACCGTTCCTTAGTAAATTGTTGAGAGGCTCCGCGATGTCAGAGAATCCACAAATAAATTTTCGAAAATAAGTGCATAATCCTAGGAAGACCCGGACATCTTTGACTTTCTGTGGTACAGGAAATTCAGCAACAGCTCGAAGTTTGTCGGGGTCTGGGCTGATGCCGGAAGCACTGACGAGGTGACCCAGTACTTTGATTTGTGGGGCAGCAAACGTACATTTCTTGGAATTAAGTTGTAGACCGGCGGCTCGGAAACACTGCAGGACCATACGCAGCCGGTGTAGGTGCTCGTCGAAATTCGGGGCGAACACGACGACGTCGTCGAGGTAGCACAGACAAATGTTCCACGTAAGGCCGCGTAGTAGAGAGTCCATCATACGCTCAAAGGTGGCCGGAGCGTTGCAAAGTCCAAATGGCATCACATTAAAGTGATACAGGCCAGTTGAAGTAGTGAATGCGGTTTTGGGCTTGTCATCACTGGCGACAGGAATCTGCCAGTAACCACTTCGGAGGTCCATGGAAGAGAAATATGAAGACCCTTGGAGCGTATCAAGAGTGTCATCAATTCTGGGCAGTGGATAAACATCCTTCTTTGTGACTTTGTTTAGTTTGCGGTAATCAATGCAGAAACGCCAAGAGCCGTCTTTCTTCTTAACAAGAACAACGGGAGAGGACCATGGACTAGAAGATGGTTCTATTACTTTCTTTTGGAGCATATCATCTATGTGTGTCTGAATTACTCGGCGTTCTGCTGGGGAAACTCTGTACGGTCGGCTTCGAACGGGTGATGAATCGCCAGTATCAATTCGGTGCTCTATAAGCGACGTTTGCGGCAACTTTCCGAGGTTAATGTCAAAAAGGGTTTCGTAGTCTGCAAGAAGACGGGCTAATATATTTCGTTGGGGCAGTGGTAGGCGGGGGTCGATCATTTTTTCCACGTGCTTGCTGAAATCGGGTGGTGTAGGGAGCGCATCGGAAGTGGTGGGGAGGAGACTGGCAAATTGGTGATGCACTGTTGATTGCATTGTAGCGACGCGACTTCCGGAAGGAACGATTTGGGGTTCGGAAGAACAGTTTGTTATCCATAACTGAAGTTCTCCACTCGTGAGGGTAGCAAGCGAATAAGGAATGATTAATCCCTTGGTCACGAGTTGCGTAGAGATGGGTTCAATGAGACCAGAAGTTGCTGCGGTGGGTAGGGTCGGTACGAGTGTGGCGACAGCGGCGGAGTACGGAGGCAGCAGTATGTCATTGTTGGCTGCCAGGGTGACGAGCGAACCATCGGCAGCAACCTCGGCAGTATCAGAAGAGTTGAGATGCAATTCACGGCTGGCACAGTCAATGAATGCTTCTGTCGAAGACAGAAAGTCCCATCCCAGGATGATGTCGGCGATACAGGTGGGAAGCACTATGAACATAACAACGTAACGGTTGTTACCAATTCGGATTGTAAGTGTGCAGTATCCGAGGGGCGGAACCAAATCACCATTGCCCATGCGCATTAAGTGTCCTTGCAACGGCGGGGTAAGTACTGCGTGCAGACGACGGCGGATGTGTTCAGGAATGCAAGACTTCGCGGCGCCTGTATCGACTAAGGCGGTGAAGTTGTGATTTCTAATTTCGAGTACAATCGATGTTGATCCTAAATGAGGAGGATTTGCGGATAGTGGTGAGTGTGCAGCCTGACCTCCAATGTAGCTGCAGGCCGCTTTATCTAGTTTGACTGTTGGGAAGGTCCGGGAGCGTTGGTGGTGAACGGCGATACAGAACGGCGTCGTGGCGGGTACGGCGATGATGGGCGGCCACGGCGTGTCGGTGGGGAAGGTTCGGGGCTGTGAGAGGGACGGCGACTGACTGGTAATTGTTCATGACCGGCGGGAGTGGACGTGTGGCAACGTGAAGAAAATTCGTCGATGGGCGGAGTGCGATGAATAGCATGGTCGTCAGTATAGTCTGTGGAGTAATATACACGGTTGGTCGGCGAGGTGCGAGCCGTGTTGTTAAGTCGACGGCGACAATATCGGAGGATATGTCCTGGTGTGTGACAATAATAACACACAGGTCGCTGATCTGGTGTTCGCCAGATGTTTGTCCTTGGTTGTGGTTGTGTCCATGGAGGGGTTGGTGCGGCATATGTGGCAGGGATGGACTGATAAGCGCAGATCGGAGTTGGGGCGGGTGCTGCTGGTGCATAAGGAGAGGCTGCTGGCGTGACGTGCCCCAGAGCAGCGCGCAGTTCGCTTTGAATTGCGTCCTTTATGCCATGAACGTCAGTATTTGTTTGGTGTTCGTCACTAGATGGTTGTAGTTGTGCGACGAAGGTACGAAGCTCCTCGCGTATTATGGTGCGGATGAGCGAAGCAAGGCTTGTGTCGGGAGTTGTTCCCTGGGACACTTCTGG
This sequence comes from Ixodes persulcatus, assembly GCA_013358835.2. Lineage (NCBI taxonomy): Eukaryota > Metazoa > Arthropoda > Arachnida > Ixodida > Ixodidae > Ixodes > Ixodes persulcatus. Next base: position 16,283 of record JABSTQ010010187.1, read on the forward strand.
GAGTCGCTCGAATGGTTTTTTGGAGATCCGTGCACTATCAAGCTCTTCGTATTGTCGGCATTCCGCTATCAAGCGCTCTGTTGTAGCAGGTGCTTTCGGAGCCACGACGGAGAAGAGCTCTTGCGAAATGCCCTTGAAGAGGTGGCGAATCTTCTCGTCTTCGGCCATTTCAGCATCAACTCGGCGGCACAGACGAAGGACGTCCTCAATGTACGCTGTTGATGTTTCTGTGGGTCTTTGATAGCGGCGCAATAGTTGGTCGCGCGCTTGCTGCTTCCGGTGCTGGGGTTTGCCAAACACATCGGCGAATGCTGTTTTGAAGCCTTCCCAGGAACTGATGGTTTCTTCGTGGTTGTCGAACCAGCGAAGTGCTGTGTTTTTGAGAAAAAAAACAACATTCGCGAGCTTAAAGCTGTCATCCCAGTGGTTGTAGTGGCTGACCCGTTCATAGTTTTTTAACCAATCGTCGACGTCGGCGTCCGGAGATCCGTCGAAGGTCTGGGGGTCGCGCTGTCGATGTTTGACCACGGGCGCTGAGGTGTTCGTGGGACGGTTAGCGTTGCCTGCTTCTTCTGGCATATTGACTTGCGCAAGTCGTCCGCTGCGTAGCTCCAGAATTGATAATTAACGGTCGGACGAGAGGCGGGAGAACGATAAGACCTCCACCAACCTGTGAGGCAATGATGTGCCGGTTTAATGAGATGATCGGGGGATTGTAGATGATGGTCAGTGCCGCAGCGCAGCCAGGTGAAGTCAGTCTGAATCGAATCGCGCGGGCCCACACCGGCCGACACTTGAGCGCGCCACTGGCGCCACGTCGTCGTCTTTCCTAACAATATATATATATATATATATATATTATAGCGGTCAAGGAAAATGAAGAAATAGAGAAGAAAAGGAGATCGTGTGGAAAACGGGGGACTGAATCCGGGGTTGACCGTTTAGTCCATAAGCTGAGACGCCCGCAACATTTGGTGGCAGCGGTGGGATTACGAAATGGCAACCTAATCGGAGGCAATTCGCACTAGATCTGTTATTACCATGCGTAACTCATTTGTATAGCCTCATATTATAATCCAGTGTATTTCCTAAAAGCATGCGAGTGGCTAAAGTTTCTGTCTTCTATAAGGGCGGGGATAAAAATTATGTGAGTAATTTTCGCCCCATATCTATTCTCTCTGTTTTTTTCAAAACCAATAGAAAGATTTATATATTCTCGACTATTAACCTTTTTTGAAAAATATTCTGTGTTGCCGTACTCTCAATTCGGCTTCCGAAGGTGTAGGTCCACAGAAACTGCGTTATTAGTACAAAAAAGATACATTATTAGAAAATTTTAAGGTTAAACTTTTAACGTTGGGGATCTTTGTAGATTTCAGTAAAGCATTTGACTGGATACATCATAAAAATCTTCTTGATAAGTTGTATTGTTGTGGTATTCGAGGAGTTCTGTTATCACTCATTTCATCCTATTTAGAGCACCGTTCCCAAAACGTTCAAATTATTAATTACAGATCTTCTACGCAGCGCATTAACTCCGGGGTCCCTCAGGGAAGTATTTTATGCCCACTATTGTTTATCATATATGTTAATGATATTGTAAATATTGAATGTTTGCTAAATACTAAATTGGACGTAGTGTTGAATTCCGTTGTTATCTACACATCAAAAACAAAGCCAGTTTTATTTCAGTGTCCAGGATCACGCATTAGGTTGTCACGCGATTTCTTTTGGGGGGATTGTGCGATAGAGTGCCTTGATTTTATAAAGACGCTGGGGGTAATATTTTCTTGTCACATGTCTTGGAATAATCATGTTACCTTTATTCATAAAACAAAAAACTATGCAAAGTTGTCGGAATAATGAATAAATTCAGACAGATACTTCCGTTAAATATTAAAAAGAAAAACTAATTTACAATGCGTTGTTTTACCCTGTGCTCTGCTACTCCCACCCTGTGTGGGGTTTGACTACAAAGGGCAACATTGACAAGTTACGCCTAATACAGAAAAAGGCACTTAGGATAATCGAAAATGTTACACGTTACTATCATTTCCTTCCTCTTTTTGAAAAACAAAGTCATTGATAGAACCAATTTGTATGCGCATAGACTGATAGCTAATTATCAACGACCCGTAAAGGAAAACATTGACATATCTTTAGATCTTGGTAATCTAGGAGCAAACAAATCTGTATATCCATCGCGACAAAGGCCACATTGGCGTCCTCCCTTTTCAAGGAAACATTTTGGTCTTCAGAGATATTGCCACCAATTTCAACTTTTATTAAACACCCTGTTTTCCCGTGATATTGAACTACACTCTGTTAGTCATCCTGCCATTCAAGAAGCTTTATAATAAGTAACCACCGCGTTTTTGTACAGTGTTTATTGCAATGTTGAATTCTTGATATCGTCTTGTGTTTATTCCTCTTTATAGGTGTATGCCTATATATATTACATATTTATTTATTTATTTATTCATACTGGTCGCCTTTGTCTATGCTTTGGCAGGAGTGGTACAACATAAATTCAAAATACCACGCTCGGTTACATAAAATCAACAGCGTTGGCAGTGCCCCACAGCACTGCAGAACTAAATGCAAGCGTCGATTCATACCAAAAGAAACACAAGCGTGCAAAGATAAAAGTGAAAACCCAGTTGGTTTCAAAAATAGAACACGATCGGAGTCACACTACTGAAGGAACGGCAAGGTAAAGGTGCAACAAGGTTTTGACAAAATCATATGTATTAGGTTCGCGACAAAAACCGTGACAACGAACCCCATCCGCTACGTCGGCTGGCAATGACTCGCAAGACGGAAACAAAAACGACAAAGAAAGCACACAGCAAGGTTTAAACAAGATTGTCTATTCAATTCGTGAAAGAAACTGTGATACAGAAACGCTCTCGACCACGTCAGCTGATACTGAACTCCCCTCGCGGATAGTGCGTGGAAAAAACGAATGAAGAAATGCATTGTTTTTAGCAGAACATTCTTTGATTGGCAGTTCGTGTGATTGATCTCCTTGTTGCCCGTGGTTGGAAGAAAGAAATATAATTGCTTTTTTATTTTTAGGCTGTCGTTAACAATAAGGTACACAAATTGTAATCTGTCCCTCCGGCGTCTTTGTTCCAGGCATTCACGGTTAGCATCTGCTAAGAGCTGGCTTGGTGGTACTGACCAGCTGTAAATGTTGTAAATAAATCTGATTGTCTTTCTTTGTATTTTCTCCAGCTTCGTTATGTTTACCTCCGTATGTGGATCCCATGTAGCGGCAGCGTATTCAAGGATAGGCCGAACGTAAGTTTTGTAGGCAATCAATTTTGCTGATATGCTAGAATGACCCAGGGACCGTCTTAGATAGCCTTGCTTTTGGTACACGCGATTTACAATGTAGTCGATGTGGTTGTTCCACCGCAGATCAGATGATATGAGGACTCCCAAGTATTTAAACGATTCAACTTTTTGCAAGGGCACGCCATTTATCTTGTAGAGAAATTGTGAAATGCTTTTCTTTTTCGCGTCATTGTCATACATACGGACTTCGTTGCATTGAGTGTCATCTGCCACGTTTTGCACCACTGATTTTATTTCCCAAAGAATGTTCAATAAGGAGATGATCTTCAGGAGTAGTATCTTCTTTATAAAGGATGCAGTCGTTCACAAAGAGATTAATCTGGACTGGAATGTCGTTTAAGACATCATTACTAAATACGAGAAACATTACGGGCCCGATAACAGATCCCTGCGGCACCCCAGAGTCAACAGACACGGAATCAGAGAATCTACCATCACTTACAACGGCTTGGCGACGGAATGATGGATAGTCACTAATCCAGTTCGTTATCGTGTCGTTTCTTAAAATTGATTTTAGTTTTATTAGTAGCTTCGTGTGCGAAACTTTATCGAATGCCTTCAAAAAATCCATGAGGACTACGTCCTCTTGACCACGCCGGTTTAAAACTTCTGAAAAAAATAACGTAGTTTCCACCAACTGTGTAAAAGTAGAGAGGGCGCTGCGGTAGCCATGTTGGCTGGGGTGAAACAAGTTATTTGATTCTAAAAAAGAAAAAATGTGAGCTGATAATTTGTGTTCCAGTACATTTCCTGTGGTGCATAACAATGAAATTGGGCGGTAATTCGTCACCAGTTATCTGTCTATGGCCTTAAAAATGGGAATTACTTTTGCGTACTTACACTCAGTCGGTACTCTGGCTTCTGCAAGAGAATTCGGAAATAATATTGCAAGATATTTAGAACACCATTCCGCGTAACGGCGCAAAACAGCGTTTGAAATGTTATCTCTACCGGTGCGCATATTCGCTCTTTTTTGTCTGTGTGTGCCAGTGCCGCTCTTAACTTGTACTGGGGCTCTGGGACTTGTCAAGCTGCAGGCCTGCAGCTTTTTTTCCAGCGCCCCGGTCACAAATGTACTGTTTGTGGCAAAATAAAGGAATTTGAATTTGAATTTTAATCTCAACTTCTGTAATGATGCAAATCACGGAGCGGTTAGCTCATCTGCTCATCGAAAGGAGTGCTACGGACATCGTGAACCTGTTTGAAACCCTCGACGATTGCTTCGCAACCCGTCTGTGTCTCTTGGAAACTGCGGTCGAATATCAGGTTGCCGATGTAGGCCAACGCCTCAATGATAGCCTTTCGTCCGTGGAATCTCGGATTCGACTGGCTGCGCACCACGAATTACCACTCAAGCTGCCGACATTCGATGGGCAGTCGTCGTGGCAAGCCTTCATCATCCAATTCAAAACGGTTGCAGACTTTTACGGGTTCGACGCAACGTCCAGAGCTCGTGCTATGGTGAGCCAGTTGAGGGGGAACGCTGCTGAATGTCTGGAGAGCATGTCTTCAACAAGTCGTTCTTAATATCAGCTACTCATAGAAGCCGTAAGATCCCGCTTTTGTGATGAACATCTTCAGCAATTTGACCTGACTGCTTTGAAGCACCACCGCCAAGGCACAGGACACTCTCCAGGAGCTAGCTGACGTATCCAGCGGATGGCGAGAAGAGCGCTCGTCGGATGTACGGAAGTCGACGTGGAGCAGATAGCAAACACTGCTTTCATCGACGCAATCGAAGACACCGACATCCAGCTTCTTGTGCGACTCGCCCACCCAACCACGACTCGTGCAGCACTGGCTCGCACATGATAAGTTCAAGCAGCCAACAAAGCAATGGACATGGTGTCGACATCTCGAATCCAGCTTCCGGGTCTGGCTCAACGATCTTCTCCGTCACCTCCAAGTAAACGTCGTTGCGTAACGTGTGGTGACATTGGGACCCTAGCTTGATTCTGCCCAAATCACTTGTCCCCATGCAAACCGCAACCTATACCAACGCCAAACGTTTCAATTGACAGTGAGCCTGGCAAGGTTGAATCTTACGTAGTGCATCATGTACCTCTGGTGACAATGTCACTACGCACCTCACTAACGACGTGTCTTTCAGTTCATCTCCATCAGTTGGGATAACATGTGAATGCTATCGTGGACACCGGAGCTGCTGTAAGTCTAATTGATTCTGCATTACTGCAATCAGTGAAGTGTACCATACCCAAAACACTTCCTGGTACCGTCTGTCTTATATCAGCCGACGGTTCTACAATCGAACAAGGACAAATCTCGTTGACTGTAAAAACCTTAGGAACAACAGTCAACCTTCCCTTTCGAATTGTGCGCAAGTTACAATGGTCAATGGTACTCGGCCGTGGCAGGTGTTCAAACGTCTAGCTCTCGCTAGACGTTTGCGTAGGCGTTTGGTTGAGATAGCGGGGGAAACAAACAAGCAACTCCCTGAAATTTTGGGGGCTCATTCGATGGATTTGTCCTCGCTCCAGCTTGAAAAAACTGACAAATACAGCTGCAGCCCAAGTATGTTCGACCGTCTCAACTGTTACGGCATTTGTGTCTACACTAATGGCACCGATGGTCAATCGCAAACCTCAGAGGGTGTTTCGTATTGTCACAGCATCGGACATTGTTGTACCTAAATTATCAGGAGTTAGGGCTACAGCAATAATTTCGGGTTCAATGACCTCAAAAGATATCCTAGTGAAATCACTGCTACGATATCGTCCTGGGATGGAGTTTGCTATACCTCGCTGCCTTGTTTCCTGCGAGAAGGGGAGTTTGATTCCTCCAGTTTTAAACCTAACGAATGGTGACCTGCTCCTGAAATCTGATGAAGACTTCGGACCTGTGACATTTGCCCTCTCACATGCCACTGTCGCGACAATTGGTGCGGCACCAACGATGTCTTTCCCGCAAGATTACCTTGCAAAAGCTAGTGATCTTCCGTGGTCAAAATTTAGTCTCGGCCACATCTTAACAGGACCACAAAAGGTACAGATACAAGATCTGCTCTTGGACTTTCGACAGTGCATTGCTATTACAGCAGAAAAGCTAGGGTGCACACCACTTGTGCGCCACACCATCAGTACAGGTGATAACGCTCCAGTACATCACAATCCAGGACGTGCTTTGATGAAAGAACGGGCGGAGATGAACCACCAGAAAGACGACACGTCTCTAAGGGACATAATAACTAGTTCCAACAGTCCATGGTTGTCACCAGTTGTCCTCGTTAGGAAAAAAGATGGCTCTACAAGATTCTGCGTGGACTACCGGATAATTAACATCAGAACAAAACCAGACGTGTATCCTTTGCCACAACTTGACGAAGCCCTTGATCGCTTTCATGGTGGAAGCTACTTTACTACTCCGGATCTCATGTCCGGATATTGGCGAGTGGAGCTGGAGCAAAAAGATTCCGACAAAAATTGCCTTTGTGACTCTTGACGGATTGTTCCAGTTTAACCGACTTCCATTCGGACTCTGCAATGGACCTGCGACCTTCCAACGCCTTATGGATAGGATGCTTGGCCACCTAAAGTGGACGATGGCGTTAGTTCATCTAGATGATGTCAGTGTATATGCTGACACCTTTGAAGAACACCAGCACTGTCTGCGCCTAGTGCTGAATGCCTTCACCAATACGCATCTCCGTCTGAAACAATCGAAATGTTTCTTTCTATGCGACACAGTCATTTACTTAGGGCATGTTGTTAACAAAGACGGTATTCGCCCGGATCCAACCAAGCTGGCAGTGCTAGCCAATATTCCTGAGCCCACTACCACGAAGCAGTTGAAGAAATTTCTAGGTTTTGCGTCCTATTTTCGTCGATTTATAAGAAACTTCTTTCTCAGAGCTGCTCTAATGACTGAGCTTCTTAAAAAAGACACCAGGTGGCGTCGGTGCGCAAGGGAACAAGCTTCTTTTGCTGATATCAAAAGATCACTTCTTGAATCACCAACTCTGACTCATTTTTCAGAAGAAGCTCCGACGTTTATTCACACTAATGCCAGTAGCGAATGGCTCGAAGCTGTTCTTCTCTAGAAGGACAGTGCAAGAGTAGAACATCCCATTCATATACCCGAGCCGCAAACTCAGCGAACCAGAAAGTCGAAGTCATTGTTTAAAACTCAAGTGCCTCGCTGTTGTTCGGGCAGTGGAAAGGTTCCGTCCATACATCCACGGAGAGCATTCTACGGTTGCGACCGATAACTCTGCTCTCCGTTGGCTTCAGTCAAAAAACGATCTTACTTGGAAATTGACTCGGTGGGCAATGAAACTGCAAGGGTTGGAATTTTCGATAGTTCATAGAAGTAGGAAACAGCACCAAGACGCAAACTTCCTTTCACGGCACCCCATTGAAGACTCCACAATTTCGCCTGTACTCGCCCTCTTAGATTTGCAGTCGGCGCAAGCACAGGAATGTGAAATATTTGACATCATTCAGTTGCTTTTTGACGAAGTGAACGGGAAACCGCGACGTTAAGAACATCGCTTACGGCGTCTTCGAGCGTACTACCAGCTTCGGGACGGTCTGCTGTGACATCAAGCACATCACTCAGGAACGTGGCTCCCCGTAGTTCCCCCAAAATTCGTCGGAACGTTCTTGAGATGTGCCATAATTTTCTAACTGTGGGTCATGTCGGGCAACACCAGACGCTCGACAAAGTCGCCAAAAGATTTGGCAGGCCACACCTCAGGACGAATGTCCGACAGTACGTCGCGTCTTGCGCAACATGCCAACTGCAGAAAACACCACCGCACCCGACGAAGACCGAGCTGCAGCAAATACCACCTCCAGGCAGCCAGTTTGAGGTAGTTGGGATTGATCACCTGGGGAAATTTCTAAAATTTGATGATAAAAACAAGTACGCCTTTGTCGCAATGAACTACTTGACGAAGTTGGACGAAGTGGAGGCAGTCCCCGATATTTCAGCTGTACATCTCGTCGCCTTTTTCAACAAATACCTTGTATTGAGGCATGGTACACCCCGCCAGATAATATGTGACAGGGGAACGTCATTTATGTCCCGTACTTTCGGTTGTGCTTTGCGAGATTACAGAATTGAACATGCGGCCGCTCCACCCTACCATCCTCAAACGAATGGCCTCGTAGAGGGTACCAACAGCAGCATTTGAGATATATTAGATGCGTTCGTCAATAAATCTCACAGGAACTGGGACACGTTTATTGGTACAGCTGCGTTCGTTGTGAACACTTCACAACAAGGTGTGACCGCCAAATCTCTATTTGAGCTTGATTACGGAAGACTCGCGACGCTTCCGCAGGAATCATCGATGGACGCTGCGTGGACCCGTCGGGCGCTAGGGTATGAAAAGAACTTCGCTGAACGACTAAGTGAAGCAATAAAACTTGCTCGGCCGGCAATTCTAAATAAGCAATCAAAGTTTGCCTAACGCCACAACACAGACACCTCATTGCCGTCCTTTTCACCAGGTGATGTGGTGCTTCTTCAAAGGCACCTAAGACGTGCACAGCACTCGGAAAAGATTTTGCCCAGATACTGCGGACCTTCCAACATCAGCCGGAACCTTGGTCCCGTAACGTACCGTCTCGAAAACCTTGACGCCTCAGCGAGGGCAACGCCGCACTTTGACAGCCCATTCAAGCCATCTGAAACTTTATGTCACACGTGGTAACTATCTTAGCAACGTCCGGGACGTACTTCCAAACAGGGAGGGGCGAGTGTAACGGACAAGGAAAAGGAAGAAAAGGCCAAGAAGTAGAAGAGGTCGCGCGGAGAACGGGGGACTGAATTCTGGGTTCCTATTTAGTCCATGAGCTGAGACACCCGCAACAATATATATATATATATATATATCATATATAGGTGTTTTTTTATTTTTTCAGATTCGTTTAAAAAAAGCCGTGAAAGCTACACTTATGCGGTTTGTGCGGGTGGGTTATACAGCCAGGGGGACACAGTATAGCGAGATAGTCGTCACTATCATTCGGCTAATTAAGTAAAATTTGTTAATCAACTTTTTAATTAGTGCAAATAGACATATAGTTCAAATTAGAAACTTGCTGAGTATCATCGAAAACCACTAAATCAACTCTTTTTAGAAGGATTTAACGCCGGGACAGCATTTTACGGCGTCCTGTTAAACACTCCATTTTGAAGCGTTTCTAGATTTCGATTTCTTATCAGAGCTCATCGTTGCTCCCGCGATCCTGCTCCCCGGTGGTCGCGGCGCGAAGCCACCTCCTTGCCTCCCTCGTAGAATGGAGGGAAGTAGGGCGCACGTGTGTTGCGCGTCTCAGCCACTGGGGAGCAGGACCGCCGGCGCGTAGATGCGCTCCGATAAAAAACCAAAATCTAGACAGGCGTTCAAATGTAGCGTCTTTACAGGACGGCGTAAAATGCTGACCCGGCGTTATATCCTTTTAAAAAGAGTTGATTTAGTGGTTTTCGATGATGCTTAGCAAGTTTCTTAGTGAAACTATACGTCTATTTACCCTAATTAAAAAGTTAATATACAAAATTTACTTAATTAGCCGACTGATAGTTGCGACCATCTCCTTATACTATGTCCCCCTGACCGTATAACGCACCCGCACAAACCGCATAAGTGTAGCTTTCACGCCTTTTTTTTTTTTTAATGTGAAAGAATAAAAAGACACCCTGTATATATAAATATACACGGCGTTTTTTTAAGCTTAACAGATTTGTTTAAAAAAACCGTGAAAGATACACTTATCTCGCTTGTGGAGGTGAGTTATACGGCCGGGGGACAGAGTATAGAGAGCTAATCGTAATGATCAGTCGGCTAATTAATTAAGATTCGTTAATAAACTTTTTAATTAATGAAAATATACATATAGTTCCAATTAGAAACTTGCTCAGAGTCATCGAAAACCACTAAATCAGTAATTTTTGGAAATATTTTGAGCGCTTGAGAAGCGTAGTAGTGCACTAAAGTTACCACTCGTGGAGCAGGTACAAGGCTAGCGGTTTCGGTAAGGCGCCCGCGCGATTTTTCCGTCTCTCATCTAGCCCCAGCCTTGTACCTGCTTAACGAGCGGTAACTTTAGTACAATACTACGCTTGTCACGCGCTCAAAATCTTTCTGAAAATTACTGATTTAGTGGTTTTCGATGACGCTGAGCACGTTTCTAATTAGGAACCACATGTCTATTTTCATTAATTGAAAAGTTAATTAACGAATTTTAATTAGCCGACTGATCGTTACAATTAGCCCCCTATAATATGTCCCCCTGGCCGTATAACGCACCTCCACAAGCGGCATAAGTGTAACTTTCAAGGCTTTTTTTTAAACAAATCTGTTAAGCTTAAACAAAAAACACCTTATATATATATATATATATATATATATATATATATATATATATATATATATATATATATATATATATATATATATATGTGTGATTATTTATTCGAGTAAAAAAAAATTGTACACTGAAAAAGTAATAATGAGTAAATATATTAAGCGCACGAGTTGCCCGCGTTGGCAGTAGGTTATATTCAGAAGTCAGTTTTTAGACCCTCTTTAAATCAGACTGACGAATTCCTCTAAGCCTTCACATGTATTGCGATAGTTCCAACGAGTGTGAGAAAAACGACCAACTCAGTATTTGGCAAATGGCGAATGCACGAACTTATTGATGCTGTTTCACGGTCGTAGCGTTCCGGGAGAATCCAAAAGCCTTTGTGAAGTAAGCCAACTCCGGCTCTCTGACTTTTTTAGTACAGACATGTGGCAGCGAGCTCTTCTTGAAACAGCACACACAAAACTCCTCAATTTATTCCTCCAAAACTGTCGCTAATTACGTTGTGGGGTTTATTTAAAGGATGACTTTCTACCGATGTGGAAGCTGTTTTTTCGCCTTGCATCGTTCGACGTGACAGATCAGAAAGCAAAACAAAGTTAATGACCCACACGAGCAACCATGAAACCAATTTTAGAATCACGAGGTTTGAAGGGCATCTGTCGTAACCCTGTCTCCACGTGCACGCAGTTTGCACAGGGACCTGCTATCGCTTTGACTCGCTGGCGGCACCGGTTTTAAGCAACACTTTTGTCAATATACTACCATCCGCAGGCGCCAAAGCCGGAGTCAAAATCGAAATGCAGCGAGCCCTAAAAGCGACGCGCGCAATACTTGCGGCACCAACCTAATCAGTGCTAAATGAGAAAGGTGGCGGCTCAGACAGAAAGCAAACACCACGAGCCGGTGGTGCCTCCCGTCCCCCAGGGGCTTCGCGGGAACCAGAAACGGCATGGACCGCAGAACACACGCAATTATCGCCTGATTTCTCGTGGTGCACTTTTTCTTTTCGGAGGAACTGATTGCCACGTGTTTACACTTACTCTGTACGTTGCTTCACAGAAAAGGGGATAACACATTATGTTTCCTTCTTTCTCTCTCCTGTCATGCTTTCGGGAGATTGCGGAGTCTTGTGTTCGTGAGACAAGGAAGCACGCACGCTACGGTCATAAACAAAAAAAAAAGTGGTTGAAAGTCCCATGTTGTTGCGTCTTGACAGAATGTCTTCAGCCATGACTGCGACTTACAGCTTCCGTATTTTGCGCTGACTATATTAGTAAACATAAAGTGAAGATAGCAATGCTGATAAGTTTTTGCAGGGTGTAAGATATGGATGTGAATTCTCAAAATAGGATCGGGCGAAATCCTCCAGTTCGTGCATTCTCTGTTTGTAGCCACATTCGGAGCCGACCGGTTTTCACGCATGCTGGAATTCTTGCAGCACAGGTGAGTGCTTCGCGGAATTCGTCACTCTGTTTTGAAGAGGGAGAAAAGGCGCACTTGTCAAAACGCCCTCCTGCCAATGCGAGCAAATATAGTGCGCTCAATATCTTTAAACGTTCTTTTTTCTACTTTTTTTTTGTAGAATAAATCATTACAAATATTTTTAATCTTAGCAGACATCTTGCAGAAAATCTGCCAGTGAAGTCGCAGGTTTAAATTGGTCATCCGGACGTACAACCGTCATGAATAGGAGTGTTGCGAGCTTGGTGGCTCAAACATTCCCACTTCATCCTGAATATAAGTATAAATATTCGCATATAATTTGCGCCACTGCACTTACGTTTCTGCTACTTTCTGTAAAAGAAATGTAGTTGTAGGGATTACAAGTTTTTCTACCCATTTTGTAGAAAACGTTCAGCTAAAGTTCAAAGAATTTGTCATTTTAAAGGGCAAACGAGGCTTATTGGTAAAAAATTAAAAGGACGAGCAACGCGGGTATTGTTTTAATTAGTATAATACTTGAAATTGAGCCCAATACCCGAATACAAAACAAAGATATATCGCTTCAAAAATACAAGCAACCAAAAGATAATATCGTATTTCGCACTGAGCACAAATGCCGGCGTGGACGGTAGACTTTCCAGTGCTGTAACATTGAAGGAAACAAAATGATGCAATATATTTTATTATTAATGAACAAAAGAGTATGGTTGAGAACTATCACTAAAAAAATAATGAATATCTAATGCTTTTTTTTAACTGCCTCTCTAACATTTTTAAGTTTATGATTAAAAACAAGTTCGTAGCGACATAAAGCTTTCATTTTTGAGACGAAGCAATAACGTATATATCATTCGAACTAACGTTTTAATAAGAATATATGACATATATGTTAATGCTGCGGCTGTTCAATTTGTTTAGATAACGGCTCAGGAATCCAGTTACAAAACCCCAAAAGAGCCATGTTTGCTCATTTTGACATAAAATATGTGATCTCTACAATGTGTGGGTCGCTCTACTGAACTGCTGCCCAATCGGTTCCTGCCTGGTCCGCCCTCCCAAGAAGTCACACGTGCAAGGATATGTTCAAAACGTTTTACTGTTCTTTGGGGTGCCTTGGCTGTGGGACTTGCCGTCGCCAGTAGTCGTCCGGGTGTCAGCGCTGTCCCTGACCGTTCCTTGCCCGCGCCTTGCTGGAACTCTCGTGGCGCTGTCACGAGCGCCGGCCCGCCGGCCACCGCTCCTGCCCCCTCGCGCGCCATCGTCCTCCTCAGATTCCCACACTTCCCCCCCCCCCTCCCTCAAGGCCCGGACTTCGGGGGGGGGGGGGGGGCGGGTGTTCATTTGTCTTGGCCGAGGAGGTGTTCCGCCTCGGCCATGATGGCGTCGTCGGAAGTCGAGGGGAACGGAGGGGGCTGGTGGACGACACTGGCCCGATGGCTTAGGCCGGAAGAGGGGGTGGCGGCCGATGTTGTGGGGGCCGTCGTGGTGGCGGGTTCAATGGCAGCGGCTGCGGCAGCCGGTGCGGCGGCACGGTTTTCGGGAGGTCGGGCTGGCTGGATGGAGGCCAAGGCAGCGGAAGCCAGAAGGTCCGGGTGGCTTGCCCTCAGGGTCTGGACCGTTGCCGCCACGTTGTCCGGGAGGGGCTGTGCATCCAGCAGGTCGGTATAGAGTTGACCTGCTTCGTGGGCCTCCAGGTGTATTATTGGGACCTCGCACAGCCAGAAGGTGTCAGGCGCTCCCAAGACCCGTGGCGCCGCCTGCTGCGTGTGGCCACGGAACGGGAGTGGGACTTGGTGGTCGGGCTGGCCAGGCGTTGGTCTTGGTTGGTGCTTCCAACGCCGGCGGGAGACGAAATGGACCGCCCCTCCTTCCTCCCACGCCGTCCACGTGGCCACGGTGTGGCAGGGGGGCCGACTCCAGGCAGGTCGCCCCGTCGTAGACGGACCCGCTCCATGGTGCGGAGATGCCGTCGCGGATGGCCCTGCCTTGTGCCGCCATGTTGCTGCGGACGGCCCTGCCTCGTGCCGTGCCTGCTGCCGGGCTCGCGGTACCTGCGGAGACCAAGCGGCGTTGGCCCGCTCCGCCGTTCGGCCACCCTCGGTGTTGACGCCTCCCTGGGCGGCCGCCCCGAGGGTTTGGTGGACCGGACCAGTGGGGTTCAGCCGCCCCGGGGCCTGGCCCGTCTGGTGGACCTCCTGGGTATGGCCCCCTGGGGCGTTTCTCCAAGGAGGCATTCTGTGTAGAAAGAACACTGTCGGAACACCGGAAAATCATCACTTTCTGTGGCCGAATGTGGCGGCGGCAGGTACTCTTCATTAACTATGTTCCTCATCGCGACAGTAATACCCCTTCAAGTCCGCGATGTGAACTGGACCCGACTCCTCATTTGTATCACACCGATTGAGTTTATAAGTAAGTAGTGACATTCGCGTCTTTAACTCATAGGGCCCTTCCCATCTATGAGCAAGCGATGCGGCGAAACCGCTAGCTGCGTTACTCAGAGGGTGGGTTCATCTCAGGAGCAAGTCACCAACTTTGAATTCCAAGTTCCCATGGCTCTTGTCATACTGCGCCGCTTGCTCGATCCTTGCGGCATCAAGATTCTCTCTAGCATCGTGCAGCGCCCCAGACAAGCGGTTCGTTAGCTGTTACGCGTACCTATAGAGCGGGCGTCCTGGTGTTCCTTGGTTACTCCGTAACTCGTTCTCCAGCGGATACGGTATCTCTTTACCCAGTTTCAGAAACGCTGGCATGAAACCAGTCGATCTGTTCACGGTATTCCAAATGGCAAAACCCATCTCAGCGATGTGCTCATCCCAGTCTCGGTGTCTCTTCGTTACCGCGATAAGCATGCTTTTGACATCCGATTCACTCGCTCAGTGATATTGGCTCGGGGATGGTACGGTGTTTTCCTCTTGTACTTCATGTTCAGCGCCAAGCAGGAGTCCACGAACACTTTACTAGTAAAATAACTAGGGTTATCACTAATGAGACACCTGGGTGTGCCGAAGCGTAGGGAACTATTTAGTAACTTTTCCAAAATCCGCTCTGAATCCAGCTTCCTCAGTGGGTACAGTTCTGCCCACTTTGAGAAATGATCCGTAATAACCAAGAGGTACTGGTTTCCCCGCGGACTTCTCGGCAGTGGGCCGATGATGTCGCAAGCGACGATCTCCCACGGGTAGTGACTCTCCACCGACTGTATCAAGCCCGGAGACTTCCCCCCTCTGGGCTTCGCTTTCTGGCAGGCTGGACAGATGCGGGCGTATCGGAGTGCGTCTTGCCTCATCCCCGGCCAGGTCGCGGCGCGGCATAACTTATGGAAAGTCTTGCTGCCACTGCCCTGACCTGCCAGAGCCGAGTCGTGGAAGTACCCGATAAACCCCTTCCGTAGCTTCCTGGGAATCACCACCCTGAAGGGAGACTCATTTCCCTCCACTTCATCGATCGTTGGGATGTAGCGAAGCAATAAACCGTCTTCGCCCAGCAGAGATGAATCAAATTGATCATTAACTCGACCGCCAGCCTTCCCGGTGTCAACCGAAATTTCCGCCAGTTTACCCAACACCGGCTGACCAAAAATATTCTCTTTTCTGGGCCTCGACAAGCTCTTTCTTGCTGATCACTGCACCCTATGTGACGATACTTTGCTCCTTCGTGCCGCGCGCTAAGGCTGCTACGAGTGCCGGTTGCTTCGCCTCCTCCCAACCGTCCGTGAGGGACCTCACCCCTGCATCGGGAGACATCCTCCTGTTCTTCCCGCGCTTCTCGTTACACTCTGGTTCCGTCACCTCCTCCCAACCACCATCCTGGGGCGCCCGAGAGAGCGCGTCCGCGACCTTGTTGTTCGATCCCTTTCGGTACTCAACCGTCTACGAGTAGCGCTGCAAGGTTAGTACCCAGCGGGCCAGCCTTCCCGCGGGCTCTTTTAGCCTCTGAATCAAGGTAAGTGCTGCGTGGTCAGTTTGAATAACGAAAGTCGTACCATCTAAATAGAGGTCGAAGTTCTTCAGAGTAAACATGACGGCCAACCCCTCCTTTTCCGTCACGCTGTAGTTGCGTTCCGGTGGTGTGAGCGTTCGACTAGCGAATGCCACTGGGCGTAACTGTCCATCATGCCCCTGTAGCAATACTGCTCCGGACACCGCAGTCGCTCGAATCTGTCTGCACAACAAAATGCCGATTAAGATCTGGTAACCGAAGGCTAGTGGTGTTGGCTATTGCCCTCGCGAGAGAAGAGAAGGCAGCCCCCTGCGCTGGACCCCAGACCCACCTCGAGCCTTTCCGGAGCAGCAGATTCAATGGCCGCGCCAGCTCTGCGCACATCGGGATGAACTGCCGGTAAAAGTCAACCATCCCCAGAAACATTTGAAAGCTCTTTGCATAGTGCGGTGGTGGATAAGCGAGAATGGCCCTCAATTTATCATCGTTCGGCTTCAAGGTACCGTTGTCTACGACAAAGCCTAAAAGATTTACCTATGAGGCGGCCAGCTGCTCCTTTTTTGAATTATTGTTAGATCGGCCTCATTCATTCGACTTAAGACGATCTCGAGATGAGTTAGGTGCTCGAACGACTTGGAGAATACCGCATCGTCATCCATGTAGGCCATGGCGAAGTTAAATTTCGCATCACCCAGCACGATGTCCATGAGCCGTTGGAAACTCAACGGTGAGTTCGACAACCCAAACGGGAGACGCGTAAACTCAAATAACCCCCTGTAACAGGTGAACGCCGTCTTTTGGACATCGTCTGGCGCCACCTGGATCTGGAGAAAACCCCTGCTACAATCCAGCGTGGTGAAAACCCTCGCGCCTCCAAGCGAATACATTATACACTCGATAGATGGAAAATGATACGCGTCCCTTCTAGTGATCTCATTAAGTCTTCGGTAATCAACGCAAAGGCGCGCGGTGCCGTCTTTCCTTAGCGCCAAAACTACTGGAAACGCCCAGGGACTCTGCGATGGTCGCACCGCCCCCGTGTCCAGCATCTCCTCGAGAGCCGCGTCTAGGAGGGCCCGTTTATGTACGCTTAGTGGTCTAGGATTACACACCCCCGGCCTGGCCTCCACTGTATCCATCCGATATTGTAAAACATTCGTAAGCCCCGGTCTCTCGGTAAACATAGCTGCGTGTTGGGACAAGGCGTTTGCTAGCATCCGCCGTTGGTCGGTGGGCCCATCAAAAGACGCAATTATCATTTCGACGTTCCCGGGCACGACTCGCGCAGCTAGTACCTGCTCCTGATGTGACGCAGCAAGCGAACGTTCCATTCCCTGCACCAGAGATGATGGGGCAACAAAGGGAATAAGAGGAGAAAACGCACTATAACGATAACCGTTGTTCCTCAAGTCCAGGATTATGCCCTCACGACAGACGAAGTCCTGCCCCAAAATAACAGAAATTGACATACCGGGCAAGTAAACGAAACGTTGCCTCCTTCGTGTGCCGTCAAGGCCAAGGTGAAGGCGCATCGCCCCTTGCGCTTCGGCCAATCCTGTTGCTAAACGCAGCGGAGTTACGAGTTACCGCGCGCAAAGGTTCCTGTTACGGCAGTCCTCGTACACAATATCGCCAATTCGAGAAAGAGTAGAACCGGTATCCATTAGTGCCGAATATTCTCTACCACCGATCTCTACACGCACGTACGGGCCCTTCTCAGGTGTCGTTCTCTGAGCCCGACACGCCGACGGGGCCATCGCCATGGGGTCGCCGGCCACAATTTCCGCCCTGTCGGCACACTGATACTGGGCCTCGACAGCGGCGGGCAACCTCGACTCAGAGGACCTGATTAGTGGCGCCGGCCTCTGGCGTTTCCCTGGAAACCCTGAGAGCCAGACGCTACCCACGTGCAATGGCGCCTAATGTGCCCAAGACGGTGACAGTTGTAACACCTGACTTGTGGCCGGTCGTTACGCGCAGCCTGTCTATCGTTACCCTCACACGACACTTCATCTGTGGCAAACCGCGGTGAGTCATGGTTCCCGCGACTTTCGTGACCAGTTGCGCCTCCGCGGTGGTTAACCGCCGCGCCGCCCCTACGGGTCTGCACTCGGGCCGAGTTTGCGTTGGCTGCCCTGCGCTTTGTTCTAAGCGAAGGGGTCCAACGCCCGGGGCGTTATGGCTACCCCGTGACCGCGCTCCGCAACGGCCGTATACGCCGTGCGCGACTCGATGTGAGTGTCTACGGCACGTCCTGCCCACGCGTATCTTGGCTCTAGGGACTCCTCGGCACTCGGAGGGGAGTGGTACTGCAGCTCAGCGAGCAATCCCGCTTGGACCGTTCGCGCCTCTCTGGCAAGTGCCTCCAGATCCGCGAAATCCCGTTCGCGCCGGCAGGCTTTGAATCTAGGGTGACATTGCCGTATCGCTCTAGCTACTTTCTCTGCGTCAGACGCATATGGTTCGGCCCTCGACTAGAGCTTCTGGAGCGCTGCGAACGTACTCCACGAGGCTCTCGTCGGGGTGCTGAGTGCGATTAGCTAGTTCATCCCTAATCCGCATCTCATAATCAGGGGGCAAAAATTCCTCCCTAAACCGCGTCCGGAAGTCCGCCATCGATAGAAACGGTTGTTGCGACCGTCTCCAACGCGGCGCGTTGCCCGTTAACGCAATCGGCACGATCTGCACCAAGGCCGTTTCGTCTAATGCTCCAAACACGGCTACATACGCATCCAAGTCCTGTAAGAAAACGTGGACCGATTTTCCCTCAGAATATCCCGCGTAGTCGGGCGTCGGTACGGACAACCGCGGTCGGGGCAGAGACGTAGGCGCGGCACTCGCGACTCCTGGAGCCGTCGCGATTTGTCGCGAGAACGTCTCCATCATCGCCGTCATGGCGCGCATAAACTCGCTGATGTCTTCCGCGCCTCCTGCTGGAGCTGGTGGTAAAATCCCAGCATCTGGAAATGCTCGCGTACTAGAGCCTTCTCCGGCCTTCGCAGCGTCAGACAGTTCCTGAGTTCCGCTCTCAGACGAGTCGTCCTCGTCCCTATTGGGGGTCGACCTCGTCTTGGGGGGCATCGTTAGCGTTTGCCCTTCTACACCACACTGAACGCTCAATAGATCTGTGTGGCGCCCCGGGACGAACGGAACAAGCAGCAGACCAATGGGGCCCCACGTTGGGCGCCAGTTGTGTGGGTCGCTCTACTAAACTGCTGCCCAATCGGTCCCTGTCTGGTCCGCCCTCCCAAGAAGTCACACGTGCAACACTCTAAGAAAAAGGGGAGCGCGACTTAGTTCCCGAGGGGAGCAAGTGCGTGTCCACAACCATTAGTCCCCTCGGGGAGCAACGTTAACTGGAGCAACTGTTGCACCCCGTTTGTTAGTCCCTCGCACTAGCACCGTTGGGACTAACTGTTACACCGTTTCAATTGCACCTCGAGGACCAACTCTTAGGCTCTTGCACTTGGTCCCCTGGGACCAACTGTTACACCGTTTCAATTGAACCCCAAGGACGAACTGTTAGGCCCTTGCACTTGGACCCCCGGGACTAACTGTTACACCGTTTCAATTGAACCCCGAGGACCAACTGTTAGGCCCTTGCACTTGGACCCCTGGGTCTAAACGTTGCGCCCTTAGATTTAGACCTCTGGGACTAAAGGTTAATCCTTTACATTTGGTCCCGAGCCACAAGTCTTCGAAACGAAATTGTGCAGTTCAGGCTAAACGTAGCTTTATTGCCTCGCAGATACACGTCGCATTCAAGGATGACTGAGGTCGAAGTTCCTGAGCGGTAGAATCCACGATAAGGTCACATTCCGAAGAATGCACTTGCGTCGACGATGGCTTGGACACTGGGCCGTCGGTCCCAACCGGTCGTGGTCCAAGCACCGTTTATTGGGGCACCGGCAGCTTCTTGCCTGTTTGCTAGCAATTTGGATTATTAGCAACAGAGGCAGTGTAAAATACCCGATGAGCTCGACAAAAGTATGAGATTAGCACACGCATAGTAAAATACCAAATAGGCTGCATAAGTGCTATAATGGTTCACATCTAAAATGCGATCTGCTGACAGCAGACCACCGCAATATTAGATTTTTAGTTGACCGATCGCTGTGAATTACACTCACCGTGTGCGTGCTCAAACTCTGCTTCGAAGTGACGGCACGAGCTCCCGCCATCAACGCCAAAGTCTAGTGTACAATCGAATAAATGTCTCGATTAAGGCCGGTTCTCACACGCAGCGAAGCGCTGACGTAGCGCTGCTCGCGTGTCGTGCGCTATTTTTCGTCTGCCATGAGCAACAGTTTTGACGGTGCGATACAAAGCTGGTGACCGCTCCCGTCAGCACGCGTTTAGAGCAAGGCCAGCGCTATGCTTGTAGTGCTCCGCTGCATGTGTGGACAGGCCTTTATGGTCAAGCGATCCTGCCAGGGTCTGCAAAACACACACAAAAAATAGGCCATCGGTAGAACTGGCGTTTCGCTCGATAGATTGAATATCAGGTCTCTGTGCTGCATAACAAAATCAGCAACCATGGTGCCAAAAAGAATAGAGCATGGCGCGCGCTTTGCAAGCTAGAGAACTCGCTCAAAATAAAACACTTTTTGAAGCCGCAGTTAATGAATGCACCATAAACAGAAGTACTTCGACACACCTTAATCGAGTTCCCTTGACTTGTGACTTCAGAACAGATCAAGTGCTGTGCTCCAGCACTGCGAATCCCAACCGGATTCCGCAATGATCGGAGACGACAGAGGGGAAAAAAAACGGCGACCAGCCTCCGACGAAGGCTGTATTTCGACTTTCAACTGACTAAAAACAGGTTCTTATCAAACAAAGACCCCTTCCCATTTTCCCGACGGACCCTGTCTGCCTCATCTATCCAACTCCCCGCGTGAGCGAGCAGCGCAAGAAAGAATGCGGGGTAGGGGGTTGGGGGGGGGGGGGGGGGGGCAGGTCGCGCACGAGAAAATCTCTTTTCCCCCTCCCACTACACAAAACACACGGGTGACGGACACAGCAATGCCCCAAGGACGGGAGAAGGTCGCCATTTTCAACACGCCAGTCGAGTGACGTACAAGCAAACACGTTTTTTTTCTCTCTCTCTCCCTCTCTTAAGTATTTTCAGTTCTCTCGGGTGCCTTTTTTTTAGTTCGCATTTGTTTTGTGGTAGCAGGGTGTTGCCATGGATGACGTTCCGGGCGCGGTTCGTTCATCGTTGTTCATCTGGAATGTTATCTGAATCAGCGACGACGATGGTATGAAGGCGCCTGGATACTGCCCCTGAATGTGCTTTTTGAGTGGAACGTGCCGTGCATGAAGTGTGTCCTTGCGGATTTTGAGTTCGACATTGAACTACCCAGAAAGTTTGGTCACGGGGAGACGCAGAGACGAGGCTCGACTCAGTAACTCAGTAACTCGACTCAGTAACTCAGTGTTCTCAGTAACTCAGTTTAGGCGATTGAAGTGACCATTTATTCTGACTGCGAGACTCGGGTGTTGAAAGCGCGGCTTCTACAAGCTGTTAAGTTTCATTTAAGAGAAAAAAAAAGTGTTAGTATTTGGAGGTGTTGCGTTTGGATAAATGCTAATCTTTTGCGCGAAGGCAAATTACGAGAATGGGACTTGTGAAATGTCAACAGATCTTTTTTGACGAGATAGTTGGGTGAAGTCGAGTCAACACATTCGTTAACTCGCATTCACACAACGCGCGAAGCTCTACCATGTAATGTCTGAACGTTCGTGGCACATTAAACAAATTCGCCAGTTTCGTCCGAGTTTTTGTCAAGACTTTCAGCCGTGCTGGGCCGAGTCTCGCCGATCCCCAAGACAAGCGAAATATCATCCGTCCTCCTGGCGAACATTCCGTTTGCCTTTGGGGACTAAATCATACAGATGCACCTTGTCTGAGGGGGACTAACGGATACTTTTGCTCGCGCACGCCAATTGGTTAGGCCCAATCGAGCGCAGTTAGTCCCCAGCTTTTGCGCACAGTACCTAGCTTGAACCAGATGGTCCTTTCGGGGAGCAACTGGGAGTTCAGAGGACCAAATGCTACCGTTAGTTCCTTGCGGCCAATTTTTTTCTTAGTGTGAATGATATGTTCAAACGTTTTACTGTTCTCTTTGGTGCCTTGGCTGTGGGCCTTGCTGTCGCCAGTCGTCGTCCGGGTGTCAGCGCTGTCCCTGACCGTTCCTTGCCTGTGCCCTCCTGGATCTCTCATGGCGCTGTCACGAGCGCCGGGCCGCCGGCCACCGCTCCTGCCCCCTCGCGCGCCGTCGTCCTCCTCGGCTTCCCACAAATGTTAGACGGTGATTTAAAAAGCGCGAATGACTAAGAAGAAAAGAAGGGGACAGGACAGAGCTCAACAATGCTGTACATATTTCACTCAACAGTTTATGATCTATAATAAGTAAAAACAATTTGAGATTTGTGATATTTGTAGTTTGCGTAGGATGTGTCACCAAACATAACATAAAAGAAAACAACTAAAAAATCGAATATGCCGTTCTTGCGCACCTACCGTTTATGTTCATCACTTTCAATACTATATTTATTGGAAAATATTTTTTTTTTCATTTCGTTCCCTAGACATGTTGTGGAGTAACATATAAAAAAATAAACCAAGACAGAAAATACGTCCAGACTTGCGTGCATGATCGCATCTGACTAGAGCCTATTACCATTTTATGTTTCATGTGCGAAGGTGGATGTGTTCGAAATGCCTATTGTAAGGCAGATTTTTTACTTATTTTCAGTTTCTGTTATCTGTTGTTAATATTTTTGTTGTGGCACATGTAACGCTTATATAGGGCTGTGTTTTAATTTGCTCCGTTTGCACCGGATTAAATACTGTAGACTTCTTCGCGGGCGCGTAAATTTAAAGAGTCATTTATAAGAATTATTATTAAGTAATACACGACCATATAAAGATTGCATAGAGCAGGGGTCTCCAAACCCTGGAACGCGTAGGACTTCCGATCGACCCATGGCTGGCCGCGGTTCTTCCAACGAAGCCTGTCCCGCGGCCCGGTCCCATCGAGCACGCTGCTTCCGGCGCAAAAATAAGTGCGAGGGAAAAAGCGACGCCGCAACGCGCATTAACCGCAATAACAACGATACCAGAAATGAAAAGAGAGGAAACGGCCATCGTAATGTGTGTCCCCTCATTGTAACATTCATTTAGCATTGTCATCACCAACATGACTATGCTTAGTCCCATTTTCCATATATGGGTAACTATACGTGTGTTAAACTTTCCTCGCGACCCTATGTATATTGTGCTTAGTGTCCTTTGTCGTATCTATTGTATATTTTCAGCATTAATTCCATTACTCTTTTTAATATTCCCCCCTCTATAATCAGGCCAAAGTGCCTATGCACTAAGATTTATGCCAGGTAACTTCTATGGATACCAATTATCGTACAAAGTATTAATTAGCCAAATAGTAATTTTCAAAGCGAAGAACAGTATGTATTGATTCATCCTGCATAACTTTGTTTTTTTACTTATCTTTCAATATTGTATTTATGTTCGTATTTAGGATTAGTTATTTAGGGTTTCCTTATCAATAAATACGTATTTCTTTCCCGACCCTCGAGACAACAAGTGAACCCCGATCAAGCCCCTTAAACAAAACGCTTGGAGATACCTGAAGCATAGTGCCGCACCGCGGCGTTCGACAATGCACGAAACACAGTCCTCTACAAGCGCCGGTCTCCGCTTGGTACAGAGATTTAAAAAAAAAAAAAAACTACTACAGGTTTATATAATTTTAAAAAATGCAGCTTGCACGTTTAGTGTTTAATCAAGATGAAAAGATTGATTTTTTTTTTCATTCTTATTTTCTTTTAGAAGGTATTTACCAATTATATTCTGATAAGTTTTGCCCCGGCAAACAACGTAAAAAAGCGCCATGACACACAACCGAAACACGAGCGAGAAATATTTGACATTTCTCGTCAGAAACGCTGCCCAAATTCCAGAGCAACAAGCCTATATGCCGCCAGTGTTCATCCTAGACACGCGCTGGGGTTAGCAAGGCACTAGGAACATGCTAATCTTCGAAGATGTATCTGAGGGTGTTTAAAAACATTTCCGCGGAAACATTTCTGTACCATCGTGTACAAACTTTTCGAAACCCAGATCTGTCACAGACAATTGCACAGGCAGAGCTTTGACGGCTTCGAATATGATTTGCCACGTCATCCACTGTCGCTTGTCTATCCGACAGAGTCCGTTCAAAGGCACGCTCAGTATTGTGATATTAGATTTCCGTCAAAACCCGGGTTTTAAAAATGTTGGACACACACTAAACATTGTAACACCCATAATAGTGTAAAAGGGTGTAAAAAGGGTGCAAGTTCGGAAAAAACACCTTTTTTTGCTCAGTTTTTACACAATTTCTGAATATCAGTGGGTGTAATAAGGGTGAGCTGGCGTCATACACCCCTTACACGCTCTTTTTACGCCCCACTTGTAGCGAAGCTGTTTGAAATTGTGTCAAAAAGGGCGTATAGGCGAATTTTACGCCCTTCATTCACAGGGTGTGAAAGGGGCTGTAGTGTTGATGCTGTTGAATACTCCCATAATTTGATAGCCGTTCATGTTTATTGCTTTTGGTGAACCTGTTGCTAATGTACGGCGGTACAAATAACGAGTATAATTATTCGCCACACGAAGGCGCGTATGATTAGGAAGTGCTAGAGAATAGTTTTTGCAACTCCGATCGAACACCTGACACAAGCCGAAAAGTACGTGTCACGCGTGCATCAGTTTTATTAGTTCAACTTTGATTTAAAAAAAAAAACCATCTCCGCTCGCAAGAGGTTAACGAAGACGTGTAAATATACAGCCCAGGCAGCGCACCATATTGCGCGATATTGGATCTAATCGGAAAGATTGTACCCATACCATTTTGTTCCATCCAGTATTTAACGAATGGGGTGGGTCGTGCCGACGCCATCCTGACATACCGTACGCGACGCCGTTTTTGGTTGAGTGTCAAGAGTGCCCTGCGTGAATCGGCTATGCCGGCGAGGTATTTCTATATCTTGACCGCCTTAAATATGAAGTTAAAAAAAGAAAAAAACAAAACAATATTAAAGGGGCGGTGCAACGATATTCGTTTTGAGCGTTTTTCACTTTGTATGAGCTTAATGGCTCTAGTGGGACCCAAGTACACTCGCACGCAACGCCACTGACCAAGAAACCTCTTTGTTGCGGTGTAATTTCAAGGAGAAAGCGAGCGTTTTCTTTCAATCTCTCCTACGCAAATTTTGATGACGTACCCTGGTGGTAGCAGCATCCTCCAGGGACGATATTTGAATGCGGCTCATAGATTGGACCCGAGCATTGCGTGCGCACTCGATTTGGGCTCGTGATAATTGATAGCTCGAGAAGCATTCGGGTAGTGGCCCGTGTCCAATCGCTGCAACGACGACAATAGCCGAGCCATAACAATGTCTGGAACTCAGCGCGTGTCCTGTGCTTTGCCAACCCCAGCGCGTGGCTATGATCAACATTGGCGGCATATAATCGGCTCCAGGTCGCGTGGCCGCTCGTTCTGGCTGCGAGTTGAGGGGGTGAACGCTGCTCGTTTGTCTTCAATTTTTTACTGGGACTTCTATTGCGTGGGGTAAAAAACGAACGCGTGTTTCATAGTTCATTAACGTCAGGGACCCGTTCTAAGCGGTATTTGCGCGAAGTACAAAAATTGTTGCATCGCCCCTTTAAACAAAACGCAATATGTTTACTTTTAATCCGAGAAAAACCTCCTGCGCCGAAGCGTTGAACAAACCGTGGCGCCCTCAATTCGGGTGGTACAAACTCACCTGACTGGGCCTCGCACCACTTATACCACCTTCACTGAGATTTTATCTTTCTGTGTTGTTCTGAAGAAACAATGCTGCGAGACAATCGAAAGTGCCGGATTCATGACACCCCCGTTAGGGTACAGGATTCTTTTCTCTGCGTTTTTACACCAAAATATCCAGCGCCTTCACGCTTTTTTTCGGTTTTTCTTTGGAATGCTTGAAACCGCATCTCTCGTTTCGGGCTCTCAGCGTCTTAGCTTTGACCCGCGCTTCGACGGCGTTCGAATTTGTTGTTTTCATTTATTTTGTGATCTCGCGGTCCGCACCCGAGCAGGCACGCTTTTCTCACGACCCTCCCTCCCAGAGCAGTGCAGGTGGTCATAAAAAGCAGCAGATGGAGATTAGCCACTTTGGCCAACCCCTACTGACCTCGTCTTCTGATAAGCCACCACACCTTCTTTTGTGTCTTCGTAAGACTGTGAGCGAGTGCGACGGCCGCTTCTAGCGAATCAGAGAGTTGGAGCGAAACACGTGACCGCTACTGTAGGACAAGAACGTTTGGAATAAAATTTTTCACGCGACTCGCTCTGACGCGCTGATGGGCTCACTGGGGTCATAGCCTTCGCCGTTTGCCAAGTTATGGTGAGTTGTATTGACCACGTAGGTCTGGTTCCCAAAAAGGCACCCGTCAGTGTTCTCCTGTTTTTTGTGCGAGCAGGTCCCGACGAGTCCCATTTCGCGACTTTGTTTTTTTGTGCAGGCGGCCGTGGTTTTTCGTCGTGAACGGCCGGAATACAGCCATGCCAACTTTTTAGTAATGGCCGTTTATTTCGTCGGAGTCTATGAAATTATTATGCTGTGTTTGTTGGACGCGTTTCGACAAAGAGCTGCTCATCGGTGGCCGCGAGACTTCCGTTGAATGTGATCGACCGCCTTCATCCTCGGCATTGTGTTTGCGAATGGTTCTGTGCTGCCCGAATCGCATTATGCATCTATCACGGATTGCATGAGATCGCTCTCTTATTTGTAAGTACTCTGCGAGCATGATTCTGATAGTAAACCTGCTTCCGTCTCAATAGACCCTTTCCGTTTAAAAACATGAACTGCCGCCTGCGTCCCAAGCAACCCCCGGTCGTTCCGTCTTTGCAAGTCTAAAGAGTTTTGCTTACGTCACCAGTGCTAGAAAACATAAATGCTGCACGAAAAGTAAAGTTGGAGATTTAAATAGCGCCTTCGGTTGTACAATTTCAGCGGGTCGTGAAATAATATCAGGTTGGAATGTTCATGACTTTACAGAGGCGTACTCGTCCTAGCCTGGCCCAAGTATACTCGCACGAATCGCCAGTGACTCAGAAGCTTCATGGTCATGGTGAAATAGCGAGGATAAACGGGAACTATTTATTTCAGTCTTGGCAATTGTCTATAGAGAATTTAGTTGAATCTAGTACAATCTTGAGGAAAAAATAAAAAGTGAACCAGGCATGTTTTGACTCGTCTGCAGTGATTTTTTCGTGCAGTCTTTTGGGTTATTACACCTTATCTTATGGGTGTTCGTCACTGCGCCATGTTTACTTCCCGTTCTGGCGGTGGTACACCCAATTTAGAGGGCGCACTGCGCAGTCATAACACCCTAATAAAAAGGTGTACAGTGGAATCACACCTTAATTTAAGGGTGTTCAAAATAACACCTTCCTTTAGGGGTGTTCGGAATAACGCCCTTCTCTTGGGGCGTTTTGCTACACCAAAGGTGGTGTTAGTTATAGGACAAGCCATTTACGCCCTGAAGGGTGTAAAGATGTTTAGTGCGCAGGGTGTCAAGTTGCCATCTCTGGGGTTCTTTATGGAGGTCCCTCTACTATTAATCGCCGCCCGATCGGTATGCGCTCCGCCCGTCACCCAGGGAGTGACATAGCACAACGAGAAGACAGCGAATGGGTTTACTGTACCTCCCGGTTGCCCGTCGTCGAGAGCCGGTAGTCCGGGCCCGCCGACCCCTGTTGTCGGTTGTCGTTCAGAGCTCACAGTCGGAGTCCGTGTCCAGGCCTGCGGATTGCCTTTCCCACGCCAGCGCTGCGTAGGCTGGCTGTCCCGGGCCATCACTGCCCGAGTCTCGCGTTTCCACCGGTCTTGCTCCAGACCTCGCTGGTGGACCGCTCCGGGGTTCGCCATGGGCCAGGCCAGGCAGCCCGGCTCCGACGTTCCTGTTCAGCTCCAGCCTCGCTCAGCTCGCACTGTCTCGCGCCAGCTCGTGTCTTCTCCGCCGACCGCCTGCCACGTGCCCTCTGCCTCGTCTTTCACCCTCGGCTCCCACATATCTACCAGACGCAGAGTGGATGGGCATCCACACTGTCTTCCTACCAAAGAGCACCTCAATTAGCGGCCATATGTCGTGACCTGCCAATACAATAATAAAATAAGAGTGTCATGGCCTGCTGGAAGGACACCCGCTTAAAGATCTAGATGGTGTGGGCTCGATTCCCCCCAAGCGCAAAAGCTTCTTTTTTTTTTTTTTTGGTGTGCAGTGTTTAGTTGTTTGATTCCGGGTTGAGCGGGGTTGGCGTTGGCGTAACCTCGCGCGTTGCATTTCGGGGCGTCAGAAACTGAATTGGTGTTGAGCTCACGCCACGTCAATTTCCCCGCCAAATTTAGAGGGGAAACTTAACCCGCTAAATTTAGCGGGGAAATTTTTGCAAAATTTAGAAGGAAATTGAGCGAAACTTTTTCGCTGAACGGGAAAAGAGGAGGAGGGGAGGGTACGCAGAGCGAGGAAAGGCATACCCTCCCCTCCTCCTCCTCCTCAAGAGCTGGACTCTAATTCCGCATTACAGAAAATTCTAAACGTCTTTCATTTTTTTTTTTTTTTGCTGCAGTGTCAAACGTGTCAGCGGCTCAGTTTTGACAAAACCGACGGAAGCGACGACATGGAGAAAGCTTGATAATAATAAAAAATAAGTATTTTGAACTCGATGTGGAGCACGAATTGGCGTAGGCGAGTCGGCATGGAGGCGTCGACTTCTATACTTTATTGCACCTTACGATGAACCGGAAAGAACACTACGACCCACCGGAGTCACTTAATAGCTTGGAGAATGACACATGTTTTTTTTTTCGGCTGGGCGGAGCGAGGCAGAGACCGCGAAATCACGAAAAAGCTACGAACTATGGATTAGCTCGTGTAGCTCGTAGCGCCCATTACAGTACACAATAAATCATAAGGTAAAGCTGAGCATATTTCACTATGCCGAGAGGCTAAAGAGCGATTTGTTTTGCGTGTGTGTGTATTTTATTTTATTGTAGCTGAGCAAGGTTTTAAAGGAAGAAGAAAGCGGACATACAAATCGAAATACAAACAACAAAGTTGACGGCTGTCGGCGTGTTTGTTCCGTGGTGGCGAAATCTGAAGGCGCCAAGAGGCAAAGCCACTACGAGCGCGAAACTGCGGGGCGCCGGTTGCCGGGACGCCAGTCGACCAAAACCCTGAGCACTGCTTGAAAGAAATGTGTGTGTATGTGTGTGTGTGTGTGTGCGTGCGTGCGTGCGCTCGCGCGTATGCGTGCGTGCGTGCGTGTGTATGTGTGTGTCTGTTCGTGTGTTCGTGTGCGCGCGCGCGCGTGTGTGTGTGTGCGTGTGTGTGCGTGTGTTGTGTTCGTGTGTGTGTGCGCGTGCGCGTGTGTATGTGTGTGCGCGTGTGTGTGTGTTGTGTGTGTGCGCGTGTGCTTGTGTGTGTGCGTGTGTGTGTGTGTGTGTGTGCGTGTGTGCGTGTGTGCGTGTGAGTGCGCGTGTGGGTGTGTGTGTGTTTTCAAGAAACAGCGAGTCGCCCGTTGTCTTTGTTATATTTTTCTTGTTTTATTGCTATCTCGACTGGCCTTCGCTGCCTTTGTCCTCTTCAAGTCCGTTTTTCGAGCAAATCATTCTTCCGTGTGGTGTGGGTGGTTTGGCATTTCTAACTGTATCAGCATCCTACCGGCGTGCGGTCGTGTATTTGTACTGTGTAATGCCCGTTAAATACCCCAGGCAAGCAGTCGTACTGCACTGGGTGAATTTCACGTCTACAGTGGATAACAATGTCGCCATACTTTGTCAGACTAAACTCCTACTGAATAAACAACTAACGACAAAATTTTTTTTGCGTAGTTTGCGAGTACGTTGCGAGCTACCGTCACGGTATGGCCGTGCGTGCTGTCTGATTAGACAGTTTTAGTGGATCGTACGCTAAAGCCTTGCGTACGCAATAAAATTGCGGGTCGGGGGTGCGCGTGCGCAGAACGCAATAGAAGAGCTAGCGTATTGCGTACGCACGCAACGCTGGGGATTTTGCGTGGCGGGCTAGCGGGCTTTGCGGGACGCTCTCGAGAGATCTCGGACCCAACGAGAGCGCCAGTTTCAAGATGGCGGTTACCTCGACTGGCGCAGCAAGGGCGACGTGGTGTTTTCGAAGTTCTGTGTTACGTGAAATTGCGTGGTGTTCAGCTCGGCAATTTTTTCTGGGACCTACCGCGGTCGAATCAGATCGCCGTGCAGCTGAAGGAGTGCACAGTGAAAATGTTCGCCGCTCGGAATGTGCGTCAACGCTGCGATCTGCTCAACGCTAAGCCTATTCGCACAGTTCATCGCCGACGGACGAACGACTCTAAAAGAAATCGCCGAAGTTCTCGCTATGCACTGGACATAAGTAGGTCATGAATTTCATTCCGCGATAGCATTGATAAAAGCTGCCGTTTCCGTGGGACGACTGACGGAGGCTCCGTGATTGAATTTGTTTACGCACTCGTACTCGTAGCCTCTGTACCCCGCAGAAAAGCGCGCTTGACGAGGCAGCTGCGGCTTGGTTTAATTTGAAATAAAATGATTGGACACGTTTTCATTTTCAATATTTCTTTCCAGGAGCATGGTTGCGCTATAAGCACGCGGAATTCTACGGCTCTAGCAAATTTAACCAAGATCATGCGCGGTGTTCCCTCGAAAACGTTAAGCCTGGTTCAGAAAGTTGCGCTTGACTGCGTTGCGGCAACGAGAAACCAGGACATCCCTGATGCTTATATTGCGCGCCAGGATGATTCCTTGAATTGGATTTCACGCTTCATACGAATCACAGATGTGCCGGTGACTCGCTTTCGGTTCTCGACGCAACGGAGTCAAACGCACTCAAACGCAAGTGTCTGAAACGGCCTTAACGCACAACTAAATTCGGTCCGAGCAGGTCATTTTTAGCGTACGCTATACTATTGCGTATTGCGTACGTAAGAGCCAGCAACGCTATACTAAAACTCTCTATTATCTTCATCTGTGAGTACTTTACTTTGGTACAGTATACAAGCGCCTGTAAAACCACGTAATTTTCATAGAAGGGTGTTTTCGTTGAAAATGCAAGATAAAGCGAAATTAAGCAGACTGCGGGTGTCCCAAGGAGCGGCCAGGCTCTTAAATCGACCGCAAAATTATGTCTCTTAACCCATTGTGCTACAATTTTGTGCAACGGTGACAACAGATGGTGAATTTTTTTTTGTTGTTGTAAGATTTGAAAAGAGCGAATTTAGCTGAGGAAAACGTAAGCAAAGAAAAAGGATTAGCTCCTATGGAAACGCAGCGAAGCCACCGGTCTTCAAACAATATGGCGCCGTTTCGCACTGGAGAAGAGATGACGTTAGAGGTGACGACGCCAAC
This sequence comes from Ixodes persulcatus, assembly GCA_013358835.2. NCBI lineage: Eukaryota > Metazoa > Arthropoda > Arachnida > Ixodida > Ixodidae > Ixodes > Ixodes persulcatus. The sequence goes on from JABSTQ010010187.1 coordinate 47,842, forward strand.
TGCCGCCTACGAACGAGCATACGCGGCGCTGAGAGCCGGCGTCTTTAGCAGACGATCTTTTCGACTCAAAAGCGGCCCGCGTTCCGCAGGCGGTGACAGTCGGAGAACCATAAACAGGCGCGGTAACAACAAGGAACTGCAAAGCCGAAGACATAAGTACCACAAAAGATACAGTCAAAATAACCCGACAAACCCTTTTTTAATCGATTATGTGTCCAGGCTTTGCTGCGTTTTATAGGAGCTAAGCCTTTTTATTTCTTTACTTTTTCCTCAAATAAATTCGTCTTTGCAAATTTGCAACAAATAAAAAAGCACCATCTGCGGGCAACGCTGCTCAAAACTGTAGCGCGATAGATTAAGAAACGAATTTTGAGGTTGATTTAAAGAGCCTGTTAGCTCCTTGGTCACCCGGTATTTGTTTAGGTGTCTTCGTTTCCGGAGCACAACTTCTGATGACCTACCTTCAATTAATGCAGGTGACGCCTTGTTGAAAGCACTTTTTCTTCCTAACAGCTGGTGGCTGTGGATTTTGTTTTTCTTTTTGAAGGTCCGGTTTGAACTAGTTCGCTCTTGGTGGAACCGGTAATCGAAGCAGTATTTCAAAAGCATTACTGAACCAGAACGAATCCAGAAAAATTGCCAAGCTAGTGAACCCGAACCCGCACCAAACAAGAACTTAGGACCGGTTCGACTTTGTTTTTAACCCAGCCGAACTTCTATCGTTTTCGTGAAACACAAAAAAAGAATTCGATTGAATATGTTAAGAAATCGCAAAAATCGTAGAGCAAACGTAAAAGTTCGCTTTATAAAGCTGATTCTATAATATGCTGCTACAGTTCCTTGTGTCGGCGCCGTATACAGATTGCATTAGGTCAATGATTTTCTTTTCTTTTCGATATGCATGGAGATTTGGGGCAGGTATACGTGGCGTCGCTTTTTACAGGGCACTAGCGGTGCTTTTGTGCATGTCGAAGCAGATAGCAAGATAGCTTCTTAGGCCACGCGCGACCTATACATTTTCTAAGGCCTTATCAAACAAACAACACGCTAACTATGTATAGGGTGGTCCAAGTCACCAGGCTCGATCTAAAATGGATCGTAAAAATTGACACCTGCACGTAGCACTCTAAACTTTTCGGCAAATGTGTATTTCACAGGTCGGTTTTTTCTTGTAAATTTAGAAAGCGTAGCTCTCTTTTTGTAAAAAATAAGGCCAAGAAACTTGCCAGGGTCTAAGGCGGGCAGCGACGCAGCCGAGGGAGGTCCAGTAGTGGGGTGTGTTTGGCGTTCGTATTGATAGATGGCGCTACTTCCTTATCGCGACTAATGGCGACGGCTCGCGACAACCGTGGTTTATTGAAAGGAACATAATATTTTTTTTAAATGTACCTCTGGTTAAAAAATAAATGTGGACAATAAAAGCAAAACTTATAGTAAAAACTCGTCTGCATAACGACGGCGCTTTTGCTGCCAACGGATTTCGTCTGCGTGCCGTCTGCTTTCTTTCGCTGGTCGGTTGCACCTTCGGACGCTGCTTCCGACGCCATCTATCAATATAAACTCCAAACACACCCCGCTACTGGACTTGGTCGTCTGGGTCGTCGCCCGCTGTAGACCTTGGCAATTGTCTTGGCCCTAGATCATAATCTAAAACCAGCGCAAACAAAACACGGAGGAAGGAGAAGAAACACGCAGACGGGACAAGCGCTTCTCCCGTCTGCGTGTTTCTTCTCCTTCGTCCGTGTTTTGTTTGCGCTGTTTTTACATTATGATCAACGAATACCAACTAGCCCAACTCTCGACAATAATTCTTGGCCCTATTTTGTTTACAGAAAAAAAACTACGCTTCGTAAGTTTACAAGAAAAAACCCACCTGTGAAATACACCTTTGACGAAAAATTTAGATTATTACGTGCAGGCGTCGATTTTTACGGTCTATTTTATATCGAGCCTGGTGACTTGAACCACCCTGTATATCTAAAGATTGTACGGCCCGTTTGCGATGAAAATGGTTGATTTTAATGTTTAGCGTCACCTTGGCCACCGATCCCCAATAGACCTATTGCTATATAAGCCATGCATCAAGGAGAATGCAGGGATTGGTGTTCCACGCGCCACACGTGCACGCCTTTCTTGTATAAAAGATTCAAAGTAAATAACCAAAATAAAGCGTTGACGAACGCACGTGCAAGAGGCAATTCGCTTTAGGCATCCTAGTAGAGGCGAGCGATTCCCCACTTCAACTACAGGCAAAAGAACGGGCTTTGCGCCAGATATCGAGACTTGCTGGTACTGAGTCTTCATACGCTTTGCTAAACTCAATGACTGCAAGGCAATCCTCCCACTTCGGAAAGGTGGCGCAGACCTTCCTGGATATCATCGGATGCCCAGAGAACGTACCCCCCCATCCCGCCTCCGCATCGAGAGGACAACCATCTCAAAATAGCGACAGACATTGTCGACCTTCCACGACGGAAAAAAATCGCAGAGACGGTGGCTCGTTATATTGGAAACGAAACAATCAGCACCTACGCAGATATGATTCACGTTTATACAGATGGCAGTGTGAAAGACGATTCGGCCACAGCAGCCTACGTCGTCCCTGAAATGGGCCTGAGTTGTAAAAATCGGCTGAGCAATTGCACTAGCTCAACAACAGCCGAGCTTACAGCTATATGGCTTGCCATCACACAAGTGCCAAAATACATAAACGCAATAGACCTTGCTGTCTTCACTGACTCGAAAGGCGCACTAATGCAATTGGCTAACCTCAACACAGCTTGTCCCCTTGCAAAATCTATCGCCCAACTCACACGGAAAGCAAACGATGCGGGGATCACTATATACTTCCAGTGGATTCCATCACACGTGGGAATTCTAGGAAACGAGGAAGCAGACGGTCTTGCCTTGGCAGCGCACAAAGATGCCTGCCAAACAATTGCTATTCATAAGTACAACTCCGCACGCATCATAATCCACCAAGAATTAACAAAACAACACCCTGACGCAGAAACGGCAGCTGGTTATCCACCTTTCTCGATACAAAAGAAAAATTCAACCGTAAACAAGAATCGCAGTTACATAGACTGAGAACGGGTTGCTCAAACACCAACGTCCGTTTGCACCTCCTCAGACGGTCAATACACAAAATATTGCAGCTCATGCAATGAACCCGAAGACATAGACCATATATTTTGGACCTGTCCAGCGCATGAGGATCAGAGAAAGACGCTACTAGAAACCTTCGGAAAACTTCACATCAACCGCAGCACAACACAAGAACTCCTATTCCCGAGAGGAACAAGGGCCAAGCGGTCCGCTGCACTCCAGGCGGTGCTTGACTTCGTGGATGAGGCAGGACTCTCTTCTCGGCTTTGAAAAATAACAGCCTGATCAGCGCAAATCGCGACATCGAGAACCCGCCCTGACTATATTATGCGCCCTGCCTACAGGCCAATGTACAGTTTTTTTTCTTTTTTTTACTTTTTCTACCTATATCTTTTCCCCCTCTCCCTCTCCCTGTAGGACGAAAAAGCTGACCCCGATTACGGAAGACTAACCTTTCGTTCTACGGGTTTCCATTTCCTTCATTTTCACTATATTTATTTTCTTTATTACAAAATAAACAACAACAACACTTTAGAAAAGTTATTACTGCAGAGGCCAGCACGTGTGGCGCGTGGAACATCAATCCCTGCATTCTCCTGGATGCGTGGGTAATTTAGAAATAGGCCTATTGTTCATCTAAATGCTAATCTACAGCTGGGAGAGAAGTTGCCCGTTGAGGCAGACTAGGTTCTAGGCCATTCAGAAAAAACTTATTTTTCTTTTTAGAGGACTGCTCAATTTTCACTGCTTGCGTCTTTGTGAGTGTTTTTCATTTGATTTTTACTAAATGAGTCTTAGTATCATACGCGAAGATTTTGTGTCGTTCGTTAACGTAGTATATATATATATATATGTTTCCTCATCACAGAGCTGCCTTTTTATTGGTTTGTTCTGTCGTAATCGATATCTTTACAGCGTATCGTATATAAAGAGTTCGGTATTTTTTGTGTGTTCCTGACGCTTGCGGCAGTTTCGGGATATCTACGGTCGTAATTCTATTGGAAACCCTGCTTATCGTCGCTTCCCTGCTTAATTTTGTACCTGCAAGTACCTACCTCCCATCATCAGTCGAATATAGTTCTTCTATTCTTGTTACGTACATTTTCGGTGATTTCTGAATTTTATAAATATTTATTCAATTTCGCTCTAATCCGAGACGGAAAGTGAGACAGGTAGACCGTTCGGCATGATTGCACCACGATAAACAGTCGTAGCACGACTGAACGCGGATTACTCTGGAACATCGCAACAGGCCTGGCAGACCCCCTACGACTAAAAGTGGATTACGCCGGCGAGTTCTTTTTAGGGGGCTCCCGACGTCTCAGTGTTTGTGCGCACGTAAACATAGGACTACTGTAGAGCGTGGAAGAAATATGCTGGGCTGGTCCCAAGGCACCCCGCCGTTTCGTGGTGGCCCGCCGAAGGGCACTCTTAGTCACAACGCCAGTGTACGTCGCCCTGAACACTTCGTCGTGCCGAGTCAGCCCGTCGTAATTTGATTATCCGCCCTATACCCCGCGTATTCGCGATGAAATTATCTGTTGTCTTGCACGCTTAGCTGTAATGCCATTATCCGTCGTTGTGACAGTGAACCGATTTGACAGAAAGACCTGACTTCCCTCTCCTCGCGTTAAGAAAAAAGAGAAGAAGGGTTCCTCCATAGCAGCGACGACAGCCGAGGAGCTCGATATATCTCCAAAGCCCGTAAAGCTATTAATAAAATGTTTGCTTGGCCTAGTTGGTACATATCGATTAAAACGTTAAAAGGCACGAACTGAACAGAACAAAAAAAAATGAAAGCCGTTTACAACTCCCTGTAACGCCGAATTGGAGCGCAGCTCTTGAGGAGGAGGCAAGGGTAATCAGGGGAGGGTCTACCCCTCCTCCTCCTCCTCCCCTCATTCTTCAATCTCCTCCGGGGGGGGGGGTCACGTGACCTCGGGGGGAGGGGGGTCACGTGACCCCCCTTCCCCTCCTCCCCCCAGGTCACGTGACCCCCCTCCCCCTCCTCCCCCGAGGTCACGTGACCCGGGGGATCACGTGACCCCCCCTCCTCCACCTCCCCGAGGTCACGTGACCCCGGGGGGGGGGGGGGGGGGGCTCGCGCGGTGCATTATGGGATATTTCCCATAATGCACCGCGCAGTTACGCCGACGGCGACGGCGCTCAAGCCGGAAACGGGCACCTAAAGCGCGAAACACATGCGCGTCAAAACTGTCCGGTCCGGCGTGCGAACTGTCGGGAAGATGGCTGCTCCGAATCGCCGCAGAGGACGGTTCGCGACACATGGTTTCCAACGCGTCGTTGCGTCGCTCCGTTCAGCTCCGCCCAGTTTCGGGTATCCCTCTACTGAATGGATGGATGAATGCTAATGGCTATATATATAACGGGCGGTAGCTCGCGCCACCTAGCCTAGAAAGCTAAAATACTTCCCTCGCCCTTCTTGGTTTTTCTGACTTTAAAACAAACATAATATTTTTATTACATTCTATTAAAGTGTGCGTGTGTAGAGATTTTCTGTGAGGTTACTTTTCTGCTCAACATCACTTAATCGCGATGGAGAGCCATCCCAGCGAAGCGAGCACTGCGTACAAATCACGTGACTACGCACACCGCGCATTGCTGCGTCTCTCCCGAAGTTCACGTGACACTTACACGGCATTGGAATGGCTCGTAGCGTCCGCCGCTCTCCATCGTAAGGTGAAACGGAGTACAGAGCGCGACACTGTTAGCGCGAACAAGCGATCACCGGTTTTTCCAGTTTTTCTCTTTGAAACAAAAGGATGTCATCAAAGTTATTATTGCTACGGAAAGAGCTCATTTAGGTCTATAATGTAGGCGATAAAAATTCGCGCTCGCTAATAATAATTACAAGTAAAATGCGAAAATGCGCCGATGTCGTGTTCGCGCTAACAGTGTCGCGATGTGTACATTCGGGTTTCGACGGCCTCGATCGGTCCCAGAAGGACGGGTTGTTGTGGCGCGCGAGATCAGCAGCTTGTTTTGTGCGCGCGAGAAAACTCGATGGCGTCCATCTCCTTCACCGCGCACCGCCACATGTGTGTGTCACAGTGTGTGCAGGCGTTGTAAAAGAGGGGGAGATCCGCTTCCCCGAACTGCCCGAACCACGGAGCGCCTCCTAGCCCGATCGGGCCGAAAGTCACGTGACAACATGACCTTCGCGCCATCCGTGCTGCCATTGGCTGCGGCCCTCCGAAAATCGGACAGCCGTGCGGCGATATCTAGCAAGTTGGACGCACGCCGGCGCCGGACGGAGGCCCTGTCCGACGCTCCGTGCGACGAAAACCCTTGCCCTCGAACGTCGTTCCGGCGGTTCGCACGGCGAATCGGACAGTTTGGACGCGCATGTGTCTCGCGCTTAAGAGCTGCGCTCTAAAAAAGACACACGTACGGCACGGACAAGCGCCCGTGTCGTACATGTGTCATTTTCTGTCCTGTTCAATTCGCGCCTTTTAACCTTTTAATCGGTAAAGCTATCGTATTAAAAATTGTGCTGACCAACTCAGGTTTTTTGCGCAGGGGCTGTGGATTAAATGGCACTGTGGAGCTTATATAGAAGGCTCTAGTACAACATAACCGCCAAATTGCGGCGACTCGATTTACAAAGGAGGCTTTGCGGGCGAGCGTGCAAACGAAGCCACGAAATCGAGCAACGAGTTGAACAGCGTCTGCGATTTCCGTCGTTCTTTTAAATTAATTCCGTAGTGTGAGTGACGACTAGAGCAATGATGTCCGAAAAATCGTTGGGTAACAGTAAGGCGCCTTTCATATTTTTGATAACGTGCGTGGCGAGTTATGTAAATCGACAACAAAGAAAAGGTCGTTCGCGTGCTTCAGAAAAAGTTTTCATATCCGTCCAGGCTAAGAAGATCTTGTGTCTTTTGTTGGTAAAATACTCAACTTAGCCACCCCTATATTTTCACTAAATACAGCCCTTTCTACTAGTCTGCCCTCTGTTGGAAGCAGTGGAATCTCTGTACAATGGCGGGCACAAATGACACAGCACAAACAACAGTACGAGACGATCGATGCAAACACGCAGCACCAAAAGCGCAACGTCAGGTAGCTCGTTGTGTGCTAATGCCTACGTTACAGGCTAAACCAATGAAGCGCAAGCATGCACCATGACATTACGGTTCTAGTTTGTGCTTGTGCTTCTGGTCTTAGCTTTCCACGTTCAGCGGTGTCGGTGGCTCCGTCATTGTGCAGTGATTCCGACGTTTTAACAATCGGCACGTGACAATTGAAAGACGTCCATTGGGTTTCATCTAAACGCTATAGGCGCGTGTGTTCTGGCCGTATCAGAAACACCATTCTCCCGGTGGCTTTGATTCCGTTACTGCCGTTTCGCTTGCTCCGAACCACGCTCCGAACGCAACCTAGGCAAACACCTGAATGACCATTCAATGTGGGACCTGGCTTTGTTGTAGCCGATGCCGACAGCAAAGACAGCGATCCGAAATGGCAGCAGAACTCATCGACTAAAAATCGTGCTCCAACAGTCACACGTTATTTTGCGTTTTCCAAAAGCAATAAAAAAAATAAAATGCTGGAATCCGCAAAGAAAATATAAGGCGAAACACGGACCAATTCGTGAAACATACGTGAGCAAAACTGGCGCCGTGCAGACCTTTGTGAAACACACATTCTGCGCGCTGCCATCTTTGTCTGCTGGGCTGTGGAACGCCTTTTGAGCATGCGCTGTTCCTCTGCTGTGCGGTATATCAGGCCCTGCGCATGCGTCGACAGCTCAGTTACTCAGCATTTTTCACCCGGGTGATAAGTGATGCAAAGTTCTATACACCAACTCATGTTTACAAACAAACCGGAGCGCCCGGTGCGCCCCTAGCGGACGCCACCGGCGCCGCGCATGCGCGATAGGGGTGTGGGCAAGAAGCTCGCCGTCGCCCATAAACACACCATTGAAATGCGATGTTGTCGGCGTCAGTGTGAGTCCCCCTGCCCTTTTTCGCGTTCAAATTGTTGGTTCTAAGTCTTCCTGGCGATGTCTGACTATCTTGAGCGTTGTCAGCGAAATTACCGAGGCTCGTTACACCGCAAAACTTCGCGTGAATAATGTGACATGTGGCGATTCATTCCGCGTGGACGCCGCAGAATGTACGCTAAAGCCTGATTCGCATGATGAGATTTCGCTCGGAATTTTCAGTCGCGACGCCGCTCGTGCTGCAAAAGCGTGAACCGTTGCTGAGATGGTCGACGTCGATACTGACAATTGCAAGCTGAATCGGACCAACTGAATTAGGCATAACAAGTCGGTGATGGTCACTGGTAACAATGATCAACATCTCCTTGTATCTACTGTTTACATCGAGCCTGCTTACCAACCTTCAAATTTAAGTCTTTTGAGGCCTGCACTTACTTCTTATCGCAAGTACCGGGCCAACATTTGGTCTACGGACCGGCGTCGTCTAAGAGAGCAGACGACAAGCAGAAACGTTTGAAAGAGCAGACGACAGTTCGAACAATCAGGCGGCCGTTCGAACTTGAAGACGCACTGAACGTAGTCCGCAGGTGGTCCGCACAACTTGACGGTTTTCTGGCGTTCATGTTGGAACAAAACAAATAAATCTGATGACCAAAAGTATCCGTGAATTCAACCCAAAGTGCTTCCCGCCCAAGCAATCGTTGTCCGACGGCGTCTGCTTTTCCCTTTTCACGGCACATATCCAAATTCTCGGACGATCCGAGCACGTAAAAACTGACCTTCAAACCTTTCTCGACGCTTTTGGTACGGCCCCAGTCGCGGCGTTTTGACGAGAAGGCAGGTTTTTGTCTGGTTTCTTTCAAAACAACGCTGGAATGCACGTCTGGCATGGGGACTTCTGCCCACAGCCCCAGACCGGAAGTGCGACCGACGCGCCACCACCGCGCCGTGACGTCACAGAGATGAGTTCGTGTATAGGCTTCTTGCACATGACGTCATTTCCGATGCCCTCCAGAGAAAAGGGGAAGAAGGAGCTCCCCTCTTATCAGGGTCCTTCTTTGTGCCTCCCGGATTTGCACAGGCGTCGCTGTTCTCCTCCTAGAAGATTATAGAAGATTAACCCGCCACTCAAAATTCTTACAAAAGCAGCTTCCCTCTCCTCCTTTTTCATGGTAGGGAAAAGTATGCGATGTGACGTCAGTGCAAGGAGCCTATTGCGCCGTGGTTTTTAGTCACATGTATTTTACTATTACTTCGTCCGGTGCCACTTTCTTTTAATGCGCAGAGCAACCCCCGATTTTTTTTATTTTTTTTAGGCCGCGGGCAGCGCGATTGTTACCAGGCGAAATTTGTTTCTCTCTTTGAGAAGTTGTTTCGTAGCACGGGCAAGGCACTTGCAGAAGCCCACAAATGAATTCATCTATACACCTTTTCCACAAGGGTGCATCCATCTTGAATTTCGTCACTTCTGGTATGCGGTAAAACGTCGTTGATGATCTCTCCACGCCGCTGGAAGGTGTTTACGAAAAATGCGTGATTGTCACAGATTCTTGTTTTGCCTCACCCCTATTGTCTCGCATATTTCAGGTTGAAATGTTTTATTATTTTTTTGCCACGAATGTTCAGACAGCTCCGCATTCCATGGCGTCTCTCTTTGGCGGTTGTTGGAAGCGGACGTCGGGGCGAAGGTCGGCCACAGCAACGGGCGGCGAGCAGCCGACAACTGCAGAAGGGTGAAACTAGCAACACCGCAGAAGGTGCAAGTCTAAAGATCAGGTCACACTACGAGTGCATCATACAAACGTGAGTCTGCGGGCGATGTCCGATCCGTGTTTCTGCCTGTCTCGCGGTCCTGTCACATTGTTCATGCAGACACTCTATTGAAACAGCTTCGAAGCATATATACACTTTCGAACATGCTTCAGGGGTATCTCCCGATACTCGTGTCATCACCTGTGCCACGAACACCTTGTCCCATGTATCAAGATTGGGCAGGGTGGCTGCCGCTTCGTAGATCATTGCCCCCGTGCCAAAATACAGCCGCCATAAGTGGCATTTTGTTGTCTCACAGAGATACCCGAGATGCCCAGCCATTGAAATCGGCAATGAAGAATTCACAGAGAGGCGGCGCTGGGGACGAGGATGCTACATGATGTGTTAAAGGTCAATAAGCTGTCGTGCGACAACAATAATGAAACAAAGGAAACGAAATGAAAGGAAACAAAACCTGAAGGTCAGTCATAGCTGTACCAATGCGTGGTGGCAGAAAAGGGTCTTTATTACATAAGAGGGCAATGAAGTGAAATTAGTAACATTTAAGCCGGGGTCCCACTGCTTATACATCATATAAAAAAAGCAGTTTGCAAACAAATTTGAACGTGAGTCATCGCGAGATCCCTGATTCGAATGCCGCATTGCAGTGAGTTAAAGGCTAAACTTTGGCACGCGCCATTCGAACCACAGATATACCGGTGACTCGTGTTTGCAGCCTGTTTTTTTTGTTTTTTTATATGATGTATGTGCAGTGTGACCCCGGGTTTAGCGTTACAACCATGGCGGTGCCTCCCGTATCTGCCATTCGGGCAGAGATTCCACAACTCTCAAAATTAAGCACGATCTTCAAAAGGCTGGGCGGACGCCTCAGGGTGTGTATGGCATCTGCAAAAAATCGACGAATATTTGCCCTGCGGTTTTTGCGCTGCGCGTGTCATGAGTACAGTGTCTGCTACGTCGTGCGCAAAGCGAGCGTGCCGTCGGGCGAAGTTCGTCAGATATTCCTCGCATGATTCGCTCCATGGAGTTCAGCCTTTAGCCATGCCGATGTGGTATTCCATCGATTTTTTTGTCGTTTATCCTCGTCTATCGCAACATTGTTCCCGTATACGGGGTACGAAAAATAAAATAAAAATTACATCTTAGAACAGTTAAAACGATGTAGCAAAACAAGAATGGGTGTCTCAACGAGAACAAAGCAGTGCTTTCTCGCATAACGAAAGTTCCGCCGTTCCATATTGCGACAGTCACGCAGGAAGTGCAGATAACATCTACTGATCCTTTATGTATAGGGAGTACTCACTGGCGGCCATAGCTGTGTGCGTGACTGCCGAGCGCTTGCTGACGGCGAGCTTTCATAGTTCTTTTCCAAAGTACATTTTAGATCACTAAGATTGCCGGTCTTAACAGCCTATAACTGTGAGCTCGTTCTGAGCATAGGGCTCTAAACAGCGCTCTCAACTATAGCGTCTAGTGTATACTCCACATACAGGCAGCCCCCCCCCCCCCCCCCCGCAAAAAAAAGAAAAGAAAAATAACAATATTGTTTTTTTTTTGTGTTTTTTTTTATTTTTAACGGCAAAATTAATTTGTGTCCGTGCGAACGTTTAATATCCATCCAAATGTACCTTCGTGGTACGGGCCAAAAGCAAAAGTTTCAAAACAAACCGTTCTTTTATTATAAAGTTATGAGTGAATTTCTAATACGTTTAATGGGGAAATGAGACCCTCTCCTTGTAGCTGACGCCATTCGGCTATATGTATCCGTGGAATTTGCCGACAGCCATTTTCACAATTCAATTTTTTGAAAATTGCTTATGCGGCGAGCAAGAGTTTCATATGAAGGAATCTTCGGCGCATCGGAACGTTAGGAGAGGAATTCCAAGCAAAGGGCAGCGCAAAATATGCACAAGGAACACGTGATAAGGCAGCCAAGAGCGCACATTCATTCGCAAAGATCGGGGGCAAACGAAAGCACGTGACCGCATTCGCGGGTAAACAAAAGCACGATGTGCGCAAAGAGCAGACGAAATGGCACGCCGTTTAACATTAGAAACAAATTCCGTTAAACTCTGAAATCTTGCATCTGGACCGGTCCACTACTAGATTTGGCTGGGGCGGGAAATCAACAGCAAGCGGCGGTTGGTCTTTTACTTTTTCTGCAAAAAAATATTTTTTTTTAGGTACACTTTGTAGTTATTCAATTGAGTAGGCTGCGTCGTCTGCGCGTTTCGCTTGTATAGTTCAAGCGGTTCAGAGGAGACCTACGACACTGCTCTCAGATTTCGGCTTGGGTGAGTGGAGTCATGACCACCAAACATACGGCAGCTCGTCGCACGTGGTTTGCTTGACGCCCGGTACCGCACAAGCCTGATTTTGCCGGTAAAAGGAGAGCTTTCTTTGTAGGCACGCAGATCGGCTGGTACACGATTTCTTCCTAGTCGTACAACAAAATGGGACCAATATGTTGTGGCGTTAACGGAAAAATGCCGGGGAATGTCAGCGTCAGGAGTCAAGTTTTGTGGTTTCTACTCTTTACACCACCAAAAAATAAAGTTCCTTGATAAAATTCACGCTTAACAGTACCGCCAACCATTGTAGTAGGAACGCGCAAGACACCTGCCACGAGCGAGTACTCCGCCGTCATTCTCCCCCATGGACCGCCAATTTCAGTGCTGCGCCGCCATTTGCTTTCCAGGGCCGCTCGAGTCACGGACGTCATGCACTTTAACCGCAGTAAAAAGATAACCGCCCTTCGTTACTAGGTACCTACGAGAACCTAGCCAAGCTTGACGAGGGCTGCATGAGCGATAGCTCCGTGTTTTACTACGGGGTGGTAGCTGCTCCCACCTACTGGTTGCAGCGAATATAAGTGGCATTAGTGGAAAAGTTCCCAAAAAGTGGGGACCCAAGAAAGCGCGCTTCCGGGTTTTTGCGACGCAGCGCGGCATACATTTGAGCTTAGGAAAAACATTTTGTTGCTCGTGGTACATGTATTGGGTAAGGTAAAACTAAATTAACCCTCGTTTGGAAAATGTCTATCAGTTTGTCTGTCTGAAATGAAGACAAACCTGGCTATAAGTCCTATAAGTCCGAAAGAGGACAACGCAGTTCAGTCCTGGAAACGATGAGAAAGAAGTGAGCACTAAAAGGCGGGTGATAAACGGCAACATGATTGGCCAGCATGTAAGAACGGTATATTACACCACCATAAATTGAAAACCGAATAATTTCGCTCCAGTAAAAATAGGCCTATTACTAAATTTCCCAAGCATCGAGGAGACTGCTGAAAGTACGATTCTACGCTCCGCGCGGGCTGGCCTTCCCCGTATAAATATACGAATTGAATAATCATAATAAGGCTTCGACGAACGCGCCTGCAAGGCAAACTTTGTTTTAGGTTTTTGCTTTAGAACAGTTACTACAGCAGACGACAGCACGTGCAGCGCGACAAACCCGGATTGCTTGTGCCGCGAGAGCATACTTCTCTTTTTTTCCACAGGGAAGCTGACGTCACTGAGCCTCATCGCAAAGGACTGATAATTTAGTCGCATGATGCACGCGCGGAGAGAAATCTACGAGAATTCCCCCAGGTGAGATTTAATTCACGCGTCTCGTTTCTTACAAGTAACCCCAACCATTGTTGGGCAGACCTGCAAAACACGTGCCAGGAGCGAGTGCTCCGCCGTCATTCTCCTCCAAGGGCCGCTCATCTTAGTGCTGCGCCACCAATTGCTTCTTAGGGTCGCGCGGAATACGGGCCTCGTACACTGACGCATTTGACGCTACTTCTCAAACACGAGCACATCGCTGCGAGTCCAAAACGAAGCTGTGAAATTTCGGTACTCTCTTTGGTGGCAGAAGCGGATCTGACGCTTTAAAACGAGCCGGGAACTCGGCACCTGCACGTAGAAAGCCCGAACTTTCGCCAAATGTGGAATGAACAGCTCACGTTTACCGCGTAAACTTTAAAGGCGCACCTCTTTTTCGGTAAAATATGAGAACAACAAACCTGACCAAGTTACCTTTGGGAGCGTTCGCAGACGATCGAGTTAGCAAGGGTAATAAAGGGGCTAGGACACAAAACAAAATTAAATGCGTAATTTTTTTGGAATGCTCGTAGGCTATTTAGTATAAACACCAAGTTGCGCGATTTTTAGAGCTCTAGTATTTGTAATAATCAATTTACGAATTTCGATTGTTTTCATCTGGCGACCCTGCAACTCTGCACAAGTTAGTCACACCATGGTGCCCATAAACCACGTGATCATGAACGCGCTCTCATTCAAGGTGTCCTCATGATCGCCCAAGCACGGCAACTTGAACGCTATTCGCGCTTTCGTGACCGGCCCATTTCGACCTTTTACCCTTTATGCACCTGAGAGATTGTCACGGAGGACGGCGACCACGGCGAGTTCGTCCGTGACTCGTCGTCCCTAGAGCTGGGCTCCAGCGGGTAGCAGACAAAATGACCAGCTTCCAACGTCTTGTGACAACAATCACTTTACTCGCTACTGCGATCAGCGTCGAAGACTTCGACGAAGCGGCTGATGCCGTGAACGTAATCGCCACGGACCGCAGGCTCAAAACGCGAAACGTAAACGAGGAATTTGAAGCTCAAGACGCCAAGACAGTCAAGTCTGTGAGTGTGTTCAAGGCAACGTTACTAAAACGCTGAGTTGGGAGACTCACCCTTGAAACCTAGGAGCCGCTGGAGTCCACCGAAACTGAGCTAAATACGTTAACAGCGCCGCCCTTTAGCGACCAGTTGAAACATAAAAGTTGCTTTATGTGGCTGCTGCTAAATTTAGTCACTGAATGTTCCCAGAGTCGAGAAACTCTTTTTTTTTTTCCCCGAAGGGAAGTGTAATATGTTTCTCTTCTTGTTTGTTAGGTCACCGGACGTCTTCATGCTGGCCATGTTCGTTTCCGTAGGCGAGTATCTAGGTATTTTGCAGCGGTCAGCCGGCCATGGGACGTGCGCGTCGTGGTTTTCTCGGGGCTTTTCCATTGATAAGAATGTTAGGATACGGGTTCGACAGTTTTTGTGAAGGAACGTGCTCTTCTGGGTTCAGGGCTGGCCCCTTGCGGTTTTGTTTCTTTAAAAAAAATGATGAGGTTAATTGAGCGTTTTTTTGCGATGTGTTTAGGTTCCGTGGCGGTTTTTCCTCAGCATTGTATAACGGTCAGCCATGAAACGGGCGCAGATGTCCTGGTGTGGGTGAGAAGGAGAAACGTATACAAACAATATTGCTTCAATAAACGTTTTAGCTCAGTTTGAAACATGTGTCCTGTCCCCATTGTTTCCGTAGTCTTCGGTCTTAACGATGTGTGCCAATACTTCCAGGCTTCCAGACCACAGTAAAAAAAATACAATTTTTTTACTGTGGTCAACATGAGCTTTTATAAAGCATGTTTTTGCGTAAAAAAAACAACAACAACCGAAAGAGCTCTTTTTGTAGGCTCTTTTGCTGGAGATTAGTACATAATCTTTAGTTTACGCGGTTTTGTGGCACAATTAATATTGTTTTTATTTAACCTTGTCTCACCGGTGATTTCAGGCAGCGCTTCCCGACCTGGGCGCGTCCTAACTCCGGGAGTAATTCGCAGTGCGTCCGCTTGGGAGACTAGGGTGGCATCGCTGACACCCGTTCCACCTTATATATTTCGGCGGAAAAATGGCCAATTACAGCTAAAATAGAAAAGTAACAGTGAACGGGCTATCGAATGCGGTACTCCCGAACCAATACAAGCAGAATTAAAACTTTGGATTGGGCTTTTGGTTTATTGTGATCTAGAGGGCTAAAACGCGCAAAGAACACGGACGAGACACATATACAACAAGCGCCAGTCCATGTTGTATGAGCCTCCTCTTCGTCCGTGCTTTTTGCTCTTTTTAGTCCCATAGATCACAACACAAGTAGCCGTGCAGATTCCCCAGTGGCCGCTGCAGGAGAAATGGCGGCGTTGCGACCGCCATTAGCTTGGTACTCGAAAACGGAACGATGCCATTTTTTCAGAGCAGGCTCTATGGCAGTTTCCTAACTGACTTGTTCTAGTAACGTAGGTGCAAGGGGACGCCGCGCAAGGGGACTGGCGACGTCAGCAGCGCTCCAACCATGGTGGCCTTTTCGAATGGAGAATATTCGAGGGTCCCCATATAAATCGATTTATAAACCGAACTTTCTTGCCAATTTTAAAACAAATTGATCAGGATTACAGATAGACGCAATGGGTCCTAGCAGTATAGTTATCTCATATTTTATTTTTGGCGTGTCCTGACCCCGTTAACATCTGGCACTAACTCCTGATAGGCGCAGCGAGCGGGCAACAGTGTGCGTCGTCTGCTCACTGCGCCTATCAGGAAATAGCGTCATAAGTGAAAAACGGTGCAAACTCAATCATCTGCGAACGTGTGTAAAGTTGACTTCGGAAAGTCTGTTTTTTTTTCTTGTTTTTTTTACAGGAAGAGAACTACGTCTTGAAATTTCGCACGGCAAAACTGACCTGTTCATTGCACATTGGGTGAAAGTTTGGGCGTTTTATATGCAGTGCTCAGTTTTCTGGCTCGTTTTGCAGCGTCAGATTTTCTTGTGCCTCCGCCTTTTGGCGATTTTTATAACATGCTTTCGAACCTACTTTCAGAACTCCGTCTGTAGATCGCCAGGTGGTGCGAAAATCTGATTCGCCCAAAAAGGCCGGCGAGAGAACCTGCTGCAAAAGATTTATGCATTCTAGTCGGTACGGACCGACGATCTAGCTCGAGTCGTAAATAATCTAAACGTTCAGAAATGGTGGAACCGCGGTGAGAGAATCGCGCTCGTTAGTTCACGGATGATCGAATTCAGAATGAAAGTGCTTGCTTACACCTTCCTAACGTGCAAACAAAAATGCTAAATACTGCTCGTATATATACTCTGTTTCACCTTATGATGTACCGCAGGAAAGGCTACAAGGTCGAGCTCCTTGCTCTAGGGCACATCTCGGCGGCACAAGCTCTCGTGCGTCAAGAGTAGCTCCCAACGCTATGAGCTCGCGCTTCTAGCCTTGTCTGTGGTACAACATGAGGTGAAACGGAGTATTAGCGCCGAGATGTTTCGGTGGCGCCCTCTTATGGTTTCCATCCGTGACGTCACGACTGGGATTCGCCTCGCCATGACGTCACCCGTTGTTATCCTGGCTACTTACCGTCAGGTGCGACGACGAGTTCGGTGGTGTGTTTAAAAAGCACAGTGGAAGCTAGGAGCTATCGCAGTCCGAAACTAACACCGTCAAAGTTGACAATCTGACAATGCTCATATGCCCATGGTTTGGCCAATCATGGAAAGCTGACCGCAGCGACGCTTTTGGTCGCGCACATCGCTAATAGCAACACTAAATTTACTCACGCTTCGCCGACCCAGTTCCGTACTACTGTTAGATCTAGAATGTGGGGGGGGGGGGGGGTATTGGAACCGACGGAGGTCGGCCATGGGAGCTCTTGAGGCTACGTGTGTAGACGACCATCACAATGAAGCAGTCGTAATCATAATAGAATGTCTCTGTAGCCCAGAAAGTTAGGCGAATATTGCATCAGGCGTTCACAAACGTTCGCATCGTGTGCCTACCGGGGCGAGCGTGCAGAACCCTACCAGAGTTGACACCTGTCGCGAGCCACGCCACGCGCCTCAGGCAAGCCGCTCAGGTCCCAACACTACCCGCAATGGTCCTCTTGGCGAATATGTGCTGCCACCTAGACACGCGAATCGGTTCGAAGACTAGGTGACTGGAAAACAACGCGCGCCCAAGGCCTCTCCCACCCGTTCTGCACCCAAAACGTCAGCTACATCCTGTTCACCCATTGAGGCGATGTGACCTAGATACGGCTCCCCCAAGCTCACCTTTTGTCCCCATCGTGCGTAATCTTCCGCCCCGAGGTCGACACAACGAAACCGCTCAAAGGCGAGAAATGCAAGATGGTGGATTGTTTGGAACTAGATACTCTCGAACCCAGGCGCATGAAATACTCCGCGCATGCGCACCGAGTATTTCTACAAAAGGTCCATTCTAATGCATTGTACTGCTGTTCTACGACGGTCATCCAGATGAGAGCCATTTTTATGCATGCATTTGTATGTATTTATGCGGCGCTTTCCTTTGGCAATGAGCGTCTATAAAGTATATACTCCCAACAAAAAAGGGGGGAACAATTAACCATGTAAAATAAAAGGGTTAGGGAACGGAGTATAGCCACTCCTTGAGTTCCACAGGCGGACCGCCCGCCAATTCTCGAGCCTCCGCTTTATGCACATCACCCATTTGATCTCCTCCAAATCCAAGAGCTTGCTCGATGCCAGTACCGACGACTGCTGCCAGTTGCAGCGCTGGATGCTCAAGCAGCAAATGCTGTAAAGTTTTGCCCGCGTCGCCACATGCACTACATACACTATAAGGAATGCCTGCGCGTCTATACGTAGCCGCAAAACACTCGAAGAGCCAATCTCTGCGATCTACGAAATCAGCTCAGCGAATGATGAGGCGGAACATCTGTTTAGACCTCAAAATTAAGCTTGCGCTGTGGCAATACGTAATGCAAGCATGGCGATATGCATTGCGTAATGCTACAGCGCAGACTTCATTTTTAGGTCCTAAACGGGTGTTCTGTCTCTTCATTCGCTGAGCTGATTTCGTATATCGCAGAGATTGGTTCTTTGAGTGTTTTGAGGGTAAGTAGACGCGCAGGCATTTCTTAGAGTATAGCGTGTTCGTTTTGTTTGTGTCATATCTGCTTCAGTATTTATAGAGGTGCCAATGCGCTCCCAATAGGCCATATGCGAAATCTTTGCCAGCTATCATCATCATGCGATTAGGAGCCGCCATATTGGGGGGTTCATCACATTTTCCAGTTGTGGACGAGGCGCATCTGCATTTAACTCGGTTTTCATGATATTAGGGCAGTTTATTTGTACACTCAATGGGTTGCTGGTTAGTTGCGGATCAAAGAAGAAAAGAAAGACGGCCGCCAAATTCAGGAAAAGGAATTGTCAGCAACGAGGTCGCAAGACTCGTCACTCAAGCAGTGAACTGGGCCATCCAGGTCAATGAACGGTATTTCTCGAAGACGTCCTGTGAAGGGTTCGTACTGGACTTGCAGCAGGTGATCATATTTTAGTTCTACGACTTACACTTTGCCGGGACTATTGTTTTTCGGGCGAAATCGTCGGTACGGGAACCCCCCAATATGGAGGAAATCTGATCATTGATCATGAATACACTAGATGGCGCTTCTTTTTGCATATGGTCTATTGGTCGTGAAAGCTACGAATACTCCATTTAATAACTTTCTGCTGTGCAGACGTAAAAGACCCCAGGCTACCGGTTGTACTGCACTGAATAAATTGCTCATCGAAAACTGAGAGACAAGTAGCCAGTTGAGGCAGCTGGCGGTATTAGCGGCGAGATGTTTTGGTGGCGCCCTCCTATGGTTCCCCCTTGTGACGTCATTACCTTGTGAACAACAAGTTCGATGGTGTTTGTAAATAGCATGGTGGAAGATTGAAATCATTGCGCGCTCAAAGGAACACTGCCAACACCGTCAAAATTAAAGTTCTTTCATTCCTCTTATTTCCGTCGATGATAAATCCTTTTCTGCCGTCATAGTCAGCGTTCGGCCAATCGTGGAAGGCCGACCACAGCGACGCTTTCGGTCGCGCACGTCGCCAATAAGCATACACGCTAGCAATTACTGCAGTGCAGAAAAATACCCAGGAGCATGGGCCATAGCTCAGCGAGATGCCTTGTTTGCACGAGACCTCGCGCATAGAACGCACTATTCAAAACCACGCGCTCGCACCCACGCCTTTGTCAGCACGGCAGATATTTATGAGATGCAGTATTCACCGATATTTCTTTGCAAAGAGGCTCGCTAACAACGTTATTAGGTCTATCAGTTGACAAGATTCGGAGAAGAAAGCTGTTCGAAAACGATTCTTCGTTCTTGCTCCATGCGTGAAGGATGCGGGCAATTATCGTTTTTAGCGCGACCTGCAGCAATGCCTAATTTATTTACGCTAATTTATGAGCCAACTTTGCGCTAATGTATGCGCAAACGTTATGTTTACCATACAATACACTCTATAATCCCTTTCCACCTCAAGCAATGTCCATCCATTGTTCTACCGCTTTTGCCGGTTCTGTCCATAGCGCAGGCTAGCGTAGCGAGCGCCCCCGAGCGGACACGCCACGAAAAGGCGCCAGATGTTTTAGGTATCTTGTCAACTTTGATCAAAGTTGACAAGATACGTAAAGCGATTGATCAAAGTTGACAAGATACCAAGGAGGTTGCTCACAACCGCCCGCGCTTCTGGTTTTTATCTCATTTTCTTTTTGTCTCGAATCCTTTGTTATTTGTTCCTCTCTGCAATACGCGCAGATTATTACAAACGCATTGCAGGTACCTCTCCAAAAGAAATCCCTCTTCTCCGATGCCCGTGCCTTACCGAAGAACAAATACATACAGCATTGGAAGTCTACTGGGGCTTCAAACATTGTTGCGTCCTCGCGGTTTCAACTCCCGTCGAATGCGGTTACGGTGGCGAGAAGGCGACATGTTAGCGTCGCGTATATTTCTCCGTGTGCGGCGGCGCGCTAGTATATCATGACGACGATAGGTGGCGCGCTCATCGACTCAAGGATGCCAATTACAGGCGCCGCACCGGGAACAGTATGTTAGTTACCTCAAAGATTAAACCAATGGGGCGAGCCCAGAGACACTCGATCGCGTCTCTGGAAGCCTCTCGAAAAGAACTTGGGGTCTGTGAAGTTCATTTCGATGAAAGATTTTTTGTTTCGCAACTTCACGCACGTAATCAAAGGTGAAACAGTAAAAATTCCCTGGGATCGCCCTTGTTTCTGCCGATACGATCTATCGCAACTTTGTTTCCGAATTGACCCGCGTACCTTTCGAAGAAACTGCCATCAGAGAGGTAGCCGTCCACGTCGAACGGAGCAAGCGAAAAACGGGACGACCTTATACATAAACATGAGGAGACTGTTTTAGCCACGCCAGTGACGCAGTGCGGCATTCACGGAAATTTGGAGAGTATGAGAGAATCTCTCAAACAAGCACTGGACAAAACACGTAATCCAAAAAGTCCTGGACGTGGTAGAACGCTCTCGGTGTGTGCGCCAAATGGCGAAACTCTGTGTTTCAGAAGCTGATTTTGTGTTCCACCAACGAGACAAAGATCCACTGAACTCCATATGCACAGGGATCAGTGGTGAATACTGTATACGTCAACAAAATTCAGGCTGTTGAGGGCCTCCTGCACGAGTGGGATGTCATGATTCCTTGTGAAGGGTTTCACACTGACTGAAATCGGCACAATGCACAAAAAGAAAGGAGAAAGAAAGCACCTGAATTGCAGCGGACACAAGCGGCCGATTCATCTCAGTGTCGACAGCAGCGCCACCACTGCATCCTCACCAGCCCGCTCTATCTATCGCTCGCCGATTTGGACACCCTCCTTGTTTTCTTATAGTCACCGTACCGTGGTGAATACGCCGCTTGCATTGACGTCACATCAAACGCCATTTCTCCGTACCATGCTCCTGTGCCCGTACCTCCTGCAGAATGACAATTCCTACCATCCAATTCGTTCTTCTTGGCAAGCCCTGCCGAGAACAATTTCGATTTTGCCAAATATTTGCTGCAGAAAATGCGGGCACGAGAATGTGGTACGCTAAACGGTACCATATGACATCACGTGCAAGGTTTATAGGAGCATTCAGTCTTCATGAATGTGTAGTTCAAGAGTCTTCCACACACGCTGTGAGCAAGGGTCGCACGTAAAGCCCTGTCTCGAGCGGCCTTTGGAAGCAAATTGTGACTCAGTATTTAAATGAGAGGCTTTAGGAAGCGAATGGCGGCAGAGCACCAGCTCGTGCCACGTGTCTTGAGCTTTTTCACGACATTGTTCGGATGTACTCGAATGGGTGCATTTTACCAAATGACTTTAGTCGTACGTCAGGTACGCAAACAAAATCGCACTATGCCGGTTTACAAATATGCAGGCTTGGAACGTAGAATTATAAATATTTTATATCGCCGTTTTTACGAGTAAAACATTTTTAACTCACACGCAACATGAATTTTAAGTAAGGTTCACATAAAGAGGTTTCCTATATAATTGAAACACGCTGTTTATTGTTATCATTGATATACCACTAGCGTTACGAGTTGGGACATCCTTATATAAAGGAAACGCCAGCGTCATGAGGAGTGAAAACAAAGAAGATGTCGCTCACCAGCATTGAATTGGAACCGGGAGTGTGGTGATGCAGCTTCGGTGTTTCTGCAGCTGCGTGCCGATGGTAAGCTTAATTTATTTTTCAGGAGCACGTGTGTTTAGAGTGTAAGTGCCTTTCAATATTTTGATGTCAAGCTCGTAACTACTGGACTACAGGATATAGGGAATACGCGAAGTAAATATAAAATGTTAAATATGTTTTTTGTTTGTTATTTTGCGAGCCTGCCTTTTTTTTGTGATATTTCCAGTCTCCTTTTTGCTGTATCTTTAAACCTTACCAAAAAGGGCGAAATATCCGCAGTGTTTGTTATTACATCATGACAACTCACATCTCTGAACTGTACAAAATCCCCAATTTCGAGTCATGTCCTTTGAGAAAATTATTCATAGCGTATGCCTATAACTAGCCTTCACTTATCTTGTAATAAGAACTTCTATCATGGTGGTGTGAAATACAAGTTGCAGAAGTGTTGTGACACGTTATCGTAAACTCCCACTAAGCTACACCAGACTCAACTGTGGCCTCCGTACAATGCAGTTTGCCTGACATGTCGCGGCATCTAGCCGCCAGCTATTGAAACAATGGCCAGTCCGTTCCGTCGAGGTTCCACCCTTTGCATAGCGCTATAAACCTGGGTTCTACCTACTGTAGCGTGCAGTTTACGGATAGTGTTATATGGCAAAGGGGGTTAAAAAAAAGCATCCTGACAACGAGGAAAATGACCGGCCGAAGAAAAGGAAGACGCACTGGTACTGCCGCGCTAAGCACTGCCATAACAACGACGGCACCCCGACAGTGAGCCTCCCTTACAGAAATGTCATATATGACTCAGATATATTTGATATAAGGCCGTATATGGGCATATAAGTAGACATATAAGGTCATATATTGCCATACAAGGGCTGAAATCAGGGCAGATATGGTAAGGTGACACCATATATGACGCAATATATTGCCAGATAAAGTCATATATGGTGCCAGTGGCTGTCATATATAACTGTATAGGATGCCTGATACTCCTGTACATGGCACTATATGGTGCCAGTCAACATGTAGATGCCGGTAGCACTCCGCGTCGGCCGGTATCGGGACTACGCCGGCCCGCCCATGGCAACAGGATGGCAGCGCCTGGCCATGGGTGCCGGGAAGCTACCGGCCCCGGCCGGCGTCGGGGTTTCGTCTTGCTCACTGGCCAGTCCAGCCGTAGAAGTTACAGTGACTGGCCGGCATCGGGTTTTTGCTGTCTTTGCTGGCTAGTCTTTCCATGGAGGTTCCAGTAACTGGCCGGCATCGGTATTTTGCTGTCTTTGATGGCCAGTATTTACGGAAGTTCAGTAACTAGCCGGCATCGGTATTTTGCTGTCTTTGATGGCCAGTATTTACATGGAAGTTCAGTAACTGCCCGGCATCGGTATTTTGCTGTCCTTGATGGCCAGTATTTACATGGAAGTTCAGTAACTGGCCGGCATCGGTATTTTGCTGTCTTTGATGGCCAGTATTACATGGAAGTTCAGTGACTGGCCGGCATCGTCGCTTTGCTGTTCGCAGGCTGGCGAGCCCCGGGAACTTCCGTTTACTGACCGGCATCGTTTTATTTTTTTGCCTTTTTCACTATGCAGTCAATTCATTGAGATTCCGACGAACTGCGGCAATTCATGATTAGCGAGTGGAAATGTTTGCGTTGATCAATCCTTCGTAAATGACTGCCGACGCTGGCGTATTTATTGGTCATTTTAGTCTAGTGTGAAAATATGCTATTTCAGGCAGGAATCGACGGTTTTATGTGGTAGTTACGATCATCTAAGAGAAATATTTTAAATGTTCACATAGCCAAACGATATCTGTCTCTTAATAGCTTATGTTATACGACATACCGTACCAGAGGAACGCGAATATAAAAACTTTTTTTTCTTTACTCAAAAAAGCGAGAAACACCAATGCGTTGTGGATGTTCACACTGCTGGATTTGTGAATATGACCCCTTGACGCTACGAAAAATAAATGTTACAATGCCGAACGATACCATTTCTGAAATCTAGTTTAATCATCCGCGCTGTACTTGAATCTCAGGAATAAAAAAGTGCTTAAGCCTAATAATAAGTAAAACTGCGGTGCACAACCTGTATAGGTAAGACCACGCGGCACGCGGGGGATAGCGCTGATCTACCAGAACAAAATTAAATACTACTTTCCGGAAGTCAGAAAATTAAGAGATGTGCGTAGTACGTAGCGCGCTATGAGCTCAACTAAGTTACTGCCTTAAAATGGCGGTATTTTTGTTTCAATATTGGGTGAAGATGACCGTTTTCATGACAAACTTTGGCTTCATCGCTGTGGCAGTTTCACCACTTACGCATTTTTCCATTTTGCTCTCAATGTGCCCGTTATTATTATTTTTATTTCTTCGTTGAAAGGACTTGCGTTGTTTGCCTACTACACTGACCCACCTATTAGCACGGAGAAAGCGAATCATCCCGGCAAAACAAGAGGGCCAGGGTTTCTGAATTGCATCAATTCAAATGTGGGCTCGCACTTTTTATTTTCACCTTCTGCGTGATTGTTACCCTGAAGAACGGTGCCGACGACAGCATAAACATAGAAAATATTTAAAATAATAAAAACTAATACAAAAAGGTGTGAAAAATTTTTAAATAATAAAAACGAATTCGAAAAGGTGAGACAAAAATATTTACAATAATAAAAAGTAATACAAAAAGATGAGAAAAAGTATTTAAAATAAAACATAATACAAAGAGGTGAGAAAAAATATTTGAAATAATAAAAATAATACTAAAAGGTGAGAAAAGATTTAAAAATAAAAACGAATACAAAAAGGTGAGAAAAAAAATATTTAAAATTATAAAAAGTAATACAAAAAGATGAGAAAAAAATATTTAAAATAATAAAAACCAATGCAAAAAGGTGAGGAGAAATATTTAAAATACAAAAATACAAACGTAAGAAAACAAAAAGCGTTTACCGCGATTCGAACCAACGACCACACGCTCAGCAAACCAGAGCGTCAACCCACTAGGCCACCGCCGCCCGGCTGACTTTGGCTCTTTTTCTAGAAGGTTGCATGTCTGCTGAATTCGTTTTGAACCATTTCAGGCTTAGTTTCGTATTTATTATTTTGCAACATGTTCAGAGTTTTTTCATAATATTGTGGTGATATTGACGTGCGCAATAATTTATTATTGTTGTGTCTTTTATGAGTTTTATAATGCGGTTTGCTGATCGTTTTATTTCAAACGTGTTGAAGATACAAATACTATCTCATCGAATCAACGGCCTATGTTTCGCACGTTTTGCCGGCCGTGTGCGTTTGAATGCCTGTGTTCACGACCGGCTAACGGTCCAATTACCCGATTAGTGGTGATGCGTGGAGTTTGCTTTAGTTTCAAAAGTGTCCGACAAAGACGGAAGCGAATGTGGGACGTGGAACTACGTCAAATCTGCTCAACAGCCAAGATCATGGCACGGGATCGAAGTAAGTTCGTTTTTTGTTTGTTAGGGCTAGAATATTTCCTGCGTTCAAAAGACTTGTTATTGTCTGTAGACGCCTTCATTTTCGCAATTCGTACTCAGAAAAGAATTGCCAAAAATAGCATACCACTGCCGATCGCAAGAATTTGTGCCCGCGAAATAATTTTTGACGCCGGCACTTATTCCTCGCGAAATGTCGAGCTCTAAAGATCATTCGCTGTACACGTGTTTCGTATGATCCAACGCACGTGTAACGAATTTCACACCTCCAGAAACACTCAGGCTGCTTCAAATGGTAAAGCATTTATTCTTTTCTTACTGGTGTTTTTTTTTTAGAGGCTATCAAGTATTAATTACAAGCTTCTAGGGAAATGTACAAGCATGTCCTCAATTAAGGTAGTGTCTCGCCAGTTTTTGTTATCTATATTTTGTTCAGTGTAAGTATATAGTGTTAGACATACCTCACCCCATCCCTGTTTTTCCTGTGGTACTCCCTTCAGCGAATGGTGTAAGTTGTAATTGTTTTTAGTTGTTGCATGATTGTAGTAAGGTGGTGAGCTGGTACTAATTGGACACCTTGAAAAATAGTTTGCAAAAAGCCAAGGAGACAGGGAGAGTAACACGTAGACCTCATGCGAGCGCAGACTGAACTCGCATAAATCAGAGAAGGGAGAAATAATGTATGCGGAAGGAGCTCGAGCACAGGCCCAAGTGGAACGCGCTGATTTACCTGTTAGCAAGAGCAGATTTAAAAAAAACATAATTTTTATGTCAGTTAAGGTAACAGATGGATGGCTAATACATAAAAACAGCTCAATCTCTCTCTAAAATCTATGATGGATTGTCACCTACCTATGCACTGTTTACTCTGCTCGTGTATGAGGAAACACGTGAATAATTAGCAGATACTATAAAAAAGCATACAGAGAATTATTTTAGGCCTTTATTTCTTAGTATGGGCGAACAAATGTGTCTGCACATCCGTCTGTTACCTGAGCTGCCGAGGAAATTGTTTTTACAGTCTTATGCCTATGGGTGAATTAGCACATTCACTTGGACCTGTTCGAAATTTTTGCGAAAGCTCCTCGCATTCTTTATTTTTTTTCTTTTCCAATTTATTTGTGTTGGGAGTTTGCACTGGTATGTAGTGTATGTATTCATCTCCTTTATTCCTTGTTTTTGCGCGCTATATTGTGTCTGTAAAACAATCTACCTGACATCTTTGCCTCACGCCCCAGTTACTGAAGCTCACATTCTCCGAGCACAGCCTTTCTGATTTCTCTCATCCTCTTATTTATTTTCTTTTGTGTTCAATAGATCGAGTTGCCATTGTGCACCAGTCTGCGTCCTACGTGTTCCTGTCCTTTTGTCCTTGCCTTTTTGTGCACTTTTTTTCAAGTTGGTCCATGATATTTTTTTATCATATATTCTAATCTGTGTTTTCGTCTTTATACTTACTGCAGCTTTTCCCAATTTGACGTTGGCATTCACTTTCGCCATCCTGATGTGAGTGACCTGAGACGACACAGAATGTCAGTCTTCTCTGCTGAAGTCCTGGCTTCATGGAAGACTGCCAAGACTGTTCATGGTAAGGTGCTCTATATATTGAGCAATATAATAGCAACTTATTGCTGCTAGGATTGTTTTTAACACAGACAGTATTTATGGGCTGGCCTTTAGCAGTTCTGATGCCACTCACGTGGAATGAAAGCCTGTAAGGGAATTGCGCATTTCATTCGTAAGCGGAATTATGAGTTTACAACAGTAGTGCGTTGCGTTGCCTTGCGTTGGGGGATCGGTGGCCGACTGGGCTAGCGCACACCAACTCGGAGCATGTGGAGCGAAAGCTTGCGCTGCAGAACGCAAGGATCCTGGGTTCAATCTCCTCCCCTGCCCATCTTGATCTGGATGAGCATCGTACCGGCGTGCGATCATGTATCACTACTGCGTGGTGCAGGTTGAAGACCCCGGGCTAGCAGTCATACTGCACTGTCTAAATTGCTCATCTACAGCGAGCAACTCATCACAACTTTGAAATGGCTGACCAACTACACGCTGTATAAATATCCACAGAACCCCAACAGAAGTGCGTCACTACTAGCATCCAGTATTGCTGTGTGTGTTGTATTTGTATTTTGTATTTGTTTATTTAGTGTTCCCAATAATGGCTGAAGCCTTCCCATTGGTGCGCTTGTTAGTAGCAACACACCAACACGAACGAACGGCGAGAGTGGTGAACAGTGCCACTCTTGCCGCTCGCCACCGCGCCGACTGGTTTTCGGAGAACTTTGCAGTATTGGTCTCTGTGGTATTTGGTCATATATCGCACATGGACACAACCAGGGCGCTGTACCTACAATTCAACACTTGCAAGACTTGCGTGAATACACCCTGTAGGTGCTTGCACTTTCAGAGTCATTTTAATGTTGCAGAAATGATAGAATGGATGCTTGGGCGAGTTGGTGAACCGTATTCTACGGTGACAGCGCAGAGAAACAATCGCACTCCAGATACTCGGGAAGACAAGCACACGTGCTGAACTTAAAACTTTCGTGTATTCGACTACTTTGTTCTTCTCTTCAACGTCTGGATTGACTTTTCAGAACGTGATAAGGAGAAGAAATAGCACAAAATACAAGAAAAAAGCGAAGAACAGCACAAAAAAAAAGAAACGAAAAAAAAAAAAACTAAAATGGGAAGCCTTTACAAGTCATCCCTCTCCCTCACTGCTATCCTTAAGATAGAAATTGGTGCTTTTTGGTCGACAGCACTATAGAAGAACTACTTACACACTTGTTCTTCAGATGCTCTATTCTTTGCGCTTCCATTATTTCTCTTGTCAATGTGTCTCGACTCTTACCTATTACGGAACAAGTTTCAAAATGTGCTACACAACCACAGTCCGGACAGTGGGTTCCCAAATGTCCAGCGGCGACTCAGTGGGTGTTATAAAAATGCTCCTTTAAACAATGATTTAAACACCTGCCAGTCTGGTCTACATAAGCGGTGTGGTAAGGAGCATGTAGGCCAGACTGGCGGGTGTTTGAATGATTGTTTAAGGGAGCATTTTTATAATACCCATCGAGTTGTCGCTGGACATTTGGGAATCTACTGTCCGGATTGTGGTTGTGTAGCACATTTTGAAACTTGTTCCGTAATAGATAGGGTTTGAGACACACTGACAAGAGAAATAATGAAAGCGCAAAGAATAGAGCATCTGAAGGACAAGTGTGCAAGTAGTCCTTCTATAGCGCTGTCGACCAAAGAGCTCCAATTTCTATCTAAACGATAGCGGTGAGGGAGAGGGATGAATTGTAAGGGTTTTCTTTTTCGTTTTTTTTACTTTTTTCTTTTGTCTTTTCCTTTTCTCTTCTCTTGTCTTTCGCTTTTTTTCTTGTATTTTGTGCTATTTCTTCTGCTTATCATGATCTGGAATGTCAACCTAGACGTTGAAGAGAAGAATGAAGTAGTCGAATAAACAAGTGTTATAAGTTCAACGCGTGTGCTTGTCTTTTTGAGTATCTGGTGTGTGATTGTTTCCCTGCACTGTCTCCGTAGATTATGCAAAAATGAATAATGACATTGGCATATTTGTCGTGCCAAAGCCTGTCACACTTGTTCCGAACTCTGATCTCCACGAGATCACAATACCATTGTTTATGTTGTAGTGGCACGGCAGAGTCTATACTTGTTTTGCTCCAGTCTTTGTAAGGGGGACGCTGTAATCCGATTCTACTCAATTATGGTGTACTAGATAGCACTATATTTGCAGAGCTAGTCTTCGGTTTTTGTAGTTCCATCGAAATATATTTCAGCTTTTAAGTTACTTGTTATTTAGCATGTAAATTTACAAGCTTATCTAGATTGAAGGCAGCAAAAATTTTGCCAGCACTCATGGTACGTGCTTGAAATATATTGCGTTAACATAATTGACCCAACCTTTGATTTTTATTTGTCAGTGCCTCAAGCGAATTGTGCATGCTGGGATTGCTTTTGTTTGGTTGTTTCACATGATCTACAGCACATTTTTCACCTTTCTACTGAGTGCAGCCCTCGCCGAACAGAAGCTAGCATCGACTAGGCCAAGGTTCCAGTCCATGGCAGTCTGCAAAGGTTGTTGATGGTAAGCTGCCTTATATACAGCTGTGTAAGAGCAGCTTGTCCTGGGTGACAATTTAAAATGCATTTTTATGTTTTAGAAAGTGAAATTTGCATGGGCATACTTGCAATATGAAACCTTACCAAGCCTGTTCTGAACTTTTATCCTCTTGAGATTTCAATACAGCCGTTTGTGCTGCACACACACTGGCTACTTCGGCCAGGTAGAGACTTGATACATATGAAGGTAGACGGGTGAGTATCAACTGCTCAGTGCTGTCCATGGTGACGTTCTCTCCTTATCAGACGACTTACCACACTTGGTTCGCAAGGCATTTGAAAAGGAGAGCAAGTCAGCTGCTGCATGATGCTCCCAGTACTGGGCAGTCGACTGTACTTCAAGCTTGGCAAGTGTGACACCTATCTGATTCAGCCTAGCAGTGGTGTGCTGAGCGGTATGTGTAGAGCTATTTGACTTGTGTACAGACAGTGGCTGTGCAGTATAAAACAGACCCAATTGGGAACTTTAATGCAACCTTCTGTAGTCCCATTGATGATATGATTATGATTACACAACGTTTTATGGCGCAAAGAAAAAAATAACGCGATATAATCGGTTTTCTAGACTGCCTGTGCGACCTTCAAGCTTGTCTTTTTACGTTCTGCGCAGTGAAATGCCCTCTATAAGCAATATTTAGGGAATCCTTGAGCTATATGCTGAAAGGAGTGAAAGCAGCAGTCCCGGCCGCATTCTCCCCTCTTCTGTATACTGTGCAAATGCAGACGGACGCGCACTTCGGATGCTTTAAACCTAAGGGCCCGTCATAAAGCACACGGCTTAATAAGCATCAATTATTGTGAAGTGTTCGCGGATTTGGCTTTTAAATGTCATGCACATAGGAAGTACAATGGTGGTGTAAAGTACGCCGACATCGTAATGGTGCATTTTAGGTAGGGTGACCAGACGTCCCGTTTTGGCCGGGACAGTCCCGTTTTTGAGGTCCGCTTCTGCCGTCCCGTCTTTTTGTACCAATGAAGAACCATGTCCCGTTTTTTGTCCCAATAAAGAACCATGTGAGTTAAAGCGAACCGCAACTATGTCTACTCGTTACAAGTATATTTTACAAAGTTACCGTAGGTACTTACAAAAATTTACTAAGAGAGTAAGATTTAGAACTGTTCTTGCCCACAAACACTCATTCTCTCGCGAAGACGCGAGTGTAGAAATATTTCTTGAGCTACCGGATATAGCACTGATGTGTGATTGAACTTCACATATATATGTGGGAAGACTTTTACAACCGAGTCTTGCCGGATAAAGTCCTGCTTAGGAAACTTCGGTTGTCGGCAAAATACTCCCACACCAACAATGGACCCGAAGCAGGACCTTCCAAATGAGTGCATGCAACTGAACCGTGAGTGTGACTGTTCCCTAGGCCCTGAGGCATTAGTGCAATATGGTAACGTTTTGAAATAAGAGCAGTTCTTTCATTAATTTTTTTCGACCAATCTATATCTCTCACTGGCTGGGATGTCCCG
Source organism: Ixodes persulcatus (assembly GCA_013358835.2). Taxonomy (NCBI): domain Eukaryota; kingdom Metazoa; phylum Arthropoda; class Arachnida; order Ixodida; family Ixodidae; genus Ixodes; species Ixodes persulcatus. The sequence goes on from JABSTQ010010187.1 coordinate 79,100, forward strand.
TTTTCTACCTTGAGGAATAGGGTCACCCTAACTTTAAGGTTATATTATACAGGGTATGTTCAGCGAAATGCGGGCCAAATCGTTTGTGCCAAAACTATACATCGCACAAAAAAAAATTCTTGTGTTGTTTTGGTCCTGAGCCAGGGGCCTATTTAGAAAAATTATTACAAAGCAATGTTGCTAATAATATGTATGTGGGCTGATTCTTGTGTTTATTTTTTCTTCCAATTACAGCATACACGGAGGGTATCTCCAAGGAGGAGGAGTGGATCCCCGCCCCTGCCCGTTTCGATCTGGATGAGCATCGTACCGGCGTGCGGTTGTGTATCACTACTGCGTGGTGCGCGTTAAAGACCTCAGGCTAGCGGTTGTACCGCGCTGGCTAAATTACTCATCTACAGCTGAGACAGCAGACGCCCACTGAGGCAAACTAACATCCGACTGTATAAACATACACACAATTTTTTCTTTTTTTTGAGAAGGAGTGGGATTATGCAGAGAGGCTAGTGGGTTTTTCTATGGGTACGAAGCTGTCCGAAGTAAGGTCAGAATGGAAAAAGCACCACCAAGTTCCGCCTGGTCCCAAACAGCCACAATAATCAGTGATGTGATTGCTGCGCCAATTGCGCCTAACTGCGCCAAGGGGCTAACCCTGCTACATCCTGCTACATTTCACCAAAATATGGGTAGTCTGCGCCAAGCCTGCGCCAAAGGACCAATTTAGGTCGCCTTTCAAAACCGAAACTAAACTGAGTACTGTAATTGAGCAGACGTATGTTATGGGGCGCAAGCGGCCGCCTGACACAAAGTACCTTGCATTTATTGTCCACCCGGTCTTGCATGGTTTTCCCGGCGTCTCGCGTTTCGCGCTCTCGTCTCTCGTATCTTTTTTTATATTTTCAGCGATAGACGCGGATATGTGCAAACGCTCCGACGCTAGCGTGCCGGGTATCAGTAATGCTGTGAAACGAAACCACGTTTTTGCGCGGCTGGAGTTACTTTGTGAGCTGAAGCAACGGCCGTGGTAAAACTATATTTGGTCACTGCCTTTCAGTCACCGTGGTCGCGCGACGTCGAATGTTGCCGTCCCCACATCACTGCAGATATGGTACTTTCTAAAATGAAACTAAGTACCGCCGCATGTTCATCGACATTCCTGTTCTTGTTTAAATCATACGTTACTGCAAAAATCCATCTTTAATTCAAAGACTGCTCTGTCTAAGTATTGATTATCTAGATTCGTCACGGTGGGCCTTCTTTTGAGAGGGACCTCGGTACGTGAAAAACCTGCCATGAAAGAAAGTTGGTGAAGAGAACTGAGCTAAAGAAAGAAGGCAATGTCTGCACGCTGAACCCGCACAGCGTGCTTGTTTGTCTCGAGTTCAGTTGTTGAACAAAGCGCTCCAAGAACGTTTTGAGGCTGGCTCGCAATGTCTTGCATCGATGCACTCAAATTCCTTATTTTTCTGTGTGTTTAGCTTGTAACTTGTTTGCCGGCCTGGCAAGCACGCGCCACTGGACTGTTTTTGTTGCATGCTCAAAAGTTACATTTCGTGTACAATTTTGGGGATAAGTTGGCGACGGAGCTGAGGGGCACGGTTTCGGTTTCGATCAGACAGCCGTTGTTTGCGCTCGCGCGACGAAGCATGCCCAACAGCAAGCCTGCCGAAGATGGCCTCACGTGCATGCGAACATAATTGCGTGACTGAGGCACCAGCCGGGACGCTTGCAATTCATTGTTTTACGTTTGCTTACTTTTGACGAAAATCTGGCATTTCGAGAACCACAAAAACAGTGACACGCGGTTTTTCGAAATTGCTTGGCGATGCCTACAGCACTGTACACTTGTGGGATGTCTGAGCAGTAAAAACAGAAGCAGCGAATTCCGTCCCAACAAGTCACATCAGAACACAACACAACACAAAGTGCCCTTCGTTTGTACAGCACTAAAACGAATATTTTTATTTTACTAAGAATATATGCTCCAAAATCCACTTTTGCTTCTCCGAAACACTGCCTTGGCTGCTCCAAAAGCCGCTTTTGCAGCTCCAAAACACTGTTTTGGTTGCTCCAAAGGCCACATTTGCTGCTCCAAAACACTGTTTTGGTTGCTCCGAAACGTGCGCCAAAATGGCTTAGGCCAATCACATCACTGCAATAATGAACACGGAATTCAGAAAAATAGTAATACGAAGGACTTACGCAGGCAGCCACACTCTTTGAGTTCGCAATGACATTTGATTATGATCACAAATATTCCTGCTTTGCTCAAGGTCGCCTAGTTTACACACCATATTGGTGATCTTTAGCGCAGCAGGAATATTTTTGATCAGAATTAAACGTCATTGTTAACTGAACAAATGTGGCTGTCTGTCTAAGTCCTTCGTGTTTTTATTCTTTTTACTTCTGTGTTCATTATTTCCTTTTTTTTTCTCATGATTTAGTCCTTTCTGTTTTTGTTTCTTATGTGTTCATTATGTTATTTTTAACTTTTATGAGGTTTTAGTTAAATATATGATGCCCTTGTCATTTTCTAGTCCGGGAAACAGTGGTGACCTCGTCGTGTTCAAGGAGCAGTAATGACCTTTTCATCTTTTATTGCTTCCGGCGAACAACGGTGTCTGTGTGCGTGTGTGTGTGCGGCGTGTTAATCACACGGGATGATTTGGCGACCGAACGGAAAGACAAGGCCAGCGAGGAGCGACTGGGGGACTTTGAACATCACACGGTGCAACCAACGACGAGGCTAGCAAGCAAGCCCTTGTCAAAACTGCTGTGCTCGACCGGAGAGTTGAATCAGAACTGTGACTCTGTGAGTAGGAATCAATGACTTTGGAACTTTCGTATAGTTTACAGCTTAATTGTTGCCTTCTGTTTGTTTTCTTTTAATAGGTGTGTTTGTGCTATTACATTTTTAGTCTATTTTAATGGTTGTCCGTGCTATATTACAGTTTTGTTTCTTATCATTTTTTCTTGAACGGGGGAAGTACTTGTTTAGAGTTTTGTCGCTTTTATGTGTAAAACTTTTTTTGCAAACCATATTCTCGGTCTGCTCCCTCGACAACCAATCCCGCCAAAGGGCTGTGACTTTCCGACGTCGAATGATATGTTACAATGTTTCCTAACTAGCGATCGCCTGCATTCTATCTTTGTAGCATACATATTTGTCAAAATGACAAATTCTGATCCAGGCCAATAAAGATTAGTCAGTGGCCTATTCTGTAGATATATCTACGTAAACACGTTTGGCAGTGTGGGATAGCAATAAAATGTATATTTTGTGGATATTCATAGAAATGCATTATATGATCCCATGTCTGGACCTGGAAAGTATGGTACCTGCCCCATGGCAATAATTTTCATGTGATGCTAGAAGGAGCATCACTTGAAAATTGCTTTATATGGGGTGGGTACCCTATTTGCCAGGCCCAAACACGGGATCATATAAAGCAGTCTATATATGCTATATAAGGAATTGGGCAGATATGGGTATATAAGGAATTGGGCAGATATGACTATATCCATCCAGATACGGCCTGACTATGCATATCGGGCCATATCTGCCCAATTCCTTATATATTCATATCTGTATTTTTTAATATAAGTCCATATATGACATTTTTGTAAGGGCTCTTTCAGTTACCTTCCCAAACCTTGGGGCAAGAAAGGCAGCAAAAGTGGATTGCGGCAGCATGTCTACAATCGCCGAGGGCGCCATAGCGACAATTGCACGCGCTGTGAATGATTTCCCGCGACAGAGGATTTAGCTGCATAAAAGAATTAAATCATATTTCGGCATGAGGCACTGAATCATCAACGCTCACATATTGTCAGCTGCTTTTAATTTCGCTCTCACCTGGAATGTGGTGTTGTACGCGTGAAACAAAAAAGGTCAACGTGCAGGCGATATGCTGCGTAGTCATCAAGATGTTTAAACCCTGTGACTAGAAAGGAAACTTGGAGGTATATGCCCCTTTTTTGTTTCTTCTAATAAATCTTTAACTTTCTTTATCAGTCTCAGGGTTTGTAAATCACGGTGGTACACGTGTTTCTCTTGCTGGGAGTGGTACTTCGCCAAAACATCTGTCCTGTACGTTTTGCACGTCGCATATACGTGTTTGCTTTTTAAAGGCTTTGCCCCTTCCCTAAAGCTTGCTCTCGAAAACAAGAGTGAATCCCATGAAGCGGTTTAAATCCGCAAAATAACACGATCGGAGGAATACCGTTAAACGTGCAACGCTACCACCGCTACACCGCCATGACTACCCAACGTTTCGTATCGTCGCTTATAAAGGGCGGTGGCTGTCGCTCGACTCTTGCGCCCCTAACCACCTGCTCTGAGCGAATGAACGCCAGTGAATAGATACTCCTAGTACACAGCATCACGTTGCCAGTGAGAGCTCGTACAGTCACTTAAAATCATGGAATGAGTACGCCTCCGCTAGGGCCGCAAACTGCAGCTTGCAGTCTACTAAAACTCCCTGTTATCTATTCGCGCAACCAGTATATGTGCTCCATTTAGTTCCGTAAGGTGTTTTTTTTAAAGGTCGACGTTGGTCTTTAAAGTACCTCCAGAATTATTTTTGTGTATTTTACGTCACTTCTATAAGTTGTAAAAATTGCTACCAAATCATTTTTACGTCCCGATCAAATAAGCTTCTTTATTATTGTGAGGTCCACTGCGAATGAAGCCCCCGCAGTGACAACCGGCTTGTTTCCAGCGAATGAAGTTGGCCCCACATTATATTTGCTCGTTGCCACACGGGAACATTCAGTGAAGCATGAGTTGAAAATTACATTCGCTATTGAGGTTCATATTCGCAGTTGCTCTCAGACTAGCTGAGTAATCTCGACGACAAAGAAGCTGTGAAGGACAGCATCGTCAGATTACAATAGAAAAGTTGCGAATCAAAACTCGGTGTTTCTACATGTTCCTATAGAGTTATTGGCGTGATTCGAACGGCATTGATGTCCTACAGTTCTTCACCGTGGGGCGAGTTTCCTATATTTAATAACGCTTTGTGCTTTGGTCAGCCTCAAGTCAGCATGGGCAGCCACAGAGAAACCGAAGGCAACAAAGGTGCAGCATTCCGGACAGTCAAAAAGACGCCCGCATTGCTGACCCCTTTAATGACTATACGCATGTAATTGAGAGGAGACTAAAAGTACAGGCAAGCTGGCGAATCGCAGACATAACGGAACCTGAGACACCGGAAGAAGGAAAAAAGCAGGACACGAAAACAAGGACGATACACGCAACGTCTCGAACACAGCTAAAGGTTTATTCTAAATCAAACCCTTCCATAGGAGTACACTGCAGTCGACGCCAAAAACCCTCATCGCAAGTCACACCCCCAGATTGTCAGCAAGGTGAAGCAACAAAAAAAAAGACCTGCCCTCGACGCTTCCACGCATGCCAAGATCAATCATCTGACACACACACAAAAAAATATTTTTAAAAACGTTTGTACCAACTTATTAATCACCATCGACGGGAAACACAATTTGCAGCCTGAGATTCTTTTACTATGCGTTTAAACTGATTGCGCTTTCGGCTTATCGCCATGGTGGCCGTCCAATCCGGATGACAATTGTTGCGAAGTTGTAAATGTTTTACAATTTCTGAATTAGGAAACTGCAGGAGAACAGACGTTTTGTGCTCTATGAGTCGCTCATTAACACAACGTCCAGCTTGACATATGTATAAAAACCCTGCATGGCAAAGGAATATTACAAACAACAGCTTCTTGACATTCAATGGCTGGATTCATGTGCTTTTTCCCACAACCTCTTCTACCTCCCGTGAAAGGAGTCAACCAACTTAATCTGAATTCATTCTTGAACACTGCTCTTACGCCGAAACGTGCCGCTTGTGCTTTGAGGTTATGGGATTCTCCATGATAAAAAGGCACGCCCACACATTTGTCAACGTTTTGCTTTTCGCATCTTGATCCGAAATCAACCAAGAGTTTTCTTGCAACGCTCAAAAGCACATCTGAAAGGATACCCCGAGTTGTCCAAGAGTGAGAATTGGAAAGTTAACGCTTCCTCAATGTGATGAGCACAAGATTTCTGTAAGGCATTTCTAAAGAGAGAGGAAACTATTCCCCTCTTCGCAGTTTTTGGATGACAGCTCTGGTAAGGCAGAACTGGTTTAGGTGCCTCCTTCCCATAGCTCCAGCATAAACAAGGAGAAGAAAAAACCTTCAGGGTCGTTAAACTTGTCCAACTCAAAGTATGCTCAATAAAGGAGTCACTAAAGATGAAAGTCGATCTTATAAAACGAGACCTTCGAAAAAACAACTACCCCACAAGATTCGTCAACAAGATATACAAGAAACTTTGTCACCCTTCTACATCCGAAGAACAAAAGCACCTCCAACCGCATGTGCGTCCCGTAGCTCCATGGCACGAGCGAGGTCCTAGCCCGCGTTCTGAGACCGTACGGCATAGCAGTTACACATAAGCCCGTCTCAACTTTAGGCCATCTTCTACCTCTTCCGAAGGATCGCCCCCCAAAAGAAAAAGCTCAATGCCTGATTTACCGAATTCCTTGTGCTGAATGCGACGTCTCTTATGTGGGGGAAACGAAAAACTTTCCCGAACGTCTGAGCAGACATAAGTATGACGTAAAAAAGAAAGACATCCAAGGCAACGCGCTGGCGGAACATGCTCAGAAGACCGGCCACGTCATCGGCTTTGACAGCAGTTCAATCCTCCATAGAGAAAGAAACTGGAGAAAGCGTCTCTTATTAGAATCTTAGCACATACATAGCACTAATCACAATCTGAACCGATTCCACCGGAACGCTGCCAAGCAGCTATATACACGGGCTAAGATGTGCCACACAAAAAACAGAAGAAGAAAACAATGCTAAGAGAGAGAAGAAGAAAACAACGACAGATTGCTACCTTTGGGCCCACATACAGTCACCCGTGATCAAGGAGCCGAGCCGGCTTCGAAACGTCGAGCACATTGAAGATATTGGTTAGAGTCTACTAAGTTCCCTGTCTTATTATTTACCTAACCAGGCGGAGTTCCGTCGAAATTTTTACTTTTAAAACACAAAGTTGGGACCGAAGTTCGCCGAGCGTGCTGATAGGACTCTGGCGACGATGGCGTCACGCGGGACGAGATGCCAATCATCCAAACTCTCTCGGTGCTCAAATTCCAGCGAGATTGTGAAACACAAAGTCGTAGCGAGCTTCATCGGAGCGCGCGCGAGCAACGCCGTGGGGCCAGCCCACGGTGTTAGATAATACTCTTCAGGTGAGGACACGGCTCGGCTGAACGCGCGGCGCGAGGAATCAGATAGTGTTCGTTCGACGAGCATCCGAAAGGCTGCATTATTCCGCGGCCACCGTGCCCGCGGCTGACAGTGTCGCCGGCGGCCAAATGGCGAAACTGTGTGAGAGCGAAAAAAATTATCTCGTTGCCATGACACCCCGGTACACCGTGGTCTTTCTGCACGAGCGACAACCTCGCTGGAGCTCTGCGCGTGTGGAGCATGAGGCGGCACGCGCCGTCTTCGCCGTGCCTACGGGTCAACGAGTCATCTGCCGGCGCCGCTTGAAACCATAGTGAGAGAGAGTGAAAAGCGAACTTTATCTGCACTGCGCGAGGAGCGTGCTGTCCTCACCTGAAGAGTATTATCTTACACCGTGGGCCGGCCTGATTGTTGGGCTGCACTTATGACGTCGCGCCCATTGTCCCTACATCCCTACGCCGTGTTAAAGTCAATGCTGGCTAGATTTTCCCTAGGCAGGCTGTAAATACTCTGAACTTTCTCGTCGCAAAATCGTCGTTTGTGGAAGTTATTGGTGACGACAAACTTACGTTTCACCACTTTGGAAAGTAATTATTTGCGGCCACAATCTTCGCTTGGAAACCGACGCGAAGATTAAACTTTGTGATGTGGAGCCGTACGCGGTGTACGCGGCATTAGAGCTCATCTTCCGCCACTGTCAACACAGCCACCTGGGTCACTCACAGGCGGTGTGTGTTGAGACTTCGGTAATGTCTGAGAGATGAGGGGGCGAGGGGGGATGGCGAGAAAAAGAAAAGCCGGGAAAAGCGAAATACAAAAAAAAAGGTACGACCAACACACACACACACAAATGGGAGTCAGGAAGGGCCGTAGAAATTGTTCGGGAGAGAGAGAGAGGGGGCTCTGATGATTATAGTGAATCAGAGGTTATCCCTTCCCCCGCATTTTGTTTTGTAACTCTCTTAAATGTTATGGTCCGGGGCTCGAGCGATATGCCACCCCCCCCCCCTCGGGCCCCCCTTTCACTTTATGCCCCTTGCTCCCTCATTCGACGCCACTGGGGGGGGGGGGGGGGTGAATTTCCCCCCTCTCCGTCTTCCTGTTTAGACGACCCTGCTTAGAGGCATTCTAACTGAGCGATGACAAGGAACAGCACAGCGTGCAATTTTTGTAATAATGGTTCTAGATATTCGGAAATTAAAACGGTTCGCGTTCAATGAACACAAGAGCGACCATGGCAGACTTTTAAAGGAGCTGTGCAACGATATTCAATTGGAATGTTTTTCACTTTACACGAGCTTACTGGCACTAGTGGGACTCAAGGATACTCGCATGCAATGCCACTGGCCAAGAAACTCCTTTGTTGCGGTGTAATTTCAAGGACAAAAGCGATCATTTTCATTCAATCTCTCCCTTGCGAAATTCGATGACGTAACGCGGGGATCGAAGTACACCCGTATGACGATATATGAATGCGGTTCATAGATTGGACCCGAGCATTGCGTGGGCACTCGATTTAGGCTCGTGATAATTGATAGCTCGAGAAGCATTCGAGTAGTGGCCCGTGTCCAATCGCTGCAACGACGACAATAGCCGAGCCATAACAATGTCTGGAACTCAGCGCGTGTCCTGTGCTTTGCCAACCCCAGCGCGTGGCTATAATCAACATTGGCGGCATATAATCGTCTCCAGATCACGTGGCAGCTTGTTCTGGCTGCGAGTTGAGGGCGTGAACGCTGCTCGTTGTTTTTTAATTTTTTTCTGGGACTTCTAATGCGTCGGGTGAAAAACGAAGGCGTGTTTCATAGGTCATTAACGTCAGGGATCCGTTCTAAGCGGTATTTGCGCAAAGTAAAAAAAATTGTTGCATAGCCCCTTTAAGCAAGAAGCTCGGGCCAGGGCTCGTGCTGTGCTGGCGCGTTCAGTTACGTCCTTTTATAGTTCATACCTTTGAGGTCATGGTCAGGATTATCTGTTTTGAACGACAAATTCAATAGTGCGTGTTCGAATTGACGTTGACAAGTTTGGTTGTGTACGATGGAAGCTTGGTGCCCTCGCGTTCTCAAAACATCACCGTCAATATTGACAACCTGACGTCACTCTTATTTCCGTTGATGAACGCAGATTTAATCCCAGTTTGGCTAATCTTCAAAAGTCTAAATAAAATGATTTTATCCCGCCGATGGGGAAACAACTGCCCGGACTTGGCAGCGTCAGCGGCAACGGGAGCAGTTCGACTGAGCACTGTTTCTTGCCATCATACAGAAATCGCCCCTCGCCCCCTGCTATCCTGGGATCTACGCATCATCGTTGTCATCGGCAGCGGTGACTGGGTTCCTGCCACTATCAACGGCACCGCCCCGCCCCCGTGTGACACGAGGCGATACCACCGCCAGGGAAGAACGCCTACTTAAGGGCCGACGACCAACATCTCGGCACTTGGCAGCGTCAGCGGCAACGGGAGCAGTTCGACTGAGCACTGTTCCTTGCCATCATACAGAAATCGCCCCTCGCCCCCTGCTATCCTGGGATCTACGCATCATCGTTGTCATCGGCAGCGGTGACTGGGTTCCTGCCACTATCAACGGCACCGCCCCGCCCCCGTGTGACACGTGGCGATACCACCGCCAGGGAAGAACGCCTACTTAAGGGCCGACGACCAACATCTCGGCACTTGGCAGCGTCAGCGGCAACGGGAGCAGTTCGACTGAGCACTGTTTCTTGCCATCATACAGGTCTGACCACTTTTGTTTTGTTAAAAATATTCCTCAGTGTTTTGCTGCTGTCGCTGCCAATTGTGCCAATTGTGTCTTGGTCATGCCTACTGAGGTTGAAAAGATGCGCGATGAGTTAAGGAAAGAATTTCGGAAGGACATTGCAGCCATGTGCAGACCACTAGAGCGGGATTTCCGGAAAGAAAACCGAGAATTACAGTCAAGCATTAACTTCTGCAGCAAACAGTACGATGATATGACTACCGAGTGCACAGCGTTGAAAGAAGAAAACAAGACGCTGAAAGCTGAGAATGCTGCACTGTCCTCCCAGTGTGATTCGCTGAAAAAACTACTGTCTGACATGGAGCAGCGTTTAACTGATCTTGAGCAGTACTCCCGAAACAAAAACATTGACATTAAGGGACTTCCAGTAGTGCAGAACGAGCATCTTCCTGACATGCTACAAAAAATAGGTGAGATAATTAATGAGCCTATCACGCAAGAAGATGTTGACGTCTGCCACCGTGTTCCGACGAGGAACTTGACATGTCCGACGGTGGTTGTCCAATTTCACAATCGCACAAAACGTGATGCTGTGCTTGCGAAAGTCAGAAAGACTAAGGTCACCACTAGACATCTGGGGCACAAAGAAAATGTCCCCATCTACATAAACGAAAACTTGTGCCCTACTCTCAGAATACTGCTGGGAATGGCAGTGGCAAGAAGAAAGGAAAAGCTATGGAAATTTGTGTGGACAAAGAACGGCCGCATCTTTGCTAGGAAGGACGAGGCTTCGCAGGTGGTTCGGGTGGCTTGCGTAAGTGACTTAGATAAAATAATCTGAGACCCGAACTGTACCAGGTGTAACCTCATTACAAAACTGTCATGCAACCTCCTTTTTTGACGCCCGCTGACGTGAGCGCTTTGTTTGCCAGAAACAAGAAGCACGCTTCTTTTTTCCACCTAAACACTCAATCCCTGCGAAATAAAGCAGATGACATAGCAGCCTTCCTCAGTATGCTAGATTTCACTTTCGACATCATTATGATAACTGAAACGTGGTACCAAAATGATAGCAAAGTAATTGAACGGCCGCAGCATAACACTTTCCTTCTAAATCGCCAAGATAAAAGAGGAGGAGGGGTTATGATAGCTATAAAAAAGTCTTTTGAATGTTCTGCTGTCCCCGCTTTTTCTAGAGTTGATAGTGATTGCGAAATATTATCCTTGAATTGTGGTCAGAATGTGTTCTCTGTTGTCTATCGCCCTCCAAACGGAAACGTATCTAGCTTTTTATCTTTTCTTGATAAATATTTATTTTGGATTAACGAAAACAAGCTTAATTTAATTCTTGGAGGCGACCTAAACATCGACTTTTTATCCCCATCTCTAGTCGAGCGTGAAATAAATAGAATACTAGAATGGGCAATGGTTTTGCAAACGTCATAAAAGAAGCTACACGCATACAGAGGACATCAACGTCAATTGATGCATTCATTACAAACATGCGTATCTCATCCCTTCTGCCAGGAGTAATATCTACTCAAATAAGCGATCATTTGCCAATTTTTCTTTTTGCCGACTGTCACACCGATTTATCACGACACACACCTTGCTGTGAAACATACCAAAGCATAAACGATAGTACACTTCAACGTTTTAGAACCAGTCTCGAAGATGTGAACTGGGATCATGTTTATCAGAAAACCAATCCAGAGAACGCGTATAATGCTTTTATTACTACATTTACATCATTATATCTTCAGTGTTTCCCACATAAAACATACAAAATACCAAGAAAAGCGCGCAAGCCATGGATTACTAAAGAATGTTTAAACATGATTCAAAGAAAAAACTTCCTTTACAATCGCTTTCTTCAAAGTACACGCTTAGATGATCTTGCAAAATTTAAAACTTACAGAAATAAAGTCCCGTCTTATCTCCGTCAGACCAAAAAAGATTACATGCACAGATTATTTAACACAGACATATTGAAAAGAAGCGATCTCGTCTGGAAACAAATAAACCAGTTTTTTGAAGGGCAGAAAAGCCACAAATCATACTATTGAAATCATATCAAATAATGAAAAACTATCCGGAAAAAAATTAGCCGACTGCTTTAATGACTATTATGTGTCCTTAATTAAGAGCGACCATGATCCAAATTGTATGACGTACTTGGGCCCGCGTAATTCCCACAGTGCTTATTTGTTCCCTACGGACGCAAATGAAATTATTAGTTCTTTCTTGACTCTCCGCAACAGTAAATCACGTGATCCGCATAATCTACAAATTTACCCCATAAAACATGTAATAGATCTAGTCAGTCCTGTCTTGGAGCATATATTTAACAGCTGCCTCGCGCAAGGAGTATTTCCAAAGAGCATGCAAATGGCCAAAGTAACTGTAATTCATAAAGGAGGAGACAAAAATGATATATCTAACTATCGCCCAATATCAATTCTTGCATTTTTTTTCAAAATGCCTAGAGAAGATACTTTACAAGCGAATTTGTGGTTTTTGTGATAAATACAGTCTATTGACACCCTGCCAACACGGTTTTCGAAAGCTTCGTTCAACGGAGACCGCCCTTCTCACTCAAAAAGAGCTAATTTTGGGATCTTTTGAAAACAAAGAAATTACACTTGGTGTGTTTATAGATTTTTCAAAAGCGTTCGACTCCATAAATCATAAAACACTGCTTTTGAAACTTGATTCCTACGGTTTTCGTGGTACATTTTTACAAATAATCAAATCATATCTAGATTTTCGCTGTCAGCAAGTTGTAATAAATAACGAATTATCAGACCTCAAATCCATTTCTGCCGGTGTTCCTCAAGGTAGCATATTAGGACCTTTACTCTTTAATCTCTACATCAACGACATTGTTTTAATTGATTCCAACCCAACATTCGTTATTTACGCCGACGACACCAGTTTATTCTTTAGTGCCCCACAAGTGTCGGACCTCGAAGAACAAGCTTCCCATTGTTTGCGCTTGCTTCAAAACTGGACCATTTCAAATTCGTTAACCATTAACACAAGCAAATCTCATGCAGTACTCTTCAGACCCCGAAATAAATATCCTTCTGTTCCCACTCTTGACCTTAAGCTTGGCTCAGAATCCATTCAAATTGTTTCAGTGGTAAAAAACCTAGGAGTGTTATTTGAAGAACATCTCACATGGAATCAGCATGTTGATATGACTGCCGAAAAAATCTCCAAAATTGTAGGTGTACTATCTAAATTACGTTATTTTATGCCTCAATGTATTAAGAAACTTTTGTACAACTCATTATTTTTCTCTGTAATTTCTTATTGTTTTTTGGTTTGGGGGACAACGACTTTCTCCAACATAAACAAATTGCATGTAATCCAAAAACGAGCCATTAGAATCATAGCAAACATACCATATGATGCCCATACAAAGTCTGTTTTTGAAACACACAAAATACTCCCAATACCTCAATTATATAACAATATTTTAGTAAAACGGTACAATATGAGCATTAGGCAACATAACATGGCAATTTTAAATTTATCACATCTACAACGTAAGGTACACACACACGATATACGTTCCACTTGTCACTGGATTATTCCACAAACACGTACAAATTACGGTCGTCAGATGCTTCGTTTTAACTTACCCTCTTTATTAAATAATCTAAGTGTTGATTAGCATTTGCAAGTCACAGTATGTTCTTTTCTTTTCTTTTTTCTGTTGCTATACCGCTCTTATAGTGTTTTGTTCGCAAATTTGAGACGCACCTCCAATGTGATTATCTATTTTTGTTATGACGTGCCCCTGTTGCAATGCCAAGTTTTTGTAGGGGGCGCAGGCCTTTAGTCAAGCCTTTTATAGGCTTTTTGTCTGCGCCCCCAACATCTGTGCGATGTTGAATAAAGATTTGATTGATTGATTGATTGAGTCGAAATCCGCTCGAACATGGGCATTGCTACTTGGCTGGTTGTGACCTAGTCACGTTGTGCCACACTTTGATCAAATCTAAAAGCCCGAGATAAATAAAAGGAACGGCAGGAACACTTTTTAGCAAATTCTGATTTATCGGAGGAAATAAGAACGATGTCAGACAATAAACATTTACGGTGTTGATTTTACAACGCAGTTACCCAAGCCTACATCGCGTTTTTTAGAAAGCATAAAACATGTCGATAGCAGCTGATAATTTTTGTCGTGACGTCACACGTATGAGCCATGGTCGTCTCAGCGCACTCTCTTTTGCTGCTCTTGTTCCGTGCCTAGGGAGTGGTAGGGACTTTTCACCCCTTCAATGAAAAGCGTCCCGAAGATACACGATCAGCAGGTTTGTGAGAAAAGAAACCTTCGTGGCAATCTTTTGGCTCCTCCCCCCCCCCCCCCCCCCTATGTCAAAGCACAAAGAATCTTTGTGTTTGACGAGTTTAGCGACCCTAGTCGAGAAACATGAGGCAGCCGCCAATTGAATCCTCACGAGTGAAAAAGAGGTTATTTAGCCTGCTCTTTGATTAATGCTACCACCCACCAACAGAAGGTCCCCCCCCCCACACACACACACGCAGATAAACAAATCGTCAACGTACCGCCTAATTCTATCACAACGCTGCAGTAACGACTGCAGCTTCGCATGCACGGCCTGGTCGAGAGTACTAAGGTAGACCACTACCAAAATAGGTGCTAAAGAAGAACCTATGCAGACAGCTTGCTTCTGCGCATTGGTACACATCTCATCCTCAACCGCTGTCGGCCTAAGATAAAGTTCGATTAGGGACACACAGCTGCCCACATCGAACCCCGACGCAAATTGGAACCTTACCAAGTCGCAATCTAACCAATCACAACCCCTGGGGAGAAAGAGAGTCTAATCCAGCGAATAATATAGACCCTTAAAGGGATACTGAACCAAAGAATTTAGTGTCCATAATAAGTGGCGCACGTTCTTTCCACGAGCCAGCAGCCGCCGGTGTGCGCGAGCATACGCAACAAAAATGACGTCAAGGACCTCGATTCGCGGTTAAGAGGGCAGTGAAATGCATGGGCTTTGGGCCAAAGGAGAATATATACAGGCTTTTCATCTCTACAAGTGAAAGCTAAGTGCTTGTTAGACCAATTAATCGCTTACCTTTTACACCAGACACCACTGTGTAGATGAAAAACTTGTCTTTATTCTACTTTGGCCGGAAGCCCATACGTTTCACTGTCATCTTAACCGCGAGTGGAGGTCTTTGACGTCATTTTTGTTGCGTGTGCTCGCGCACACCGGCGGCCGCTGGCTCGTGGAAAGAACGTGCGCCACTTATTATGGACACTAAATTCCTTGGTTCAGTATTCCTTTAATATCCAGTGAAGCCGCCACACAGGGTTCTGAATGAAAAGGACCCAACCACGTAATCAATATTCTGAAATAGGGAGCCACAGTGTTATCAATCTACAGGACATTCAAGCACGATTGAAGAAAGTTTGACAAGGCAAGCCGCCATGTGCCATTTTTATTAATGATATTCCTCAAAGTTATCTGCGGTTTATAGTCTTAGAGAAGGAACTTCACTGACAAGGCCATCCCTGTTGCACTGGTCACTTTCTTAACGTCAGAGCTAAATTCACACTCCTTGATATTCTCTACGACAGACGTCTTAAGTTTTTGCATGTTCTTCTTGCACGGTTGGAAAAGGTTTTCTAAGGTAGCGTGAACGTTTTCTTTGAAGAACCCAACGGGCAAACCAGAAAACCTACCGGTCTTATCGGCTTCAAGCAGCACCACATCCTTCAGTTCCAACTCTGTTGTTACATTCTAAATTTTTCGGCAATCCCTGCTGTCGAAACGCCGAGAACTCAACCAGCTTAGACATCTCTTTAAAGGAGCTGTGCAACGATATTCAATTGGAATGTTTTTCACTTTACACGAGCTTACTGGCACTAGTGGGACTCATGGATACTCGCATGCAATGCCACTGGCCAAGAAACTCCTTTGTTGCGGTGTAATTTCAAGGACAAAAGCGATCATTTTCATTCAATCTCTCCCTTGCAAAATTCGATGACGTAACGCGGGGATCGCAGTACACCCGTATGACGATATTTGAATGCGGTTCATAGATTGGACCCGAGCATTGCGTGGGCACTCGATTTAGGCTCGTGATAATTGATAGCTCGAGAAGCATTCGAGTAGTGGCCCGTGTCCAATCGCTGCAACGACGACAATAGCCGAGCCATAACAATGTCTGGAACTCAGCGCGTGTCCTGTGCTTTGCCAACCCCAGCGCGTGGCTATGATCAACATTAGCGGCATATAATCGGCTCCAGATCACGTGGCCGCTTGTTCTGGCTGCGAGTTGAGGGCGTGAACGCTGCTCGTTGTTTTTTAATTTTTTTTTGGGACTTCTAATGCGTCGGGTGAAAAACGAAGGCGTGTTTCATAGGTCATTAACGTCAGGGATCCGTTCTAAGCGGCATTTGCGCAAAGTAAAAAAATTGTTGCATAGCCCCTTTAAGGCCTTGTTCTCAAAGGTGATCCTACACGTTTCTCTACTGATTTTTTTGCCAACAGCGTGAACCTGCCAAACGCGTGCCAACCTCTTTTCCGTGCCCTTCGTTTTTCCTTCTTCCGGTGTCTCGGGTTTTGTTATGTCTACGTATCTAAATGTCGTTATGGCATTCAAACGTGTTACTTCACAAAGTTTTAATAAAATAAGAGAAATATGTCATCTCTTTCCGTTCCAATCATTCGTTGCCCGACGTTCTGGGGATAGCCTTCAGGCAAAAGTGCCATTTGTATTTGGTTTTGATGCCAACTGATCAAATTCGAACAAAGGGCAGCACGTATATAAGCAATGCAATTCCATTCGCTGCAAACATTTCGCAGTAGTTATAATTAAATATTATTGAAGAGATTAATTAGCACCTTTAAATACGTCTTCTTTTTCGATTACGGCACAGAATAGTTCTGTAAAAGTTCAGCTTAACGAACTTCCGGGTTGGGGCCTCGCTGGACGCAAGGTTGATGAACTTTCTCCTGATATTTTTTTGTCCGCGGAGGCACTATTTTGAGCTCGCTCAGGTCCTTTTGCGTTATAATCGACTGTGCCTGGCTATGGTGGCTATAGGGTTAGGTGTACAGAGCGCTCTAAGTTCATGGATAGCACCACGCGCACTCACTTCATGACGAAGAAGGTTACACTATGGTCAGGGTACCGGTTAATAGAGAGTTTTAGAATAGGGGACCCCAAAGCTTGGGGGCCCCAAAGAAATAGGGGCTCACCACTGCGCATGCGCAGAACCCAAACTTCGTTTGGGGGTTTGGGTTGGCGCTTGGGCCCCCAATTGCTTGGGGCCGGGCTGCGTCGGCAAACATGGCAGCGCCCTTTCCGCTCGCTTCGGAACGAATTCGTCATGGTCGCTGCAGTATTAGGCAATTTCATTGCCAATGAATAGTGCAACCGGCTTTCGCTTTGCTTTATCTCGCTCAAATCACAAGAATGAGCGGTAGGCTCGCCCCATTTTAAAGATTGTCCCTGAGTCTGGCCGTTTCTAAGCCTAAAGAGACGCGGTAATCGTTGACATGGCAACGTTTGGCTACTCCGTGGCTCCGAGTGGATTTCGTTCGTGGCACGATACCTGCAGCTTGAAAACAAGTATTTCAAGGCTTCATAGTCACTCCAGCTCAGATCTCAATAGTGCAGCTGCTCGCAGAGTATGCGCGCTCGCGTTCGTCTCAGTCTCGGCATTGTTGAAGGTCTAACTCTTCGGCTGCAGATGGTCAAAGCGCACACAAACGCCCAAAAAATTCGAGAACGAGCCTTACCCAAAACAGCGCGCAAGCACAGGAGGAAGAAAATAGAACACAGGAAAGAGCGCTGACTTCCAACTTATGTATTGTGATTGAAAGAGAAAGAGGAAGCTTCAGACATGAAGCCCACGCGCACCCAAAAGGTAAAAAGAAGAAAGAATAAAAACAGATACATTACAAAGTTGCAGTAGAAAAGGAGAAAACTGGCATTATAAGGTCACGACGAAGAAAAGATGAGAAAAAAGAAGAAAGAAAAACAACAACGTGGGCTTTATGTCTGAAGCTTCCTCTTTTTTTTTCTTTCACAATACACAAGTTAAGAGTCAGCACCCCTTCCTGTGAGTGAGTGAGTGAGTGATTTATTTGCACTTAGATTGGTGCGCACACGACGGCGTGCCAGGCAAAGCAGATAGGTAAAAACCCTTACGCGTTCTCTTCTGTTATCTTCCTCCTGTGCTTGTGCGCTGTTTTAGGTATATCTTCTAAGTACCAGCTAGCTCAACTCTCTATGTTACTACGAGAACAAGCGCCAAATTAGAGCACTACGGATTGGATTGTTTCGGCTACACCCGAAGCGGGATGACCGAACGAGTCGAGGCCGATCCAAGGCCAGAAGAAAACGGCGGAAGAGAAGGCCCCCGCGCGCGTTCGCTTCTCAATCGACGATGACATTTATGTGCTAAGCAAAGTGTACGCCACTAACCCATTCCAGGATTCCAGGAGATGGACTTCAATTGCTGAAAGGGTCTCAGAAGCAATCGGAAGAAATTTCTCCACGCGGGCCATCCGCGACCGGGTCGACCTGCTGCTGGCACAGTTTAATACGAAACACAGATTTCCCGGTGACTTTTGGTAACGCAACGAAAAAAAAAAAAAAACGGGTCTGTGTGAACAAGTCTTTAGCCACGGAGTAGCAATACGTTACCATGTCAACAGTTACGACGTATGTTTAGGCTTAGGAACGGCCAGAATCAGGTACGATCTTTAAAATGGGGCGAGCCCACCGCTCATTCTTTGCGACTTGGGCGAGATAAAGCAAAGCGAAAGCCGGTTGCACCATTCATTGGCAATGAAATTGGCTAATGCTGGAGCGACCATGACGAATTTGCTTCGAAGCGAGCGGAAAGGGCGCCGCCATGTTTGCCGGCGCAATTCGGCCCCAAGGAATTTGGGTGCCCCACGCTATTTTTTGAATTTCACGTTGGGGGCGCGCGCCAACCCAAGACCCTGGGTTCTGCGCGTGCGCAGTGCTAAGCCCCAATTTCTTTGGGGCCCCAAAGATTTGGGACCCCTATTATATATCTCTTTATAACTGTCGTGCTGCTTCAGCTACAGGATGGGCTAAAAGCAAGCTACGCTTACCAGCGTCGTGCCGGTGACCGGGGAATGGCCCGTCGAATTCGCAGATAATTCCATTGGCGCACATGATAGCCTGCTATTTGAGGGCGTGCACTCTCTTGTAACCAGAGAAGTAAATCTTCTGATTCAGAGAAGGTCGGCAGATGGTTCTTGCTGTGCCGTTCCAACTGGTGTTACCCTCCCTATTATTTGTACCGCAAGCCACAATAAAGTATCGTTTCAGCGCAAATGTTTTGCGTTTTAATAATTTTTCACTCTTAAGAAGTTCGTTCGTTGTCCACAATGGCGCTGCATGTGAAAAAGGCGAGCGTGCCGCGTTGCGTCGTCACAAACCCTATTCTATAAGCACGCTGCGTGAGGTGTCGTTGCGTTAGGTACCCCAAAGCGTTGGGTTCCCCAAAGCGTTGGGGCCCCCTATTCTAAAACTCTCTAATGTCTGCTCCAAGAGACCGATCTCACCAAGTGTTCTTCACTTGCGTGACGCCACCATAAAGCCTGGTTCAGGCAGTTGCGTTTGACTGCGTTTGACTGCGTTGCGGCGGCGAGAAACCAGGACATCCCTGGTGCTTCTATTGCGTGCCAAGATGATTCCTTGAATTGGATTCCACGCTTCATACGAAGCACAGATATGCCGGTGACTCGCTTTCGGTTCTCGACGCAACGCAGTCAACCGCACTCAAAAAGTGTCTCGTTATGGAAACCACGGCTTCGTGTTGTTGCTCCCGGATGGGCATGCAGTAGGGCAACCCTACCACAAGTTTTAGTATTTTGACTCGAATCGCTAAATGCGTTCCTGAGTAAAATAATACATTTCTGTATTATGAGGGCGAATTCGGAGACCTGCGGAACCGAAGCGCTTTTCCACCTCCCTTTCAAAAAGTGGCCGGCACCTTGCGCGTGGTTCCATCGCGCGGCGTCATGAACAAGTGGTATGCATCCGATCTTCCGCTCCGAACACCTCCACCTATAAACCTTTAAAAAAAAAAGGGTTCCTGGCCGGTCCCATTTTCATTGTTCTTGTGTATGGCGCGTGATTCGCTCACTTTCCGAAGCGACAAACTTGCGCGTGCTGGACTAAGAAAGTCGCACGCTGGGCTGAGAACTTGCAAATATTGGAATGGTGTATGGCTGATGTAGCTTGTCGGAGTAGTCGAGAAATTAAGTAGTCGAAAAGCAGTAGCATTTCGCACAGACCACGCCAAGACCGGCATATATATCCTGTTCAGCCAACCTTAGTTTCTGATTAAGGTCAGCTAATCTGAGCACAACACTACAACAAACGTTCCGGGCCCCATTCGGCGATAAACGTTTTAGACGATAACTTTTAATTGATTGTTAAGATCCCATCCATGGGCAGACGAAATCTTCGGCGGTCATCTTATTCCCAGTACGTCTACTCGCTCCGCCAGGGGGTGAGAATAAATCTGATAATAAAACGAGCTAAACATATATATTATGTAGAGTTTTTTCAATTACTGGCAATGGTGAATGTCGTCCCACAAAGATTTCTCATTCCTCAATTATACAAATGCTTTGCAGAGGAATATTCTAGCGAAGATAAACAAACTAATTGAACAGTCCTGTGTCTATCTATTCACAGTACACACACAGCGATAGCTGTGCCACATTTTGGCGGAGTCCTGGGGCATTGGCGTCGAGTTGACGCAAAATGGGGTACGTGAACAAACGCGTTCGGAACAAAAGAGACATCAGACCAATTGGTTACGAACGCTTTTGTTTCTTCTTTTGTTCAGGAGCAGGTGAAACCACAACTGCCGGCACGAGCTCGTGGCATTGACAGTGCTATATTCCGTTTCACCTTATGTTGTACCACAGACAAGGCTAGAAGCGCGAGCTCATAGCGTTGGGAGCTACCCTTAACGCACGAGAGCTTGTGCCGCCGAGATGTGCCCTAGAGCAAGGAGCTCGCGCTTGTAGCCTTTCCGGCGGTACATCATAAGGTGAAACAGAGTATAGACCTTTTTCGCAAGGGCGCCGCCATCTTGAATTGTCGTCACTTCCAGTATGGGCGAAAGAATTGTTTTGCCGTCGCCACGCCAATAGAAGGCATTTAGGACATAAACGTAACCGTCACACATTCTCGTTTTGCCTCCCCTCTATTTTTTTACTATTTTCAGGTTGAAACGTTTTGATATTTTTTTGTCGCCCATACCGGATATGCCTACTTGGTGGTCGGGGGCGAGAGTAAGCGGAAAAAATCTAGCTATTTATTTGTATTTTCCACGGAGCACGTTCAGTGGGCGTCGGGTACTACAAAAACCCTAAGTCTAAAGGCTCGTTCACACAGACGCGATTTCTTACTTTACGTTACGAAAAGTCACCGGAAAATCTGTACTTCGTATAAAGCGTGGCTGCAAATTCAAGGAGATAGCCTGGCACCCGACAATCGAGACGCGAATATTTCGGTGACGACGAGCTAGGACGATGAGTCACCGTGGCAACCAAGGACACAAGGCTCGTCATAACGTAACTTAAGGAGTTGAGCTCGGTTCAACATTTCACACAGCACAGTTTTCTTACGTTACGTCTAAGTCATCGAAACATTCGTGTTTCGAATGTCGCGTGCCAGGCTATCTCCTTGAATTGGTAGCCACACTAAATACGAAGCACAAATTTCCCGTTGCATTTTCGTAACGTAACGTAAGAAAACGGGTCTGTGTGAACGAGCCTTAAAGCGGGTTGTTAGCGCTGTTGCTTAGCTCTGTGGTGCCACCTCCTCCTCTTCGCACGCCGGCAGCGGACTCAGGTTCGCTTGCCGCGGGCGACGGGTGGTGTTTTCCGAGGATTTCGGCAAGATCGGCGACGGACACCCTACGCCCTACTGCGCCAACTACAAGATAAAAAACAACAACTTCAACTAACCTCCGAACAAGTCTAATACTAACAGCGGACGTCATTTCCAAGGGTGGAAAGAGCCCATAACTGCTATCGCTGTAAAATACGGCGGTGTGTTGCCGTTGTTGCCGCTCACAACTGCGAGGAGCTCGATTGAACTCAATTCAGTAACGATGACGTCATGCGCAGGCCGTGACATCTATGTGGCATTCGTATTACAAATGTGCGCGTCTGAAACTGCTTTCACTTGTAGCAGCCTGCCGGCTCTCTTGCCGCACGCGATCGCGGAAAACACGCAAAGAGACAACAAAAATATTAGAGCTCCTCTGTATAAAAGTTAAAGCTAAGGCGCTAAGTGCTCGAGCCGGCAAGCGCCACGACACGATTTAATATAACGTCACTACCCTAAAATTGGAGACGCGCATGATTCCCTACTTTTAATTGTCTCCTGGTGTTGAATCTAGCCTCTACAGCGAACGTGAGAAGTTTTTTTTTTTTCTTCTCCCGTTCTTCAGCATTACAAAGAATATAATCTTTGCAATGAGGTTATGCGATGTCCCATCTGGCTCCCAATCAGGCGAGCTTGTACTATCCAAAACAATGGCGTCACAAATAGTGCGATAGCCCAGTCCGGTGACATTGTACTACTAGAAAGAATCCGCCACATATTTTTTTTTTCGGATAACCACACAACAGCTCAAATTTGACGCCCATTCGACACGGTGCATCTGAGGATTACTCGCTGACATAGGGCATGCAACCGCCAGGGATATGGGCGGAAAGGCTTAGAGACGGTCGTCGTGCGTGAATTAGTTCCGAGTGTTTGTTTTTGCCGTGATAAATTTTCCAAAAAATCTGCGGTTCTCTGGCTATCACTGCGTCGTCGTCGGATACGCAATTAATTTTAATAAGCATGAGAGCATTCGCACGATGTCTGTGATGAGCAGGAGAAGCTGCGGCGCGAGTGTGTCAGCATTGTGAGTGAGCTTCACATGTATTTCAAAGATCCTTATTTATGAAGTCAGTGGATGGCGAGCATGAATCACCAGGGTTTTGTTTCAAACTCGTCGTCTCGTTTAAGCACACACCTTCTTAGTTTAAGGCAAGCGGACCAATTCATACTCGGAGCCGGTACTCCGACTAGGTTATCACTGCAAGATATGATTTCCATGACATGTGAATACTATGAAATTTCTACGTGCCACCACTCAAGATGCAGCAATCAGAAGCCGATAGCTTACCTGCCTACAATACATTAAACCGCTCATAGCATATTTATTTTGTTGTAGAAACTCAATCAAAACACTCCACCGTCATCGTCCTCGTTCTGTCGAGGAGTGAATTTGACGGCCTGGCATTACTCAGCTCGGTTCAAACGGTGAAGTTCCAGCCACCATAGCCCAGTCTAGTCAAATTCCCCCATACCCCCACCGTTCCCTAACCTGATTGGTGTGTAGCTACAACCAGTCTGTATTAAAGTTTTAAGCCGCTGGACGGCGTCGTCGGCGCCGCGATTTTCAAGATGGCCGAGCTCGTAAGAAAATGTCTATGGTTAATGCTTCAGGGCAGGACGCCCATTCGCTACGCTTGTGCGTCTCGCCAACACCAAAAGTTGCGTTAATAAGGTACTGTCAGCGTGCAAATAAATTGGTAAGTGGCGGACGTTGCTCATCAACTTGACGAGACGCGGCTTACCGGAAGTAAAAAAGCGTTTCAAGAATCCAGTTTATAGGGACTTAATCAATGCATCACCATGCCGATAAATTGCCCTTAAAATCATGTGTCATTGCCCGATATTAATTTAATCAGCTGTGGGAATGTCATGTTAGCTGGAAAGCGCATCAATTTTCGCGTGTTTCTGGGGTGTGTGAATGTCCTTCATTATGCCGCGCTCTTAAAATACGTAACATGTGGAGATAAAAGACAATATATTTTATCAGTCAAATTAAGATTTTAAATTTATGCCCAGAAACACCAAGCTAGTGGGTTATCAAATAAGGCTCTACCAATCATGAGTTGGCTGCGTCAGTGACCCAAATGAAAATAAGCACGGCAGTTCTCGAGAAAAAATTTGTACACGTCCAGAAAAAGTACAAATATAGGTAATATACTACCCCTAACGCACCGTATGCAAATTACAAATACATACACTCGTCAAAATGGAAAAAGGACATCTAAATTACGCGGCAGAGTCAGGGCGAACGCGACATCGGCGTTTTTTTCGTGTTTTGCATGAGATTTGCATGGCAGGCTGCAAATTTCATTGCTGTAGCTTATTACCCCCAAATAAGAGCTTCCAACCACGCTGGTGGGTTTGAAGAGAACCTTTCTGTTAAAAAAGAACAAACAATTTCGGCGTTACTGATTCGAGCTAACGGTGTCTTGCCATGTACACAAAAACAAATTAAAATGGCAACTAAATAAAAAAATTCGCGTTTTAAAACTTGTTAATTTCAAAAATAAAATGTGCCTTAAAAAAGACAAAAAAACAACTTAGCATCAATAAAACGCATATGCAGGCATCACGACTTAGAAGAAAAAATATATAATTGTTACAGCAACAGTTTCTTGTTTATGCCTCGGTTTTTGTTCAGGTCCCTATGCATAGATCCCACTGAGCAGTGGGTGTTTTTCTACATGCTCTTTCCTAAATGAAGCATGCTGGCACTTTTGAAAACGTTGCTGTTTCATCCCATAGGTGCGAAGCGCTTCGAGGAGCGGAATGCCATTGCTGATCGAACTTGCCAGGGTTCAGCGTTGAAGGCATCGTCTGCTCGCCGTTCCTTTCAAGCCACCATAAAAATTTGTCCCATGGCCGCGGCTGTGCCTGTAGCAGCAAGAGATGTCGCCAGGCCGCGTCATTCACCCGCCACGAAAGGAGTATCGGAAAAAATTTGCGCAAACAGTGTTTGGAAGGTGAAACTAGCCCATTGTAAGAAATGCCCTAAATGCGGCAAGAACAAAAGGGGGCGCACGTGGAGGCCAAGCAGCGAAAGCGAATCCAGTGGGTCGTCACTTTCAGTCGCTTCAAAAGATTCTGGAAAACACGATAGGTCCAAATTCAAGGGGGAAAGAAGTGCGGTTGACGGTACAAACATACAGATACGTTCCGGGGACGTCGAGCGTGCTACAAAGACCCTGGAATCGTGGCAAGCCGATCTGACGCCGCGGCACTCCTCCAGGAAAGCAGCACCTCGGGGTTCAGCGAAAGTATGTGCGGCGAAGAAATCGAAGAAGTCGCAATCCCTCGGGAATCTGACAGGTCGAGAGTCTTTTCCGATGCGACCTTTGCCACCCGAACTAGGTGCCGGCAATCTTGCGACGGCGTGCAGGGCGTCTGCTGCAATCGAGTGAGTTCCTCTTGACATTCTAAATTGTTGTTTTTGGTTGTCGCTATCTTCAATGAAATGAACTGTGTATTTCGAGATTTGAACTTAACGTTCGTTTTTGTAAAGCTGTTCTAAAAGTTTATTTTTTGCGCACTACTGCCTAGATGGTCAACTTAAGAAATCAGAGCAACAAGGCAAAATCATATGATGATATAACAATCACACTGGTTGGCTTTGTCTTTAATAACGCTGAAATGCGAGGGATAAGGATTTTCAGGACAAAATAATACCCCATTCGCACGATCATAAATGTACCTTTAGCTAAGGGATCATTATATGGCTGGCGGCGAATCAGTTCGCGATTATCCGCGGGTGAATTGTGTTTACGACCCAGGAACACGAGATGATTCGCCGGTTTGAATGTAACCTAAGTTAAAGGTTTATTTAGTCAGATCGTGTGAATTGGGTATAACCGTCCTAAAAACAAAATGGCGAATAGCGAGTTGCTAACGAAAGGCGAGTTGCTAACAAAATTGCACGCAGATATTGCAGGTTTGGCAATCCTGACAAACCTGCCAGTTATTAACGCAAAAGGAGGAGACGATATAGCATAAACGCTGGTTCACTTCATCATTTACAACAGTAAAATGCGAGTGAAATGAATTTTCAGGACAAAATAATACCCCATTCACACGATCATAGAACTCCCTTTAGCTAAGGCACCGTTATATCGGTTTTTGTTTTCTGTACAAAAAATTTATCTATATCAATATAAAAAGAAATGTGCGAATCATGCTGCAACATTACATAAAAGGGAGGGACGCTTAATAATTCTGATGTTATCAATTCCTTTTTTTTTATTCTGTCAATGCTAAGAATGGATGTCTCGAAGAAGAAACCACGGCACCGAAATTTAACTTTAGTGTGGTTTATATTCAGGGCGTTTACTTAAGCTTTACAGATTTGCTTAAAAAAAACAACATCTAAGCTACATAAATGCGGTCTGTGAAGATTAGTTATTCGGCCAGGGGGACCCATTGAAATCAAATGAATGAAATGAAATGTTTTTCTCCAGAAATATACTCTGGCGGGCTTCCAACAAAAAAGCTACCATGAGGCAACTTGACTGGGTCAGGCAACATAATGAAAGAAACGTACAACAATTTGTCAGAAATATAAAAATAAAAAGTAGTAAATAGAAAACTATTTACAACATTCGTTATACAATAATTAGAGACTTTCACTTACCAGCTTATGAGCGCACCCAAGAAAAAGCAAATTACAATAAAGCGAAACAAAATACTGTAAACGACTAAATTTTCGCGGGGACCTAATTTTCGCGAATCGTCTACAATTCGCGAAAAATACGTCCCGCAAACAATTCGGGCAATATGTGAACGCTACGGAAGCTAGACTCAATTCGCGAAAATTAGAACCCTTGGCCCGATTCGCGAAAATTTAAGCACGCGAAAACTAAGTCGTTTAAGTAAACAAATGCTGTACAGCACGTGGTACAGAATGAAAAAAACAAGCAAGAAACAAAAAAACACATAATATCACAAAATTCTGTTTGAATAAATCGCATATGGAGCTCACGTTTGGTCATAAAGAATATAGCTCTGTTTTGTTGATAATATATATTTAGTAGTAAAGGCAATGTTTGACGCAGTGATTGCAAAGCAACGTTCGTGCGGAAACGGTGAACATATACTTCAAAGTGGCTTGAACTGATCAAGATTTTTTTTTTAAAATTAGGCTTCAATGCGAGCAACAGACACTTATTGAATTCGGCTTTTGCGAAATGAAATGCATAAAAAACACAATATTTTTACATACCTGCAAGTGCAATAATCCTACCCTTTAAGAAAAGTCGTCGAGTGTGACACAGGAAGTTTACATCGACAATCATACGCAGCATCCTTTTCTTTTAAGTAAGACTTTTTTTTTAATTCGGAGTTTTTGTCGTACTTTACACAAGGTTACAATAATGTGTATGAGAATGGAAAAGTGCATGATACATAGTGAGTTTAACGTATACAGGTAACACCGAACGGCATTTTCTAATTGCGCCTACGACTCTACATAACTTTATGACAATGTTATTGATTGGTGACCCTCGGCACATGTTCAGAGAAAATTATATCCAGGTTTCCGTGCACTTTGACTATATAAATGTGTGTAAAATCTAAAATAAGACATTTAAAGGCGCTTTCAGGCGGCATCTGTGCATGGACGCCGCCATAACCGACCTTCAGTTTCTGTTTCCTCTTATTCCGTTTACTCTACTTTATCATTACCATTAGAGGTCCGGCTATTTCCATTCTAGATTCTACTGTGTCCTCACAAGTCTTGGCCCTTGTGGAGGCTCGCCAGCCCCCGTTTTAGTGGCTCGGTGTCTCGGTGACACATGAGGAGATCAGCAAATACGGATGTAATCTAGCACCCTGTGGGGAAGTGGCTATAGGTCAATCATTTTTGCGATATGTCGAATAATTTATTAAAACCTGTTAGTTAACTCTTCCATTGGCGAAAATGAATATACTGTTCTAATTAAAAACTTGCTTGGTGTCGTCAAAAGTACAAATCAGTATGTTTTTTTACATTGAGCGCATTGGACGCGAGTAGCACGCTAAAGTTACCACTCCTGCAGCAAGCACAAGGCTTCCGGTTGGAAAAGGCGGGTGCTGGGAAACAGAAAAATCGCGCGCGCGTGTTATTAAAACGGTAACCTTGCTCCAGCTGAGCGTGTCGTGACCATAGCGCTCCACCGAGCTTCCCACCCACTCCAAGCCTTTCAACAATTGCTTGATTTAGTGGGAAAGGATGACGCCCAGGTACCTTTTAATTGCAACGATATAATTATTTTCATCAATTAAAAAGTTAGTAAGATATTTAGGTAAATCAACTGACTTATGGCGAAAACTACCCTCTTAGTATATGTGCCACTTGCCATATAAGTCACCTGCATAGGCCTCATTTATGTAGCTTTCAGAGCTTTTTTTTTAAACAAAACTGGAAAACTTTGAGAAACATCTTGTATACTTAACATTAGAGGTGTTGAAGTTGTCGCATTTTAAACATCGCGTTAAGTAGATTTTTCTATATTAATTCACCGTTAGATTGTTAAGTTTACACCAATACACTTTTAAGCGTCCGTGTCTCTGCCTAGCGACAACATTTAGCTCCTGGTTCGTGCTTGGTGGGGGGGGGGGGGGCGGATTGCACAATCATTACATGATAAAATACATATTTCAGCAGTGAGGTAAAACAAAGACGCTCATAATACAGAACTTAAAACAGGAAGAGAGAGGCTTGAAAATGGGCAAGATAAGTAATTACACTCGTCTATTGCCAATATAATATCTATATTAGAAGAGCACAATATACTAAAGGAAAGAGGCATTCCTGTACAGCGTATGACGAATTGAAGCGCATGCGATTTGCGTGCGTCCCTCTACTTCCATAACCTTTCGCAAAGTACTCAGATCGATGGCCCATAGACACAACGCCAAGGTTTTCCGATCATGCCGTGTTAAACTCCCCTCACTATGCAACCAAATATGAATATGGATATGGATATGACTTATGGATCCTACCTTAATTGACCGCACTGAGTACTTAAGGCTATAGATCAACTGAAGGTGTCCTCAAGCTCCGGAGATGACCAAATTAACTCTAAGGTATTAATAAACACTAAACACATTTCTTCCACTTTCCTCTGCAACATATTCTTTCAATCTCCTAAACTGTCTGAAGTTCCATCCGATTGGAAAGTTGTTAATGTCATACCCGTTCATAAAACAGGCGATCGCCAACTAATCAGCAACTATCATCCCATCTCGCTCACCAGCGTTTCATGCAAACTCTTGGAGCGTATTCTCTATTCTAACATAGTAAACTTTCTAGACTCTCATAACCTCCTTTTCAAGCACCATCACGGATTTCGCAAGTCCTACTCGTGCGAAACTCAGCTAACAGCATTTCTAACTGACGTTTACTCCAATTTCGATTCCAATGTTCAAACTGACGCCATCTTCATTGACTTCTCCAAAGCATTTGACAAGGTCCCTCATCAACGTCTTTTAATGAAACTTAGAAATATTAATCTTCGCCCCTCTGTAGTCAATTGGATTTCTGAATTCCTCACTAATTGCACTAAGTACACTTCCATTAACAATGTAAAATCTACCACAAGCACAGTAACGTCTGGCGTCCCTCAGGGAACCGTTATTGGCCCCCTTCTTTTTGTAATCTACATTAATGATCTCCACCATGGCATCACTTCTGAAGTACGTTTGTTCGCCAATGACTGTGTCATCGATAGACCGATTTATTCACGCCACGGTCAACTAATCTTGCAGAACGATCGCCAACTTTTAATTCAGTGGTGTCATAAATGGCAAATGGCTTTAAACTATAATAAATGTAAATCGCTTTCTTTTTCCCGCAGTTCACATGTCCTATCCTCCTCTTACCACCTTTCTAGCATCCCAGTACCTGCTTGTTCATCGTATAAAAATCTAGGAATTCATTTGACATATGACCTGTCATGGACCACTCACATAACATCTGTCATCGCCGATGCTAACCGCACTCTCGGATTTCTTCGCCGTAACCTCAGACAAGCTACATCCCCCGTAAAACAACTAGCAGATACTACCTAGGTCAGAACTAAACTAGAATTCGCTTCTTCCATATGGTCACCGTGGCAGGCATACCTAACTAACAACCTGGAATCCGTTCAAAGCAGAGCCCTCCATTTTATTTATTCCGACTATTCCCCTTACACAAGCATATCAGGATTTCGCCGTTCAGCTAACCTTGACACTTTTTCTCACCGCCGCAGGGTGTCTCGTCTTTCTCTTCTTCATCGGATCTTTTATTACAACAGTCGTCTCAGACAAAGTTCGTTATCACCTCCTTACCGCATTTTCCCTCGTCTCGACCATTCTTGTAAACTCCGTCCGATTTCATCGTCAACCGACACTCACCAAATGTCTACTTTACCATTGGCCATTGACGACTGGAACTCACTGCCTGACGTAATTGTTTCCTTATCTGACACTAAGAAATTTTCTGCAGCCATTAGCCTATTTTTTCTAACCCATAACTAGATTACAGCGTGTTTTTGTAGATAATTTGTTTGTTTTTTTAAGCGTTCACTCCCTTGCATAATGCCCCCTGGGCCTTCAAGGAATAATAAATGGTGATGATGATGATGATATCGACGAGAACGGCCGCTTCCAAAACGACCGCGTGGGAGAGCATGCGGCTGAGGTAAAAGAAACGGTCTGCAACCCATCCGTTTTATACCATCACCCGAGAGCACAACACGTCGCCACACAAACTGCGATATTGATTTCTCTTGCATTATGAAAATTGGAAGCTACAAATCCAGGTATGGCTGCGATATAACGCAGGCATACGTCAAGGTTCATTCCACGTGGAACATCAGTTCACCCTCTCTCAGGTTGTCGTATGTTGAAATCACTTACCTCCGCTCGAAACGGCAAACCCTGCAAACGGCCCTGGGTCATATCTTCAAGGTGATTATCTCGCCAACATAACGCCTACCCTTTTCTCTTCCATCCCTCCCACACTTT
Organism: Ixodes persulcatus; assembly: GCA_013358835.2. NCBI lineage: Eukaryota > Metazoa > Arthropoda > Arachnida > Ixodida > Ixodidae > Ixodes > Ixodes persulcatus. The sequence goes on from JABSTQ010010187.1 coordinate 110,013, forward strand.
AAAGCCTTCCTTTTTACCCTGACCGATGCTCAAGCGCTGGCGGTCGGCGGCGGCGTGAACCGCCAATAAACGTTCATGCTGCCAGTTGGAAGGGTGTTCTGTCTTGTCTTCTTTGTATATGTCTCTTTCGTTTTCATATTTGTCCCTAGCTCTGAATAGGACCCTTCCTATTATACATGCTGAATATTTCACCACCTAAATACGAGACGAAAATGCTTACTGATAAAAAATATCGAGATATTTACTAAAAACCTGTTCGGTAGGTGGTTTCTAATTTAGTTTAATTTTCTATAGGTTTCCTTTCTTTAGACCTGAAAAGGATGCGGCCAACGGGCTTCAGAATGGCGTACCTGCCAACCAGAACCAAGTTAAAGATCCTTACCGATTCACGACTGCCGTCATTTCAAAAGGAGTATCACCCAGTGGTCCCGATGGTTGTCAGATCTTGAGTCCCAATTTGAATCCCGGAAAGAAATTCCCATCTCGCTCCTATAGCGAAAAACGCCGAGGAGATAACACCGAACACGAAGTAAGTAATATTGCCCTGTAAGTTCGCAAAGCGTTATTTCTGTTTAATTTCATAAGGCCATATTTATACTCCCCGGTATTAGAGCGCCTGGTGCTCTTGTGCCGTGTCGTGATAACGTGGGATGTTAATGTGTACTGTTTCACTTCTTACATATAAGTTTGAAATGAGTAGCGATGCAGTGTTGTTAACTCTTCAACTCACTTTTTTTCTTTAAAAGTCTATATTCATCCTTCTGAAGCTATCATTGTTGCAAAACGTCTAGAGCTGCTAGGCCATCTGTAGAACATAACATTTTCTGCCTGACGGAGTCAAAGTGATGTTAATGGAGGACTGGGCAGGATACAAATGTAGCGGCGATGTCATACTAGAGATACTTTCGAGCATCCGTATATTATATATGTATCATGATATATTACAAAACATATTTGTAGGCAATTACAACGTGTCTAACGTAGAATAAAAAAATATATATGCCAGTACGACTTCTGGCGTATGTAGTTATCAAAATTCTCGGCTTAGTGTGAGGCGTTTTAGAATTTCCCCCATCGACCTTCTCCACAAGGGGGAAAGCTCTAGAAACATGAACCACCAAAACTAAGCAAGAGCAAACAAATATATAAAGGTGGCTATAAGAAATTTATTCCAGGTATCTTGCACTATAGCTCTCCTTTTTTATCCAGTAGGGCCATGCAAACTGTGTCCTAATTAAAAGAACTCGGGCTGGGCGATTAGCTCTTATGTTCGTGCCGTTTTACGAACGGCCTTCCCGCGTTTGCGATTTCGGCACTCGGCGGTTTCGGGGACTCGGAGACCAATAAATAAATAGTCGAAACGAATAGCAATAAGTTGGGCCTACTTCTGTTAGCAAAACTGTATTTTTTCTGAGCGTTTTTGGGACAAACGGAGCAAAAGTTAACACGCGGCACCCGACACCTGGGGGGGAGGGGGTGCTTTCTTGAACCGATCTGAACCGCGCGTCTGCCCGTCGTAACCGCTGTGGTCGGGGTAGTGGCGGCCGGGGACTCTCGAGGACCATTCTGGGTGTCGTGTTCTCGCGGAAGACGCCGCAAGGCAAGTTCGAGATCCCGTGGCACTTCGCGCCCCGGCTTTTGCTTTGCATTTTTTTTTTTAACTGCGTTAGATGACAGGCGAAGAAGTTGTACTCCGTCTTCTAACGGTTTCGGATTCCCCTCCGTCTCGGCCAACGTACCTACTCCTATTTTTCTGTCGTTTCCGACCCCTGCCAGTTTCTTGCCGTCTTTCGCGTCTATTACTTGAAGAAGGGCGTCCGCACGAAACGTCGTTTATACCTCCTTGTCCGCGCATTTGTTCGAGAAGCACAACCTATATATAACTTGCGATTACGTCCTTTCTAGGCCAATCCGGCTTCTCTGCCCTTAATGCGACCGCTGACTACCGAATGCCTATTTAGCCGCGACCAAAAGAAGCCACGCTTTCTGAACACTGGTGTCTTACTGTATCCATGGTTATATTTGGTATCTCTAATTGCAAAATACCTATTGAGAAAACAGCAACTAAAGCCGATGCCAAAATTAACCTTCAAAAGTTTCCGCACTTCCCACTGACGTGGGATATCACTGGTAGGCGCGGACAGGTCGTCTAAAAGAACGGATTGCTTTGCACGTTTCGATGTGTGCTGCTGAGGTCTCCACAACATTAAATTCCCCCTATCAAATCGTCTTGAAATCCTTTTATGACATGTTTTACTGCACAGACAGTGAACTTGTGCATGCTGCTGACGTAACGTTTTTCCAGTGTTGCCACTAGAGACTTTCAGTTTAAAAAGAATGACCAGGAACAAAATGAGCAATTGAATAACATCACCAGAAAAAAAAAAAAAGATTTTCTCTCTGATATTTGAGAAACTAGTTTAGCCTAATCTATTGGTTCGCTGGGCCACTTTTAAAGCAGATCGACAACCATAAGAAAAACGTTGGAGCACGCCTGTAACCTGATGACATATACTCTTGGAAACCTGCAGGATCAACGTTCCCGTAAAGCACATGGCAGAGACAATCAAGGCAATCCATGAAGGAGCTCTGCGAGTAATGACGCTAAAATATGTTTAGAGCTATTAAAGTTCCCACTGTGGCACTAAGCTTGACCTTTCACCATGCTCAAAGCAGACTTTTGTTGAGAGAAAATTTATTTCAGCCTGATCCTTCGTCGAGCTTCCTCCTTTGATTGCAGCGTTTTGTTCTTCCATGTGCTTTGCGGGAAAATAGAAGCTCCAGGTTTCTTAGAGTGTATGAACTCAGGGAATGATAAACATGCGCAAGCCATGCCTCATGAATACGAACGAGAGCGTTAATACGGAGGATTTTTAATAAAGCGAGCGGCATGAAAGCATATAATACATTAAACAGAGTGTCGAACATTAACTTTTTATTGGTTCGGTTCGGGTTTGGGTCCCCGGCTTTCGGTTCAGATACGATTCAGTTCCAGGGAGCCAAAATAACAGTTCACACCGTCTTGAACCGTTTTGACCCACTTAATTGATATTATCCGCGTTGGTTTGGTCATAGGCACTTTTTTCGACGTGAAACTAGTAACTGTACTGGACAGTTTTTATTGTTCGTACAATTTACTTTTATTTTCGGGTGCCAAAAATTAAAAAAAAATGCTTTATTTAATTTCGACTAAACAGTAAAATAAAATCTAGATTAACATGCCAAACATCGTGTTTGTAATAGTTAAGATTCATTTCTTTGCCTCAGTCACATATATATTACTTGATTAGAAAGGCCGCCTAAATTAGCCGAGGTGGTACAACTTTTGCGTCGCAGTATTAAAAGGTAAATCAAAGTGGTGCTCTTAAACTAATGCATTATTTACAGTGTGTAAAATAATGGGATGGACAGCGCGTCTTCATATATATTTTGAAAGATAGCTTACGCAATAAATTTTACGATATACATGCTGACGAGGCAACTGAGCAAAAACAATATTATTTTCATAATGTCATCGAAGGTTTACGATAAGCACTTTCAGTTTACCTTTTATAGAAACTCTGAGCGGCAATCACAATGCTTGACTTCCTAACCAACATTGTTTACACTCAACACCGTGATGCACGCGAAAAATCATGCAGAAATGACTGTTCAATATTGTTCACTCTAATCAACTAGGCACCTTCCTAATCAGATCGAATCTGCCCCAAAATAACGAGTATGCAAGTGAAAAACTTTTATACAGGTAAAATTGCCATAGCCTGGCTGTTGAGGTTTGTTCGTGACAAGATGCCGGTCAATTCAATTTGCAAGTAAGCATCACCTTTGCTAATTGGTATTTTTGTTAAATAGAACGAAGTAATGTTCCATGCGCTACTCGACATGGCAGCTACTTAATTGATCACTTTCTGTCGGTTTGCGTACGCAATCGTCATAGTTCCGCCACGCGCCCCTGTGTATTTTCTCTTTGTTCAGCCCACAGACACATAAAATTTCTTTTCATCACATCAAACGAGCGAGAACAGATCTTTATATGTTTGAGAACTTATATATGTGTCAGGAACACATAGTTTTATTAAATGAACTTCAAGATCAGAAATGCTGTAAGGCTCTCCCAAATCACTTATACGCGTATATCGAGGACAAAAAACGCCCGAAAAGATTGGTAGATCATATTACAGAAATATATGGGGCGCCTTTACTTATAATCAAAATTTTAAGGCAATTCGTGATTTATTTTTGTTGTCCAATCTTCAGTCAGTAATTATATGTTTTTTTTTTTTTATTATCAAGAAATTGAACTGTATGACAGCTTGAGACCGACGCGGAAGTACGATACTCAAAAATACGCCAGCCGTTGAGCCGATCTCTGGAAACGTGCTTTTTTTTGGTTCGCGGTTCGTCAGTGTGAAACACCCGGTCGCTGGGTGTGTGAAAACGATATTCTGCTGACATGATAGATCTGAAAGCAAATACACAAAATGTGCAGAAAGAGAGACATAATAAATGTTATTCTAAAGAAATGTGATATACTATGCCTTGGTAAATACAAAGGGATGCAATGATATCCGTAATTTCATATAAATAACGCGAGGAACAGACCAAGAATCCGACATTTTCACATAAATCGCATTTGGGCATTAACTCGCATGAACTCGAAACTTCGTGAAATACTGCATTGGGAAATACTGCATTCGGTTTTACGCGGACTTACTTTGGCCCCTCAATTTACAAGTATGGGATTTATTCGTCATGCACTTTAACATTTTATTAGGCTGCCGTATATGTGACCGCGAGACCGCTACTGCACAACTTTACAATTTCAACATCTACATTTGCTAGCGTTGCAAACATCGGATTTTACCAGAAAACTGAACAGTTTAACAAAATTTGCACGCCAAGTCATCGTACTCTATGCCAGTGGTCATTGCGGCATGTTCGTGCTGAGAAAATCAAATAAGGTGCAGCAAAACGCAAGCTGTGAAAGTTTGGCGCTGATTGCAAGTCATGCATTTTGGACGCACATTATTCTTGCTTGGCGCAGGGTCGTGAAGGACAGCACAGGCGTCTGGTACCACGAAAACGCGCTTTCTGTCAAGAGGGTTTCTGCAAACAAGTAGTTTCCGGGGCTACGCTTTGTCGTCTGTGCCGAAGATGCGGGGCAGAGGAACATTTACAACATGATACGTTTGTAAAATTACAGCCCCTCCCCCCTAATTTTTTTCTTCTCTTTGTTAACTTCAGAGTATACTTATTTAATAATGAGGGGCTAACCCCTTCGTTTAGGGGTGTTAATCCAAAAATTATACTCGCTTCACTTGTTAGCAGTAATCCTCTATTGCTTTATTTTGCACCCAAAATCCGTAAAGCTTAAACGAAGCTTGGGGAAGAACTAGAGAGTGAAACTCCTGTAAGACTTACTGCCCAAGTTCGGCTGTCCTTCTGAGGCCACTAGGAAATTTCTTTTCTGGTATCCCTCCCATAGACACTTATAGTTCTATGCAACGCCGGAATCATCAGTCGCATTTAGTCCTTTTGATGCCTCTATTGTCGGGGGTCATGTTTTGAGGCAGTACAGCAAAAACGAAAACATGTTTGGGTGCATCAATGAAGTGTACTTGTAAAATGGGCCGGGCAAATTTTTTTACATTCCCTAAATAGCCCTGAGAACTAGTCCCTGACGTTGATAACTTGCAAAAACACAAATTAGTTTTGCTCTCTGCGCAATATCAGAGTCATAAAAAATAAAGGAAAGAAACAGCTTTCCCCTCCTCAACTAGCAATTAGAACAAGCGGGCACGTGGTCTGAACTTAATTATATACCCGCAGTGTTCAGCATGGTCATGCGCTGGGGTTGGCAGAGCATAAAGCATGTGCTGAGCTTCAGACATTGTTAGAGTTTGGCTAGTCTCAACTTCGGTTAAACACGAGCCATTACCCGAATGTATTGGCGACGCTGATTGTCAAGAACCCGAGCACTCGACTCGAGCTCATGACGATCAAGTACGTCACGGTGTTACGTGACTCGCAGAGTGAGGTCGTGTTCTCCTATGACATCACAGTGTGAACAACGCGAATGAATCTAGTGACGTTCTCAATTAAAACCGACTCGACGCTGTGAGAGACGTTACCACGTCACGTGACGTCACGGGTTAACGTCACATGACTTCAGTTTACAGCATGTCTTGACACGAGGACGAAACGCGACCACGTGAAAAATGATTATTCGCAGTGCCAATACAAGAGCTCCACAAAAACCCACAATTGCTCATAAATTGCAATTCAGTATTCGCCCTTTTTAGTTGGCAACAAACTCGGCGGCGCCATCTAATGGGTAGCTCCGGCGCTCTTCCGGTTTACGTATATTTCCAAACTTTTCACTGATCATTCTTTTATCATAAGACTGAATTGAGTCTGACAGTGCTCCAAGTGGCCGTTTCCAGAAGATAGCATGTGTAGATGATTTTGCAAGTACTGCGAAGCCCGCCGTCTAGTTCAGAACGAGAAGTGGTTGGGCGCAATTTCACACTGGCGCCACCACGTTTACATTAACGCAAGAAAAAGCGAATGTGACGATTTTTTGAATATGTAAAAATATAGATGCCATTTTTTTTATTCTCAAATATTTAATTTGTGATACTAAAAAAAGTAGAAATGAAAATAATACTGTCAACTGTTTTAAACCGGTTACTGTTACATTTTTTTTTTAGTTCCAGTTTGGCTTTAAGATGGCGGCAAAGATTTCGGCTAGGTTCTTTTCTGGTTTGGCTGAAAACAAAGGTTCGGTTCCGGTTTTCGTTTCGGTTCGGTTCTTGGTTGAAACTCTGATATTCACTGATGCAACAAAGAGTCGCTCGAAAAGCCGAAAGAAATTAGACACTAAGACACACTTAGACACGATCAAAAAGCCAAAAGAGATTAGACACAATAGACACTGTCTCACATATTCCTTAAGAAGCGGCACAATTATTAGCCCAACAGCCCTTGCCCAGTATCGCATTTTGATCCTCACGTTTTGTTTGCGCTCTGGAGACGGTCTATAGGGCTCTTGGTGGTGAAGGTTAGCACAAAATCGAAGCTCTGAGGGCCCCATGGCGAGGGTTCCATTTTACTTCCACATAACCCTTTTAGTACGCTTGCTGAAAAAAAAAAAATTCACATTCACCTTAATGTGCGTATGATAACTTTTCCTTATTTTAATCCCGTCACGTTAATGGACATATGCAATAAATGCAGCGTGCGTTTTTGATTCTATAAAACCCATATAAAATGAATTAGTGTATGTTCAAAATAATCAAATAAAAAAAAATCCAGATAGGCTATTTAGATGAAACGCACTGCTATCAACTTTTTGTGGACATAAAATGTTAACGTAGAAATATTGCTTCCACATTAATTGGGGCATAGATAAGTAGCTAAGTTTTCAAGAGCGCAGCTCTTCGGCGCCCGTTTCCGCGTATATTTTTGCGCCTGCGCTGCCGTCACCGTCGGCGTTACCGGGCGAAGAAATTAAATTGATGCGTAGTTCTGTGATGCTCCATAATGCAACACTGCGCATTCAGGTTACTCGATAAATTTAGCGGGAAAACTGACGTCATATGACCTCCATCATTTCAGTTTCCCTGCTAAATTTAGCGGGGAATTGAATTGGTGTTGAGGTCGTGTGTGGCCATTTTTCCCGCTATATTTCGCCGGGAAAACAACTTTATGTATAAGTCACTTGACATGGAGTTATGTGACATCATTTTCCCAACAAAATTTTGCGTGGAAACTGAATTGCTGTTGAGGTGACGCGACGTCAATTTTTCTGTCGAATCTAGCGGGGAAACTGAATTTCTTCATAGGTTACATCAGACCAAGTCATGGGACGCCATTTTTACCGCTAAGTTTAGCTGGGAAAGTGAATTGGTGTTAAGGTCACGTGGCTTCAAATTTCCAGCCAAATTTAGCGGGAACACTGTGTCTTCATATGACTTCACAGACCACGGCTTCATGAAATATGGATTCACGAAATCCGGAGCAATATATATATATATATATATATATATATATATATATATATATATATATAAACATTTAGGGCTGGGCAATGGATCGATTAACCTTCCGATTAATCGATGAAGGCTTTAATCGGGATCAATTCGTCGTGCAAGTCAGGTCCCAAGCTCACGAAGATCTACCGAAGATAAAACCTATGCCCGATCAAGTAGCAGTATCCAAGGCCTACCTCCGAATTCGGAGTGTTGCAACCCAAGGACAAACAGCCAACGTGCCGATGCATACGACCCCGGCCGCCGCCGCCGTCGTATACATACTCCTCGCATACCAGACCTCTACGCCTTTCCACGCGAAGGTCCGTGAGGACATCGAGGACTGGCTACAACACTATGAACGTGTTGCCCGCCATAACGGGTGGACAGCTGAGCAGTGCTTGTAGAACATCTACTTCTCGTTGGAAAGAACATCGAGGCACTGGAAGGAGAACTCACGAGGCTTCTTTAACTTAATAGGAGGTGTAATTAATAGGAGGCATCAGCCAACACCGATGCGAGAGGGTCGAAGACATACGTCGAACAAGAACCTAAATGAGAGTATCACGAGCTTCGTCAAGGATGCTCTGCGCCTGATTACTCGCGCCGACCCTCAAGCCTCCGACGAAAGAAGCTGCGGCTCCTCATGCGAGGTGTGAAGGATAACATCTTCGGTGGTCTTGTTCGCAACTACCCTTCTACCGTCGAACGTTTCATCATGGAGGCCATGAACATGGAACGTGGAATCCTCGCAAGGGCCAGCCAGTACCATCGGCACTCAAGCGTAGCTGTTTCTTTGCCATCGTGCTACGACATCAGTCCTAGCAACCCCGGCATCCGCGAAATCATCCGTGAAGTCTTCCAGGAAGAGCTGAAGAAGCTGCAGCACTCCGCCGCACGTCCGGCATCCCTCTCCATCGCCGAAGTAGTAAGAGAGGAAGTCCAGCGAGGCATCCGACCAGAGGCTCCCGTCATCGTGGCCCCACCCGAAGAGCCAACGGTGATATGGGCCGCAGTAGCCGGATGGGCGCCGCTTGCTGCCCATCTATACCAGGCGTCACTTCGACGAGAATCCCTATCTTCGCACTACCCCTAACGCCAGGAACATCGGGTGTACGTGCGCCATGACCAAGTTGCGCCATGAAGACCAACGTTCTGCAAACTGCTGACCGACGACCTGTGTGCTTCTACTGTGGTGAAGCTGGCCACATATATCGACAATGCCCTTAACGTGAACTTGGTCTTCGAGGGTTTGCGGTAGGTTCCCCTGCCTAAGGTACGGTAAACGGCCAAGGAACATCGAGGAGTTTCTGCGCCGGCCACTATCTTCAAGGCAAGCTATTCCTCGAGGATCCCGCTCGCCGTCCCCGTGCCTTCCCGTGTAGCCTCTTCGCTCCCGTCGAGAAAGCCTGTCTCCTCTGCGTCGCCGGGCAAACTAAGTGCGGCAGCGCCTGGAGGTAGCGTTGCCGAAAACGACCGAACTAAGGAGCCTCGAAGATCACCAAAGCGCTCCCACTCTCTTGACGCCACATATCGCAACGACGCTCCTGCAACGGTGCCAAACAACCTAAGCGTTTTTTTTTTTTTTTTTACGGCAACGACTCATTGGCCCTTGTGGCGACCAGAGCACACTACTTAATTTTGAGTGCAAGACTCTCTCGCCGTCCTCGCGAAGTGACGACGTTATGAGATGGACGTCAAACACGAACCGCCAAAGGGCACCTCATCGCACCAGTTGGGAGATGCACTGCCCGCGTCGAGATCCACGGTGAGACGTGACCTGTGAAGTTCGTCGTTCTGCAAGAGTGTGCGACGGTTGTATTCTCGGAATGGACTTTCTCTGCGAGTATGGCGCCGTCATCGACCTCAGGGCAAACCAGTTGACGCTGCGAAGCCTTGTCTGCCGCCGGTGAAGCCCAACACGATGCCAGTCGCGATTCGAGCTATTGCCGAGCATGTGGATCTGCAGCGGCGGTCGCGTGTTTTCGTACCCATCGTACCTGATGCCGCCATGTGCGGCCATGTGCGGTGAATCTCTTCAGAAGGCAGCGTCCATCTGCTTCTTGAAACGAGAATTGGCGTCGCACGAGGCGTATTGAGTTTCCAGGAAGGATGTAAAACTGCTCTCGTAACAAACGTTCAAGAGGAGCCGCAACACCTAACGAAGGGTACCACCGTGGGCCACGACAAGGAGCTTTAAGCTCCAGCCTTGGTCACCGCACTCTCCGAGGAAACCTCGTCACAGCACAAAAGCACTTCGCCGCCGCAGCTCGACATCGACCCTGAGCTCCTTGCTTCAAAGGGACGGCAACTGGTTGATCTTTTCGTTGAATACAGTTACTGTTTCGCCACGTCTTCGAAAGTTTGCCAGACACCAGTGGCGGAGCATCGCATAGTTACCGACGGCGACGTGCACTCAGTCCACCAGTCTCCGTATCATGTCTTTTCAAAAGAGAGGCAAGTCATTAATAAACAGGTTCAAGAAATGCTCGACGATGACATCTTAGAGCCGTCATGCAGTCCATGGGCTTCACCATGTCTTGCTCGTAAAAAGAGAGGGTGTGACTCTGATTTTCTGTGTGAACTAGACTCAACGCTGTGACAAAGAAAGACGTCTTCCCGCTCGCCGCATCGACGATACTCTAGACCGTCGGCGCCACTTCCGATACATTTCATCTATGGAATCTAAGAGTTGCTGCTGGCAGATCGAAGTTGACAAACAGGACCTGGAGAAAGCTGCCTTCGTCGTGCTCGAGGGACTGTACGAATTTAAAGTGATTCCCTTCTGACTATGCACAGCGCCGGCGACCTTCCAGCGTGTCATGTAAACCGTGCTAGCAGGCTTCAAAATTGCAGAGCTGTCTCGTCTAGCTCGACGACGTTGTGGTGTTCACCAGTAGCTTCGACGAGCACTTACGACGATTCCGTGCCATTCTTCAAGCCACCAAGGCCGCTGGACTCTGAATCCAAGGAAATGTCGGTTTGCTTATGGTAAGCTCAGGTTCCAAGGCCACGTCATGAGCAGCAAGGGTATTCGTCCTGGTACTGAGAAAAAGCGCTCCGTAGCCGAAGTTTCCCGGCCATCGGAAAAGAAGGCTATAGGAAGATTTCTAGGACTATGTGTTTACTACAGGCGGCGCTTTGTTCAAGATTTTGCGAAACCTTTACACTACTGATATCCCTTACAAACGACGCCGTAAAGTTTGTGCTGACAAAAGAGCACCAGCGGGTGTTTGATAAGACTAAACGAAAACTTAAAACAGCGCCCGTCCTTGGCCATTTTGAGTAACATGCACAAACAGATATTCGCACGGACGCAAGTAACACAGAGCTTGGCGCGGTGCTGGTTCAAATAGAGGAGGAAACAGAGCGGGTAATCGCCTATGCAAGCGGGACCCTGTCCAAGAAGGACATTAATTACTCTTCGAATGAGAAATAATCCCTCGGCGTTGTCTGGGCCATCACCAAATTTCGCGCGTACTTGTACGGAAGTCCTTACCGAGTGGTTACAGACCACCACTCGCTCTGCTGGCTCGCGGTTATGAAGGATCCTTCAAGACGCCTCGCAGGTTGGAGTCTACAATTCAGTGAGCTTGAGATGACCATAGTGTACATATACGGCCGACAGCACAGTGAAGCCGATAGTCTGGTAACGGCCCCCGTCGAGGCCGGTCATGCCTGCATTGAAGGTGAAGACGACGAGCGTTTCCTTGGCGCACTAGATGTCAGTGACATGGCAGAACTCCAAAGAAATAATCCTGCACTGTGACGACTCATCGAGCACCTAGAGGGACAAGGAAGTACAGTTCACCGCGTTTTGTAATGAACACTGCCAAGCTTCTCCATCGGACAAGGTTTGCTGTACAATGAGAACTTCAGCTAAAACACAGCGCGTCTGTTGGTGATCCCTTACAGTTTTAGAGAAATAATATTTCAACCATGCCACGATGAACCGAGGGCGGGACACCTTGGAAAGAGCAGAACTCTTGCAAGGAAAGACGACAAGTACTACTGGCCCATGCTTGCGAAAACAGTGCATCACTACACCCGATCTTGCCACGAGTGTCAACGACGAAAAAAAACACCGACGAGACCGGCGGGACTTTTTCAGCCTATTTCACCGTCATCTGCCTCATTTCAGCAGATCGGAATGAATTTACTTTGATCGTTCCAACCATTGACGAAAAAAAAAAACGATGGTTAATCGTCGCGACCGATTATCTCACACGGTACGCCGAGAAGAAAGTCTTTCCATCAGGTACGGCTGTTGAAGTCATCAAGTTTTTCTTCAAGTCCATCGCCCCCTGCACGGCGCCCTCGAAGTCCTGATTACAGACCGTGGATCATCGTTCATAACCCAGGTGACGCAAGAGCTCCTTCGTCTCAGTAGTACCAGCCATCGTCGGACCACTGCGTACCATCCGCAGAAAAATGGACTAACAGAACTGCTGAACAAAACTATCACCTGTATGGTCTCCATGTATGTCGACGTAGAGCACAAGACGTGGGACGAGGTGTTACCCTACGTCACGTTTACCTACAAAACGGCGGTGCGAGAGGCCACAGGGGTCACGCCATTCAAGCTGGTCCATGATCGCCAATTAACGATGATGCTGTGTGCAATGCTGCTTCACGATCCTGATGACAAAGACAGCGGCGACTCCCAGATCGTCACTCAATGGGCCGAGGAAGTCTGACAGCTCGCCAGGCTCCTGTAACAAGACCAACAACGCGTCGATACTCACCGGTACAACCTTTGTCGTCGGGGCGTGCAGTTCCAGTCCGGTGTCAAGGTGTGGGTGTGGGCACCCATTCGTCGCCGCGGCCTCGGAGAGAAACTCTTGAAACGATGCTTCGAACAATACAAGGTAATTCGTCCACTCGATGATCTGAACTACTAGGTAATATCAGTCGGAACAAGAACATCATCACGCCGCCCACCACCACCTGAAGACGTCCACGTCGTGTGCCTCAAGCCGTACTACGCTCGGTAAGAATGTAAACTGTGATACAGTGCTACGCGTGATAGGACAGTGTTTTACTAGCCTCTGTATTTTCCCATTCTTTTGTTTGGTTTACTCTGTTTTGGTTTCTTGCACATTACATCGAGATGTTATTTTTAAAAGCGGAGTAATGCCCGTACGTCTCCAAGCAAACGCGCCCGTGGCAAAGTGGTTAATGAAGAAGCAAAAACGCCCGTGGCCAAATGGTTTTTGTGCTTGACTCCCACGTAAAGGGGCCAAGGTTCGATGCGTGGGAAGGGACGAACTCTTGTTATTTCTGTAAACGTCGTGTTCTGGTAAATTCGTAAACACTGTTTCTTGTTCGAAAACCGAATGTTCTGCGCGCCGAACCTTCTACGCCGTTTCAGAAGCCCACACGTTAACATAACGGGCTCCGCGTGGCGAGCCGGAGTCAGTTTTGCTCTTGCGCTCGAGCCTGCTGCTATGCCGACTTTATATTTATTTGGACATATTGCCAGACACCTAGACGGTGTCCAAGGCACGTGTGAGCACGGTACAGGATATACACTGTACAATGAAGATAAAAAAATAACATTACATCGATGACATTAGGTGGCATGACTAAACAAAGTGACAAGGGCATACTAATATTAAAGAATAACCAATGCAACACTCGAAAACACTCGAGGCACAGAAATTCAAAATTATTCTATGGCATTAAATTATTTGTAACTGCCTCGACAATGTAAGGAGTTGTGAGATGATTGATAATGCTTAGAGGTAAATAAATTATACCATTCATGAACAATGTTTGGTATAAAGGGATATTTAGATGTCTTTTTCTTAGATCGTGACACTGTAATGGTTTTCGCGTGCTTGATTTCTGCCTTCCTGGAGAGATTGTATTGCACTTATTTTGTGAATTTAAGTTAATATTGCCATTTGGTATGCTGCAAAGGAACTTTAGGCGACTAATATGTCTACGCGTTTTGAGTTCAGGTATGACTGACAGTTTATACATTGGAGAGAGGGAAGTCAGCCTGTCTTAACATTGATAAACAAAACGCAGTTTTTTTTTTCTAGATTTGTTCCAGCAGTTTTTGTTCTTTTTTGTTTTTGTTTTTTGCTGTGTAGGAGTCCAATACCAAGTCCGCATATTCTATATTGGCCTAATTATAGTTCTGTATGCCGTTAACTTTCTTTTGGGTTTACGGTAGGTTAATTTTCTTATTAAAAACCAAGGTTTCTGCGACGCTCTAGCAACTATGTAGTATACGTGCGCGTTTCACGTGCGATCTTACGCAATAAAAACGCAAATGTACGTATATTCTCTAACAGCTTCCAATGGAATACCATTCATGCAGTATGAAAAAAGCTTGCGAGTCTTTTGTTTTTGCTCCTAGTCATCTGCACGCACCTTCTACAGTTAGTGACATTTGCCAATTGCAGCACGGGTCGTAAATAGAAGCAAAAAAGTTGCTTGGAACTTCTTGAGCATCAACACGACCTATTTCTAAAAACGGGACACAGTCATCTGCGAAACAAGTGGCACTTTGACGCCCGCGACGCTCTGTTGTTATCCGTTGTTTCCCTTGTTTTTTTTTTGTTTGGCATTAGTTCGCCAGACTATACGTTTAGTTTCTACAGTTTTTTGCCTCCTCATCATTCGCCATTCGTGACAATAATTCATTTTCAGTGTTCAACATAATATTTTTTTTTTCATTTTTATGCCAGTCAGAAATCCCCCAAAACGAACATTAGGATAAAAAGTTGTTATAATTGCGTATATTGTCACAAATGACGAGGTGACAAACAAGGATTAACCAAGGAAACTGAAGCGTTTATTAAGGCGAACTTGTGCCCAAAACAAAAAGGAAACAGAAGATAACAACAGAGCGTCGCGGGCGTCGAATTCGGCGAACAGCAGAGTCAAACGCTGGGGCGAGGTTGACTCCGCTCGCCGTGCGGAGTCCCTTGTGTACCCTCGTGCGTTTCTGGAACACTCAGCGTAAAAGGTTCGGCGACTAGATCATTCTAAACTCGAACAAGCAACAGAGTTCTCGAATGTACCAGAACACTAAATGGCAAGAATAAATAAAAGATGCGTTTGCTCCCAGGAATCTAACCCTGGCTCTATGCGTGGGAAGCAAGCACGATAACCGTTAGGCCACGGCCGCGCTTTTTTTTTCTTCTTTATTGTAGGCCACGGCCGCGCTGCCTACTTGGTCAGCTGCGCGCGCGGCAATATTACTACACTCTTGATCGAATGGAATTCTGAGCAGACAATTGAATCGATGTGGTATCAAGCAAGGCTAAACAGATGTCGATATTTCATAGCTTGCAAAGTTTAGTCTTGAAGCGCAGCAATGATAATCACCCGGGCACTCCTACCATCCTTTGCAACACAGCTCTTTGGGCCAAAGTTTCATTTTTACTGGTGATTTAGAGCCTTAAAACACTCGAAGACACCATGGCGTAGCTAAGCTTGACCTCTTGTGGTCAAGTCTGGTTACCTCGGTTCTAATTTTACAAACAAATGAGAGAGTTGGGATTCACTGCTGGTGGCTTGGCTATCATCCATCTACCCTATTTGGATCTAAATCACCAAACAAGTGAGAGAGTTGGGCTTCACTTCTGGTTCGATTTTCGTGTGGCAACTTTTGTTCTAAATTGCAAAATATAGTGCAATATTTAGGCCTTACAGCTGCTGGTTATTCGGTTTATACAGGCATGTCCGGGTTGTGACTTCCACTTTGGCAATTATCTGTTACAGTTAAAAGCCATAGAAACGTAAAAAAACAATTCTGCCACAAACTAATTTATCAAAGCAGAATTTGATTAGGCACAACGTAGGCCCCTAGAATGGGCAAACATGTGCAAAGCTAGGAGATTCACTGGCGTGCTACCTGGATCGCGTCTCAATTAACATATATTTTACAAATACCGTGTCGGACAGGCACTGGTGCAAAGAGCCTCACAATCTGGAAGAAAGCGAAAAACTGCTGTTTAACTTTAATGCTTACGTTACACTTGGCGAAGAGTATGAGTCCTTCAAGAAACCAATTTCCAGGAGGAACCGGCATTTGTTTACACCGCTTCCTTGCGGCGACGCAGAATAAATATTCTTGAGATTAGTTTCCCAAAGAAACCACAAAAAAATATATTTCCTAGATGAATGTAACGAGGAGGCTCTAAAGGGTTTCAAGTGCTACAAAAAACATGCGTGAAACCTTTACAATTAGTCGGAAATTAAAACGGAAGACATGCGGAAATGACACCAACAAGATCTGTTTTTAGATGTGTGTTTTGTTCTTTTCCTTGGTCTCTCGTTTTCGTTGTTGCGATTCACCTGCTCGCCACAGCTCTCACTCGTTTTAATGCCTAATGTTTTTTTCATTTTTTTTTTACTTTAGCATTAGGTATATAGGGGTATTCACTGGACGCCATATTTGAGGGCAATGCTTAGAGCGCATGCTCAGAACAAACTCACGTTAATAGGCTGCTAAAACAAGAAAAGAAATCTCCATAGTATGCAGTGCACTTTGCAAAGAAAACTGTGGAAGCTCGCCGTCAGCACGCGCTGAGCAGCCGCGCGCAGACCTATGGCCGCCAGTGAATACTTCTATAAATATTTTCAAACATGGGTTCTTATTGGGGCCCCATGCGTGTCAGCATGTGCAGCGCGCACGTAAAGGCCGATTCACACGACGGACTGATCAGCGGACGGATTGATCACGTGACCACATGTCTGCGGTTCGTCCGTCTCCCAAGCGCATCCACACGAGGGAGATATGGAACAGACGCCAGCGAGGACGGACCGAACCCGTTCGCCACTCTACAGTGACGCGAAACTCCAACATCGCACCGTGGCACGTTGTACCAAAAGAGAAATCGGCGTTTGCTACCGCGATAAAGAATCGTTCATGGTTTTACGTACAGATCGAGACAAAACACGGTGATAGGCTTCGCGCGAAGCGCCACTAGCTTTACTAACCCAAAGCATTACAGTAACACAGGCATGGTCCTGCTCGGGAAGGGTTAGGCGTAGAAGAGACGAAGTTCAGGGCTCGCGGAGGGGCGTTTGGAAATGCCTTCACGCACTCCCCGCTCGTGCACAACACTCAAGTACACCACAGCTGTACCACAGCAAAAAGAGAGGTCTTCCTCGGTTAAATCCTGGTTCGACGTGCAAGAATTAGCTTCTTAACACGGACCCGGAGGAGTACAGGAACCTGCGTCGCGTCTGCCGGAGAAAAAAGTTTCCGCCGTTTCTTTCACGCGTGGAGCCAAGAATCCCGCGACGAAATGAACCAGCGAGCGCACAAAACACCACGATGTGCCATTTTTGGTTTAATCGTCCAGAAACAAAAAATAAAAAAAACCACGTACCGTTGCCAGACTAAACGCTTTTCACGTCACTCTCCCGCCAAAAATCCGCGAGTGAAAAAGGCGCTCGACTTTATCAATCCGCGCGTCCGCGGACGAGGAGCGGGTCGCAGAAATCGGTGACGTGCCGGTCACGTGGTACACGATCCGTGGACGAAAATCGCGATTCGGTCCGTCGTGTTAATCGGCTATAAGCGTAGCTTGGGGAAGTTTGTAAATGCACGCACTTGCCCGCACGACCAGCGGCATGGCAGCGGCCAGAGACCCTGCTTTTTAGCGTCTATACACATTTCCAATGTTTACAAAATCATGGCCCAGCGTGGGAACATCACAGTCCAGCACGCGCATGGTTATCGCTTCGAAAAGCGGGCAAAACACGCGCCATACGTACAAGCCCTAAAAGTGGCACCGACCACAAGCCCGTTTTTGGAATGGTCTATGACCTATTGCTAAATTACCCAAGCATCAAGTAGAATGCTGGGAATGTATGTACACGCGCCACACGCACTCGCCTTCCCTGTATAAAATATTTGTATTAAATAACCAAAATAAAGCTTTAACGAACGCGCGTGCAAGATTCCATATGTTTTAGGCATTTGCTTTAGAAAAGTTATTGCAGCAGAAGCCAGGACGTGGAGCGCGTATAACTACACTCGCAGCATGCTCCTTGGTGCTTGGGTAACTTAGCAAAAGGTCTATTGGCACCAGCTCGAGTGACCGATTGTTCTAGCTGCGAGTTGAGTTAGTTAACTCAGCTCATTTTTCTCTGCGTTTTTTCCTGCAAATGCTTTTGCATATATAAATAAAAAGAAACTCAAGCGCGGGTTTTGGATTTTATCAACGTGAATAATTAAACATAGCGGTATTTAATGAACAAAATAATTGCTGCACCGCTCCTTTAATCTCCGTGTCACTATCTTATGTGGGTGACACCAAGGCTCAGCGGTCACAAATACGAATCCAGATCGAAGTTCAGGTTTCACCGAAAACGTTCGGCCAAGGTTGGGATAAACACTACGTGTGTTCGGTTAGAGTGCACCTATATGAATCTGCCATTAAATTGCTTAATTTTGAGTCGGAACTTAATTCGATTTTCCGCCGTGGAACATATTTTCAGCATTTTATGACCAATGTATTGAATACCGCTTTCCAAGAGTTCAAATGCACTAATATGGCGCTAATGATTTCTTGTGTGCTGATTATAACTTATATCAGGAGTACGTAGGGTTCAATATATATTGCACCCTACGTGCTCGTTTAAACTCATATGAGTTCAAACGAGGTGCTACCTAAAAGTTCAAAAACGAGATTAGTAGCACAAAAACAAAAAGAAAAGAAAAATAGAGAGCAGCATGGTGAGGCTCGCGCTAAATCCCCTCGATGTGTTTGCGTTTGTCTTGCAAGTAGCGTTAATGCCCGTGTCCCACTAGAGCGACAGACAGAAACAAAAGACAGCGACAAGCCTCAAACCCATGCAGTATGCTCGCGATCGTAGCTTTGGCAGGTGTTTAGTCGCTCGGTTCTGGTGAAGTAAGCACGAGCGATTGCAAGCATGCCAAAGATACCCTAGCGTGCATGATGCTCGTGTTCGAGCATAGCCTCCTTTATTCTACGAAGCTTCTCAAATGGCGAAAGACTCTGGTTTGAGGCTTGTCGCTGTCGTTTTTTTCTGTCTGTCGCTCTAGTGGGACACGGGCATAAATGCGCCAGCGGACGACGCCCGTGTCTCGAGAGGCTTTTGGAAGCAAATGACGACGCAGCACTGAAATGAGCAGCCCTTGGAAAAGAATGGCGGCACAGCACCCGCTCGTGGCACGTGTCTTGCGCGCTTCCACAACACTGGTTGACGGTACTTGTAAAATAAGTTTTTATCAAGGGGATTTAGCGCGCGCAGCTATCGAAGGCAGTGACATTCGTGTGTCATTATGCCAAGGGCATCGTACTGTGAACAGGAGACCGATCTCACCGGGCAGTTTGACTACCCCACCGTTGCTGCAATGCACCGAGGGAACTGTAGTCTTTCTTCACGTGTGACAACACCGCCAGAGCTCTGCGAGTGTGGACCAAGATACGGCACGAGCCCGCGCATGAACGGACGTCTGCCTCCTGTGAACTCGAGTTATGGCAGCGTCACGCATGTGTTGAGCGCTTGGTGAGTCCGTCTATTGGAGCTGGTCTAGACAAATTGACAGTGTATTTATATGTAGTGATCAAATTGCCATAAACCGAATTGCAATGTATGACAAATCGTACGTTTTTATGTCGCTCTTATATTGACGCTATGATTAATCTTGTCAGGTTGTCAGGTGACGTCCTGGTGTCAAGACGTGCTGTCAAGTAATGTCACGTCACGCGGCTACCGTGACGTAGGCAAGTGACTAACTGCGTCAAATCGACTTAAATTGAGAGGGTCACTAGATTTATTAGAGTTTTTGACACCGTGACGCCACATGGCATTACGACTTTTCACCGCGAGTCATGTGACACCATGACGCACTCGATTGTCATGAACGCGAGTCATGTGCTCTGGCTCAAGACAATCAGCAACGCCAAACATTTGGGTAACAACTCGTGTTCAATCAATGATGAGAATAGCCGAACTCTTAAAGTGTCTAACGCCCCATCTATGCTTTATATATTTGCCGACCCCAGTGCATGACTATCATTAACACTGACGGTATATAATTAGCGTCCCATCACGTGGCCGCTTGTTCTAATATCAAGTTGAGCAAGGAAAAGCCATTTCTTTCCTTTATTTTTCTGCGTCTGCCATTGCGTGGAAAGGAAAACTAATTGGTGGTTTTGCATGTTATCAACGTCAGGGATTAGCTCTTAGCAGTATTCACTGAAACTACAAAAATTGTTTGTCGAACCGGTTTACATGTGCATATCATTGAGGCACCTAAACATGTTTTCGTTGTTGCTGAAATGTCTCAGAAAGTTGTCCTCGAGATTCGAAACTTCGAATGGACTAAATGTGACTATTATTCCGGCGAAAAAAGAACTACACGTGTGTACTAGAGGGATACTAGAAAATAAAGATCCTAGTGTCTTCAGGCGTACAGCCGGACATTGGAGGCCACTAAAAATCTTACAGGAATGTAGTTCTCAAATCCTTCCCCAAACTTTAACCACCTCCGTATTTTTTAGAGCGCAGCTCTTAGGCGCCTATTTCCGGCTTGAGCGGCGTCGCCGTCGGCGTCGCCGTCGGCTTCGGCGTAACCGCGCGGTGCATTATGGGTAAATTTTCCCGAAGGGACCCGAGGTCCTCCCAAAGGACCACGGGTTCCTTCGGGAGGACCTCGGGTTCCTTTGGGAGGTCCTCGGATACCTTCGGGAGGACCTTCGGAGGACCTCGGGTTCCTTCAGAAGGACCTCGGGTTCCTTCGGGAGGACCTCGGGTTCCTTCGAAAGGACTTCGGGAGGACCTCGGGAGGACCTCGGGTTTTTTCGGGAGGACCTCGGGAAGACCTCGGGCTCCTTCGGTGACCTCGGGGAAGGGGGGGTCACGTGACCCCCCTTCTCCAAGATCACGTGACCCCCCTCCCCGAGGTCACGTGACTTTGGGGGGCCACGTGGCCTGGGGGGGTCACGTGACTTCGGGGGTCACGTGGTAACGTGACCCCCCAAGGTCACGTGACTCCCAAAGGTCATTTGACCCCCCAGGCCATGTGACCTCCCCAGGTCACGTGACCCCCAGGTCACGTTACCTCATCCAGAGGTCACGGGACCCCCAGGTCACGTGGCCACCAGGTCACGTGACCCCAGGTCACGTGACCCCCCTGGTCACGTGACCCTTCTCCCCCGAGGTCACGTGACCCACCCCCGAGGTCACGTGACACCCTAGATCACGTGACCGCCCCCGTGCCTTCCCCTCCTCTTCAAGAGCTGCGCTCTGATTCGGCGTTAAACGGCTTTCTTTTTTTTTTTAAACTTCCAATTTTTTGGGAGAAAATTATGACAAATGGAGCATTACTGGTAACAAATGACACGAATATAATTGTAAAGTTAACACGCCCAAACGGAGGATGGAGTCCCCCAAGAAGAATAAGTATTTTCTGGGGGACCCTAGAAAAAAAGAAAAAAAGGGGGGGGGGAGGTGGCGGATGTAAAAATATACTGTATTGTAAAGCTCCCTCTGCTCCGCATCGTCGGCACAAACCAGAAGGTGTGGACTTCAAAACTGCTTTGTTTACTAAAAGACTGCTGCAAGGTAGTGCGTTTTCGTGGTGCCAGACGCTCGCGCCGTTCTTCACAACGCTTCACCAAGTAAGAATAATTTGTGTCTCTCGAATACATGACTTGCACTGAACACGGACCTTCTGCGGCGTGCATTTTGCACAACCGGATTTGATTTTCTTAGCAAAAGCAAGTCGCAATGGCCGCCAGCATTTAGTGCGATGACGTCACGTGCAAACCGTGTTAAGCAGTTCAGTTTTTTAATGAAATGCGATGTTCACTAGCAAATGTGGATGTCCAAGTTGTAAAGTTGTGAAGTATATATAGCAGTCTTGCGATGATATGCGGCAACCTAATAAAATGTTAGAAAGCGCATGACTGATAAAGCACAGAGTTGTAAAGGGAGTGCCCTAAACAAGTGTATGTATGAACCGAATATGGAGTTAGCTCCCCGAGACAGCATTTTGCGAAGTTTCAAGTTCTTGCAAGTCGATGCCAAAGTGTGATTGATATTGGAAATATATTGTGTGTCCTTCGTGCTATTTATGTGTTATGAGGAATATTGTTGTATGCATGTCTATATTATTTTTTTTTTTGCAGTAAAGTGTTACGTATGGGATGATTTAGAAAAAAATACAATTTGTTATTTATCTTTCTCTACATTTGGTATTTTCCTTCAGATCTATCGTGTCAGCACACAGTCCTGTTTCGTATATTTTACAACCCGGTGTTTCACACTGCCAATCAGCGAACAGAAAATCACGCTTTCGCAGACTCAACAGCTGGCGTTTTCCAGTATCGTCCTACCGTATCGGTCACAAGCATTCATGTTAACTTCATACAGCCAAATTTATTGATGACAACAGAATATGTTTACATGCTGACTGAAAATTTGATTACCTAAATAAAGCTCCGATCACCTAAAAGCTATACATCATACATGCACCACCAAAATATCTGAAATCTGCTCTGCGAATATTTTCTGGCGTTTTTATCCTCGATAGGCACGTCGAATCTAAGTAATTTGGGAGAGCCTTAAAAAAAATTTCGATTTTTAAGTTGCTTTAAATAACTGTGTGCCTTACACGTGTTTAACTTCACAAACTTATAGAAGTCTGTTATTGCGTATTTTATGTGATGAACAATAATTTTATGTGTCTGTGGGCAGGACAAAAACAAAGTGCACAGGGGCGCTTGGCGGAACTATGACGATTCCGCACGCAGATCGCAAGAAAATGACCAATTAAGTAGCTGCAGTGTCGAGTAGAGTACGAACTACTAATTTGTTGTATTTAACAACAAATCACCAATGATCAAGCACGATGCTTATTTGCAAATTGAATTGACTGACATTTTGCCAAGAACAATCCTCAAACGCCAATTTATGCCAAAAATTATCATTTGGGTACGCGCCATTTTAGGCCAGATTCAATTGGAGTAAGAAATAGCGTACATATTAGAGTAAAACATATGAATTACTTTTTTGCGTCATTATTCGCCTGCATTACGGTGCTGAGTGTAAACAATGTTGGTCAGGAAAACAAGCGTTGCGATTGAAGTTGAATGTTTTTATAAACGGTAGTCTGCAAGGGCTTGTCCAAAAACGTTTGTGACTTTCAAAAAATAATAATGATTTTAGCTCAGTTGCGCTGTCACCATATATATTGTTAAACGTATTTTGTAAACTAGATTTCACAATATATATGGCAAGGACGTGCCCATTTCCTTATTTTGTGGGCTGTAATTAATTCCTTAGTTCAAGGTCACAACTATGATTCAACGTTTAATACTGCGACGCAAAGTTGAAACAATAACGGGTATTTTACGCGACCTAGCAGACTGATAACCTTTGATTCAGGTAAAATATATGCGACTTAGGTAAACAAATATATGTTGAGTCGTATAAACACGCCGTTTGGTATATTAATCAAACTTTTTTTTTTGCTGGTTTTTTTTAAATAAAATAACACAATTTCTTATTTTCGGACCCTGAAAATAAATGTGAATTGTACAAATTATACAAAAAAACAAAAACAATGAAGTTTCTCGTTCCACGGTTGGAATAGCGCCTATTATCACAAGAAATCGAAAAATATGTTCTCAATTTAGCGGTTCAAATCACTTCGAACCGTTATTTTTGCTCCCTGGAACTGAGCCTGAACTGAATCGAATGCCCTGTGCCCTAACCCGAACCGAGCCGATAAAAGTTTACACTAAGGCAAACACCAAACCTGCGTCAAACACAGCAAATTCGGAACACAGACGTTAAAAGAACAATTAATTTAAGGGTCCTTGTTCTAGATTCGACTACTTTGACTCACAATTGATGTTCGCTCTTCGCTCTCGTTCCAGCTCTCGTTGATATCGTCAATGCTCAAACACGTGGTCACAAAAACTCATGTAGCGCAACTCCAAATGCTCAAAGAACGATGCCCGTTGGCATAATGACATACTAGTGCCACTGACTTCAACGGCTGTGAACGCATCTCCGTGGTGTCCTCTCTTTTTACGGTACAAAACCAGTCTGGTAAATTTCTGAGCGCACATCGTATGAAGGATCAGTGGGAGGTTCCCTTCCTTCACAATTTTAGATACTAGGACACGTCCGGCAAAGATTTGCTCTAACTTCTCATTTTCCATCGTCAATACCAGCGTTTCGTGTGGGTCGTAGCCATGGGTATTTCAACATATGCCTTAAATGGTATCTACAATCTGACGGATATTTATTGCTGAGAAGACGCCATGTAACCGAGGTTTCGGTAACACAAGAAAGGGATCTAATATGATTTTTTGGGGTATAACCAATATGCCCTTCGCAGACGGTTTGCCTGCTGACATGAGAGAGAACGAGAGTTTGCTCACACAAAAATTATTTCGCAGACAAAAATTTAAAGAAGTTCGTCGCACGTTCTCTCTTAACGTAACCAAAAAAGTGCATCCTATGACACGAAACGAATTCCGCGCCGTCGTGAGATCGGACGCCGGCTGCAAATGTGATCACTTGCTGTTTCACGTTAGAAGCAATTGACAATCTGCGACTTCTGTGGAAATCTCAATTTGTTCGGCTGTCATATGATATTGACCAGTAGTTAAAGGAGTATACGAGACAGGTGCATCATAATCCGCGATACATCTCTCGCCATCCTTGAATTGGTCAAATGCTCTCTCCACAATAGTGTATGAATCTGTACTCGAGAACGCGTCAAAAGATTCTGACTGGTAGAAAACGGTCGACCGGCAGAAAGATATCACGTCACGTCCAATAGGCTAGGGAGAAAGCTTTAGCTCTCACCGTGACCAAAATTGAAGGCCAAGTGGTTAAAGTAACATTAATCATTCGCTGGAGCGTGCCTTTCGTTGGCGTGAGATAAGGTAACATGTTTTGGCAATTCATATTATTAATTAGATACGTCCTTTGCAATTGTTTACTGACTACAGTACCGGAGAACAGAATCTCAATGTTCGTTACTCGTCGGTCCCCCCGTGTCAAGATGCGGACTGGTTTTATGAAACGCCATTCTACCCACCGCGAGGCGGCAGTTGTCATACTGCCCAACTTTGTCGGTGATTTCATATTTTGTTCGCTTGCAAGCTTTGTTTCTTTAATTGGGTCATTGTTGGTGTGTCATACATTTCAGATGACTGATAGGTCACTCCGCCAACAACATAGAATAGAAAAAAGAGTTGGAAATTTATTTCAGTCGCAGAAGGCCTTGCTTATTCTATCGTTTGCTCCATTGCAAAAGCCCCATCATCCAGGGTCATTTTGACTGCCGAGGATTCGGCTGTTCAAGCGCCGACCTGTCTTATCCCCGAGTAACGTCCCGTATCGGCGAAGATTGTCTACTAGCTAGACCACTGTCGCTTCCGTACAGCCAGCCGATTCCACAGGAGAGGCATACAAAATATTATGAGCCCTTGAAAGTGTATGAGCAGCGAAGCTGTTTAGCACACGGCACAGACCCGCCCCGAGAAGCCGTAAGGCACTATACTTTGTCTCACCTTAGTATGGACTATTGTTAGCCGCGCTTGCTAAAAGCGCGAGCTAGTCCTTTTGAATGAAGCCGTGGCGGCTGCACGAGCGCTCGTGCAGTAAGTGCTCTAGTCAAGGCAGTCAAGGCTGGCCGTTCGCGCTAGCAGAGCCTTCGCGGTTAGTCCATGCTAGGGTGAGACGAAGTATAGACACGCGCGAGGTGACCACCACCCCGGGAGAGTTGAAAGAAAGGAAACTAGGCACGCAAGCGCTTGAAAGGACGACAAAGAGAGGGCTGTGCGAGCGTAGAGATGGCCGATATGGGTCGAACAGCGGCAAATCTTTGAGAAACATTTATTATCTGCCCAAAGTCTACTGATCTTGAAAATGGTGCCTAATGATAACTAATCTGCTGAGTAGACCTATTGCTAAATCCCCCAAGTATCAAAGAGAATGCAGTGAATGGTGTTCCACGCGCCGCTCGTGCCGGCGTCTGTAGCAGTAAATGTTCTAAGGCAAAAGACTAAAACAAATGGCGTCTTGCACGCGCATTTCTCAACGCTTTATTTTCGTTATTTACTTCGAATATTTTATACTCTGAAGGCGTGCGCGTGCGGCGCGTGCGGCAGTGCAAGCGGGAATTTTTTAGTCATTTCGCACAAAAAATCGAAGAAAACCTAGCTCATAGCCGCCTATAAGGAGTATTCACTGGACGCCATATTTGTGGGTGCTGTTTAGAGCGCATGCTCAGAACAAACTCACATTAAGAGGTTGCTAAGACCGGCACTCTTGATGGTGTGGAATGCACGTGGAAAAAGAACAGTGGAAGCTCGCCATCAGCACGCGCTCAGCAGTCGCGCACACGGCTATGGCCGCCGGTGAATACTCCCTATAGACCTTTCCAATGTTTACAAATCCACAGCCCAGCGTGCGATCTCCACAGCTCAGCACGCGCGTGTGCGTCGCTCCGGAAAACAAGCAAAGCACGCGCCATACGCACGAACACTGGAAATGGCACCGGCCATACGCTCTTTCTTGGAAAGGTCTATAGACCATTCTATAAAAGAGCGTGTGGCCGGTGCCATTTTGAGTGTTCGTGCGTATGGCGTGTTCTTTGCTCGCTTTCCGAAGCGACGAACACGCACGTGCTGGACTGTGAAGATCGCACGCTGGACTGTGATTTTGTAAACATTGGAAAGGTCTATACTTCGTCTCATCTTAGCATGGACTATTGTTAGCCGCGCGTGCTAAAGGCGCGAGGTAGTTGCTTTGGATCAATCGTTGGTGGCTGCACAAGCGCTCGTGCGGCCGGCTAGTCGAGGCTAGCCGCTCGCGCTCGCACAGCCTTCGCAGTTAGTTCATGCTAAGGTGAAACGAAGTATATATAGTGTCAAAACCTGGCAGAACTCTCCAGTAAGTGGGCGCCGAAATGGAAAAGGTAGAGAGGCAGACAACGGATGAGAGAAGAGCCCCGTGACTGGCGCCCCGCTGCGGCGAGACGCCGAAACACACTTCTCCTCAGCGAACAAGTGTGTTTCGAGTCCTCGCCGCTGCAAAAGCTGTGCGTTGACGTTCAGGTTCCCCGAGAAATGGCTCTTTGATGCTCTGTGGTAACGGATCCTCGCGCTTCAAATCTGCGGCCGGACACTCTATGGCTCCGTCGTCGAACTGCCAGGAGGCTGTGACTTGCCATAAACAGCTTCGCTGTAAAACAGTGAGCAAGCCGCGTTCCTCTGTGCGTCTTGGGAGGCGCCACCCACAATCTTGAAAACAAAATCTAGTAAAAAGCTAGTAACTGCAGCAGTTACTACCCCTTTCTGACCGTTACTACCTTTCACTAACTATTTATGACCTCAAACGCGCGATAGGTAGTAAAAAGTTAGCAAATGCAGCCATTACTACCCTTTTCTGACCGTTACTACCTTTTTACTAGCTATTTACTGCCGCAAAGGCGCGGAGAAGATGGCGGCTCCTACTTCATACCCGATTGCCAGCGTTAGCGACGTACTTGCTGTTTCGGATCGCAGTGGGAGGTATCCACACGCAATCGTAGCGTCAACTATTGTATGAGGGGGCATGTTTAAGGGTTGGAGCTGACTTTATAACGATCGCAGCCTCCGTACCAGCACGACGCGGAAGCCAGCGCTGCAGCGAGCGCAGCAGCCATTGTTGATGCAATGGCCATGCGGCTTACTTACCTTCCTTCTCGTTTGCATTCGTTTGTGAGCGTTTATATTTTCATTTTGGTTTTAACTGGGATAAAAATAGCCACGTAGCACACACTAAAAACGTTTCCGAAAACAAATAAAAAAATTCATTCCGTTTTTTTTATATTTTTTTTTAACTAATGTTTTTCTTTCACAAGAGACGCTTGGCAATTAACATTGTACGACAAGCAAGTTGGGGCCAGTCGGAGTTCGCAAGACGCTAATTTCTCCGATGTGAACCTGCCGTTTTTGCCTTGTTTCGTGGGCAGTTCTCGTGTTCCCGTGTTGGAGTGCATAGTTAACGTTCGTGCGGTCGACGGGGCGAGTGTGTGCGTGGACCTGGACTGCTCTGAGGATAGTTCTAACGAGCCGGTGCCGCTGTTAGTGGATTGGGTTTCGTCGTCCAAGAAGCTTTTCTCTGCCTCCTCCTACTTGACACTGAGAACTTCTTCACGGTTTGTGTGTGCTCGGTGGTTGAATGATTGTGATTGAGCTGTCTTCAGTCGTGACAGTGGACTGTCACAACCGGAGATGTGCGTCGTAAATTGTGTATGTAGCTTTAGGACTAATGGAAAAAAAACTGTTTTGGCATTCTACGAGTCTTTCTGAACCTGCTTATATCTTCCCCAAAACGCGAGCATTCGTCAGTGTACTACAAAAATTAAGATGCGAGCTGCACGCGGTATTAATTTTGCATGCATTTTTGTATAGTTTATACGAGCAATGCTTTTACGCTGCTCGACCCTCGTGCCACTCAAGCTATTCTTCCGCTAGCTGCCATGGCCCCTGATGGGCGCCATCCAGGCCCAAAAGAGAGTGTCAGTAGACTGCAGGCTGCTGCGCATTGCGGATAGTCGCATGGTTAACCTTGACAGCACGAGCTTCCGCTTTTGGCCTTGAGATCGACGTAGAGGTGGCGCAACTGTCGCGCTATCATCATCATTATCAAAGCGGGGATAGAAGCATGGCCGCCCCATAGGCTCTCCGCGATCGCGCGCGAGGCGGTGTAGACTCTTGCGTTTATTTTGCCGTATAGTATTGGTGGGAAAATTGTTTTATTAGAAAATGGTGCGGTACTGTTCGGTGCTTCAGTGAAGATCAAACTTGTTTTACCAGCTTACGGCCTAAATTTAAATAATCCCTTTTGTGGATGCGTCCTCAGTGCATGGATCACCACGACGGATGCCTGTTCCTGGGTGAACGGCGCTATTTATGTTAAATATTTGTGTATATCGGTTCACCAGCGTGGAAATACTACATCACAAGGAATCGCAACCTGCATGCATACATAATGCTGTTACTGTGGGTTGTGGAATTGCAGGTTTTATGCATTTTGTTTGTTAATTTTAGCTTTCGCAGTAATATAAATATTTCGTATTGACAAAAGTGAGTGTTGTATTGGAAATTACCATGATAATGCTAACTGCTATGAGTAAAAACGTTCCGCTGCACCCAATGTTTCCCTTTCCTGTGGCATGATGTGGGTACGTTTCTCATAGTCGGAACAATTCTAATACTTTGGGATGAGGAGAGAGTGTCTCTTCTATTTACGATCCGGAAACTGTTCGTCGACTGGAAAACTGAAACAAGTGAAACACACTGTTCTAATATGTCTGCCACGAGTGGAATAACCGAGTGTAATCGAGCAACGTAGCAGCGTGCGTGCTATTAGATGTTCTTCTCTTTGGTGTAGGTTCAGCCGCTTCAATTTTCTCAGAGAGGGCCGCGGATGTCAAAAGGATAATATTATAAATTTCTGGCTCAATATCCTCTATTCAAACGTAGTAAACTCTGAAACTCCAACAAACTACCCACACCACGACACAAACAGCATAGACCGCAGCGACCCTCTGTTTCCTGATGAGTGCTAGCGACTTTCCAGAGAGTTTCCGATAACCCTTCGCCCTAACCTAACGTACATCGAGACTGGGGAGTTAATCGACTAAATTTCAGATTATTCAAATAGTGCTTCAACTGCGATATTTTGTTTTGCTATTTAATTGGAAGTTTGTGCGGGCGAAAGTCAGGAAAAGGAAAAGTAAAAAACAAAATGCCTACTTTAATATGATGGCGTCTTTATTTCTTTAAGACGCAGGCGTGCACGGTAAAATTACTTCAGAATACTTGTAATTGCTTCTAAGCGTAATTATACAGTTTAAATAATAACTTAAGAAATACTTTCCTTTAAAAGGCTTTCTGTATTTATATTTCTGAAGTCGCCACAACGTGAAGTTTAAAATTGGACTGCAATATGCCATTTACGACATAGTAAGATAGTAAAACAAATTGTAGTTTTAACGTCTTTAATGCAATATGACAGAAGACAAATCAACTAACGGATTTACAATTGATTAGTTCAGTAAAGGGTGGCGATTAATCAGGTTAATTTTTAATCAACCCAATCAACATTCATTGTTTCATGAAATCTATGGATTGTGGCGAGATAACACAAAGATGTAGGACCAGCGGTTCTACAAACCACAACACTAAAAGTATGGTAGAATACGACTTAATATTAATCGCTTTGCGGAATTCGCACGGGTGTGAAACGACACAACACAACTTTAAGCAATAAGAAACGACAACAAAAAAATAAGCATGTCATAAGGACTGCCCAGCTGAGCCGGAAACGGGCTTGCGTCGTCGAAATCCATGCTTCTGAATGTGCGCCCGTAACGGACGACGCGCGGTGGTATCCCCATAGATAAATATTGTACTACGTAAAGAGCGGACACTTACATAGGCCCCAGCGGCCCAATTCAGCGTCAGCGAGCGCACCCAGCGGCCAGTATAGTCCCAAGTTGAGTGTTTAATGGATGGATACACGCAGTAACCGCAGGCCAGATAAATGAATGAATTCAAGGCGAATTCTGGCGGTATTTTAGTATCGGGCAGTAGCATGCGCCCTCTAGTTTAACGAGTCAGTGTTATTGTAATTAGCATGGCTTTTGTTTAAAATAGAATTGTTTTATAAGCATACCTTAATTGTACTGCAGAAGAAAAGTGTTCCAGCGCTACATATAATTCAAACTGACCGCACACCGAAAAGGATATTTTTACATTTGTGCTAACTCTCTTGAAGGGACGACATCGACACCAGGGATTGACACACAAAAGTATTTATTTTTGTAACTATGACAAGCAAAACAAACATAAACTATGAAGACAAGGCGTGATGTGTGTTATTCATACATTACAAAAATAACAGTACACATGCAAAATGTATGAATAACGCGTCAACAGTTGTATACTGGAAAAAAAGTACTGTATTACAGCGAGACGTACAGCGACAAATGCAATATGATGGAGGGCACTAAACAAATTACCGTCCAAGTTTCATGAAAGGCGCTTGCACATATGACTGGCCCAGTGGCTTCTGAATTCAGTGACCGAATGCAAATGTCCGTCAACAAAGAAACTACCGTCACAATACTTCTTACATATACGGTATACCATGACCGCAACGGAAGAATGACTAGAAACCCGCACGAGACAACAAGCCGCGGAACCAACTCAACCCACACAACGAGGCAAGAGACACAGACCAAGCAGCCGGAGTATCCGCCCCTGTCCACCCTCCTCGAGTCCACGACTCCGAAGCCAACCGTCGTGCCGCAGCCATAGCCACAGCCGTTGAAGTCGTTTTTGAAAGTTTTCAAAGTTCGTAAAAATTTTAAAAGTTTACTCTATACAATGAAGTTATTTATTAATATTATATATCTGACCAATGTTCAATATAAGTGGCACTGTTGCGCCTACTAACGGCCAGTAGAGTCCCTAACTCCTGGGCCGCGAAACGGCTTGAGTGGCCACTCTTTACGTAGTACTCTACTTCTCTATGGTATCCCCGCCTTCGCATGTTTCCGATTTCGGCCGCAGGGTGGCGACACGGTTCGATCTCGAGGCAAATACTCCGTTTCACCCAGACTTGTGCCTATCTCAAATACTCTACTCAAGATACTGTATTTAAAATTCTTTTTGAAGTATCTTGGTATCTTGCAAATACTTTTTATCGAGAGTATTTGATACTCTATTTTTAATACAACTCCGAGTATCTTGTACTCATTATCTTAAATACATTTTTTACATTCCGCCATTTTCCGAGCTTTCGGTATGAAGAAGCGTGGGCGTGGCACGATCAAACGTGAACATTCTTTCGAGCAACCAAATCCTGTTGCCAGCTCCGATTAGCTACGGAGACTTTGATTGAGTTCGTGAATACATCGCTTTTTTTGCCGATTGTGACTCATATTTCAGCCCAAATTTCGTACAATGAAGGTTTTCCCCTCGCCCTCCCAAAGGCGCCTTTTGTTTCCATAAATTTTCCCCCCCAAAAATCCTCAAACAAAATGTGTGGTTTTGCGGAAGTAAAGATGCCTCCCTGAGGCGCAACGCAGACCGGGAAACGACCTAAGGCAAGAATGCGGACTTGAGTGTCAAGAAAATAACAAATAGAAGAAAATGAGAAGTGCACACACACACACACACACACACACACAAAAGACATTTTTGTTTTGCTTTTTGTATATTTGACCCCGCTAGGGCAAAATGTCTAGGTTTTTTTTTCTTTTTTTGTGTCGTCAGTCCTGCACTAATTGCTCTCGCGAACACTGTCTGTAAGCGAACATTGATAACCAGAGAACAGGACAGGAAACGAACTATGAGCTGAATGACCTCTCAAAATGCCAATAAAGCATCCCCCAACGTCGAGTGCCTTTCGGAACGCAACCTACTTGCAGAAGGCGTGACCACTGCCGTAGCTATTATGTGGGTTCTCTTTGTTATCCGTGCACTCATATCCGTATCCCAAGTTCGTTTATATTCTAAGGTGCGCCGCAGGACGTTATATTCAGCGATGTCACTATTGGCAAGGCGCTCTGACCCGTTTGTCACCTCCACACCTCGGTGTTTACCCAACACAAGGCCTGTGCACATGCCCACAAGCCTTCTGGGCATGTTCATGTCATATTTTCTAATAGAGCGCGGGGCACAGTGTAACGGGAAAATACCAACAATTAGTGAAGTGACGTTAAGTGCCGGATCTCTCCCGAAAGCGGTCGTCAGAGGATGCGAGCTTGACCTACTTAGGCCTTTGTGCTCAGCTGGGCACCGTGCATGCTGCACTGTTCATGCATGCGGGAGTGGTAACAAAAGAGCCCTTCCGCCGAACGCTGACGCCGCGTTCGGTTAAGTCAGCCGAGCGCTGAGTCATTGTATTTGTTGTCACCATCCATGTAGCTTTAAAGTTAACCGCTGTTGGCGCCATGGTTTGATCTTCTCCCCAATAGCTAAAGCGACCTCTTTGTTTTTTTTTTTGCAATGTTGCAATGTTTTGTTGCAATGTTTTGTAACATGAATCAGTGATATTGCCACGCGCGTTGCTCAGCGAGCGCGTGGCCGAATGATTACCGCGCTCGGCTCTCGCGCGGAGGCTCCGGGTTCAACACCAGGGAGCTCTTTTATTTATTCTTTCAACCTGACATTCTCGTAAGTTCGAGTACCTTGTCGTCTGATAGAGTCACGAATGTTCTACCCGCCGAACTTTTGACGCCGAATGTTCCGGAAACCTACGCGGGTACAAAAGGTGCTCCGAGTGGCGGTCTGGAGTCAGTCTCGCCCCAGCGCTCGATCCTGCTGTTACGCAAACATCGGCGCCTGCGACGCTAGCCTTTCTCTATTGTGTTTTGGGCACAAGTTCGCCCTAATTAAACGTTTAGTTTCTTTGGTTATTCGCCGCCTCACCATTTGTCATTCGTGACAATATCCTGCTCCTTATATTTGGACTGCATAAAATAGCCCTACGGTACTTTTTTTTCGTTTTGTGTTGTCGCGTGACAATAAACCATTCTGGTAACCCAGGTTTGCGCAGCTGTATAATTGTCGTTGTCACTGACGTTGATACAAATTACGCAATCGGAAGTATCTTGAGAAGTAATTGAAATACATTTCTAAGTATTTGTACTCTACTCAAGATACTGTACAGTCAAGATAACTTGAGTAGTATTTTAAATACTTTATAAAGCAGGTATTTAGTAACTTAACTTAAATACTTTTAACGAGTATTTTGTCCAACACTGGTTTCACCTTACGATGGACGGCAGAGGAATGCTATAAACCATCGAAGCCAATGTGCCCAACGACACTTGGGGTGCGCAGTCACGTGACACGTCCACGTGTGTGGATTGGTTAGGATGGCTCGTGGTGTCCATTGCTGTTCATCATAAGGTGAAACTGAGTATAGCATTGCCAAGCTCTAGCGTGCGATTTGTTAAAACTGATAATAGCACTCATTGCAATCACTCCTGAGGTTTCGCTCCCCGGACTCTAGTCCACACCACGACGATTCACCAGCATTGATTCAGGCGAGAGTTTGAGGCGTTTTCGCATGTAGGTCACGGGGATAAGTCCTTAGCACAGCATCACATGTATGCCGTAAAGGAAGTATAGAAAATAGCCTGTACTTAGCTGCGAGAAAAAAAAAAAGTTCGCACTATGTGATAATTTAATCAACCTCTCTTTCACGTAAGGAAGACACCCAGCGACCGGCGCACACACTGCGCTTCGGGGTGAGAGGGTGGCGGGGGGTGGGGGGGGGGGGGGAAAGAGAGGGCGGTGTGTGACTGAAGACATGGATCTATACGGCGGAACCTTTTTAATCGGGGGCAGCTGGGGACACCGATTGGCTCGGTCGGGACGGGTCGAAATTACGTGCTGGCAGTTCGTTCTTTTTTCACCCTGGACTTTAATTAGAAAACTTCGGGTGAATTGAATCGGGCAGATCCTTTCCCCTTCACTCGCAGCTTCTTTACATCTTCGAAAAGTTTGCAATCGAACGGATTGGAAGCTGCTTGATCGGTAATTAAAGAGAGTCTGAGTCGGAATTATTCAGGATTGCCTATAAATTAATCTGGCCTCTACCGGGGATACTTCATTTATAATCAAAATGCGATGTGGGTCAACACGTAGCACTCACTTTAAAAATAATCTCCGGCAAAATGTTTATGGTCACTCATTTGCCTCAATATTTTTTTAACACTGTAATATACACGGCTCAAGTAGTGACCCGTATTTTAGGTCAGATACTTTTCGCTACTTATTGAATATTTAAAATTTCGTCCCGATAGGCTTTTTCAAATTTCCGATTGCTGCTTGTAGCACGAAACAAGTGACGGCAGATGTTGTAAACTTGGCAGTTCAACTTGTCCACGACACCCGACCTGAGGATTGATGTTGCGAAATGAACGCTGTCGAAGTTCAATGCTGCAAAAAGGGAAACGATTCGTGACATATTCGGTTTAACTACCTTCTCGACCTTAATGTTTTAAAATATGTAAGCTCAGGGAAAGTTTTATGGTGGTTTTTGTATCACCTTCGGTTGCCGTTTTCTTAATAGCTAATTTGGATTTAGATATCATAAATAGAATGTCGGTAAGAGTAAAGCACGTGTATTTCGAAAATATAGTTAGTTCAGTTGTTCCTTAGAATTACGAATAGCTTCAAAAATTATCTTTAAAAAATGGTAACGCATAAGACGATGAGTATAGCAGCGAAGAGGATACCTCTTCCCAAGCAGAATTCCCCGGTGCTGCTTCAGTCCGCCAGCCGCAAACGACACATAGTATATATATTCACACACACACACATATATATATATATATATATATAGGGTGTTTCAGAGAACGCAGGCCAAATCGCTCCTGCGAAAACTACTCCTCGCAACGAAAAATGGCTTGTGGCGTTTTGGTCCTGGACCAGGGGCCCATTTAAGAAAATTATTGAAGTACGGGATAATTAAGTTGTTAATTATTTTTACGTAATTAACTTTTTTAATATTGTGTTTAAGGGCATGGTTTAAATTAGAAAATTGCTCAGCATCATTGAAAAACACTAAATCAACAAATTTCAGAACTATAGAAGGCACGCAAAGCATTTTACGGCTTTCTGAAAAACCGCACAAATTCGACGGGTTTTTAGGTTTCGGTTTGCTATCGGAGCGCGTCTCAGCCCCGGCAGCACCGCGCCCCGTGGAGAGATAGTGCATCCAACCTCTGCTGCGCTGTCATCGCGCGACCCCAGTGTGGCATTTTGTCTTCAGACCGTAGTCTTTAATAAATGCTCTGAAGTGCCCTCCCAGACCGAGGAACACTCGGAGAGAGTGTACGTCATACGGCTTAACCAGTTGGGAAATCCTTGCCACAGACTCTTCTTTTGTGCTTTTTGTAGAGCCGTTAAACACTCTGCCGAGGAAAACTACCTGGGTCTGGAAGAACTCGCTCTTCTTGAAATTAACCTTCAGTTTTGCGGAGCTGAGTGCTGACAACACTTGTGAAAAATGGTGCCGGTGTTCCTCCTCTGTTTTGGAGTAGACAATGATGTCATCGATGTACACGTTGCAAAAATTCCCCAGGTACGAATTCAGGACCTGGTTCATCATCTTCTGAAACCACGCAGGCGAATTCTTCCAGCCAAATGGGAGGCGGTTATACTCGTACAGGTCAAAGGGTGTTGTGAACGCTGTGTACATCTTGTTTTCGTCTTGTAAGGGCACCTGCCAAAATCCTTTGCGCAGGTCAATCCGCGAAAAGCATCGGCAACCTCCTGTTTCATCTATGATGGCTTCAATTCGTGGCATTGGGAAAGGGATTAGATCAGTCTGCTTGTTCCAAGCACGGTAGTCCGTGCAGAGCCTGAAGGTTCCGTCCTCTTTGGGTGCGATAGTGATAGGTGACGCAAACGGAGACACCGAAGGCCTGATGATGTCTGCATCTAGCATGTTTTGCAGCTCCTGCTTGAGCCACACCTTCTTCTCGCTCATCATGTTATGGGTTTTTTTACGCACCACTGGCTTGTCACTGATGTTGAATTGGCACCGTGAATTCGGGGGTAGCTGGAGGGTAGCTGCCAATGCTGAACAATTCAGGGTATAACTTAGGAATGTCTTCAGCTGCAGTAATAAGCTTTGGCGGCGGAGTACTTAGAGGGTTGCAGGCCAAACATCTGCGGTCAGCCGTCTTTTCGACTGTGACTTTATCATCCCAGTAGATGTTCAATTTTAGCCGTTTCAAGTCTGGCCTTGAGAGTGGGAAGTCATAATCCACTCCACCAATAACCAGAGCAACAACTTCAATACTTTGACCCTCAAAGTTAACGGTGACAGTTGTCCATTCCTCATAAAGGTTCTTTATGCCATCATAACTTTGAACTTGAATTGTTTTTCTTAAGTAGGTCTTTAATACGTCTGTTTTTGTCTTGTTGATGATCGATATTGAGGCACCGCTATCAAGAAGGGCACGCGTCTTACGACCATCAATATCAACGGTGATATCTAAGAGGCTCGAAGATAAGTACTCAGTCTCATTTGGCATCTTCGGGTGAGACTGACCACCCTCCTTTATTCGTTTTTTGTTTCTTGTCCTGAGCCTCCCGACTGCTCCTCGGCATCCGTGAAGTGGACCGCCCGGTTCTGGTTAGAGTTGTAACTGGACTGTTCCCATGGACGCCTTTGCTCACGCACATCATTTGGTGTTGTACGCTGCGTTACAGCGTTATGTTGAAGATTTCTATCCATGGCATGGCCGGAGTTTGGTGTCATCGGCGCGACAGCTCGAGGTGGAAAACTTCTGTCGATGGGGTTACTGGAGATGTTGATGTCTTGCAATCTCTGAAGCAAGTCTTCAACGGATTTGAGATTTCGAGCTTGTACTTGTTTTTGGATTTCACGTGGAAGCCCATGAAGTATCAATGATATTATTGCCGACTCTGGCAGGTGGGGTTCGGCAAGTTGAAGGAGCTTTCTCTTCTCAAAAAAATATTCGAGGATCAGACCTGTCTTGTACTTGTAGAAGATAGCTTGATCCCATCTATCTACGGGATTCCTCTTGAAACTGGTGAGAAAACTTGCCTTCCAATCATTCCAGCTTGCTTCCGGGTGGTCCACTAGGCGAAGTTCAAACCCCTTCTTTGCGACGCCCGTCAAGAAAAGGCGCATGTTCTTGATGCGGTCCTGCTCTGAGTTCCAGAAGTTCTTCTCTGAAGCATACTCATAGAAGTCAATCCATCCTTCCGGACTCGATGAATATCCGTCAAATA
The DNA here is from genome assembly GCA_013358835.2 of Ixodes persulcatus. Lineage (NCBI taxonomy): Eukaryota > Metazoa > Arthropoda > Arachnida > Ixodida > Ixodidae > Ixodes > Ixodes persulcatus. The sequence goes on from JABSTQ010010187.1 coordinate 147,841, forward strand.
TGTCTGGCTTCACTGTTTCAAATCTAGGTTTCTCCTTTTCTTTCATGGAGGATACGATGGCCAGCATCAGCTCATTTTGCTGGGTTATCTGCTGTTGCTGTAGCTGCAGGGCTTGTAGCATCATTGCCGTGCTCGAGGTAGATACCGAAGTCTCTTCTCGATAATCTCCGACATGGCTGTAGTACCATTTCTTCGAAAACTGACAGTTGCAGGTTTACCTTGACGGATCTGGAGCTGAGAAGTTCCGTGGTTGACTTCTTTGCCCTCTGTGTGACCAGCTCAACCAACTCTGGTGTACTGATATGTCGAGGAAGATCTGTTGTGGCATCATCCTGAACATTGTAACTCAAAAATACAATTTCTTTAGTAGAACTTGGATATATGTTGAAGGTTACCCACTTTTTGCTGATCCTGTCGGCTGCGCCAAATTTGTAGTGGTCTACAAATTATTGCCACACTGGGGAAGCTTATCAGACCCGTTTATTCTATCTTACTTCTTCTTCCCCCCCCCCCCCCCCCCAGTTCTGATCGTTGTCGTCTTTTTTCATCACCAGGCTCACTTCATATATATATATAGTTTTTTTACGCTGAATAGTTTTGTTAAAAAATGGAGCCGTTAAAGCTACCCTTATAGGGTTTGTGAATGTGAGTTATACGCCCAGGGGTACATATCACAGGGGGATAATCGTAACGACCAGTCAGACACTTAAGTAAAATATGTTAATTACCTTTTTTAATTAGTGACAATAGTCATGTGGTTCTAATTAGAAACTTGTTGAGCCTCATGGAAACACATTACATCAACATTTTTAGAAAGATATAACGCAGGGACAGCATTTCACGGTGTTTCGTAAAAACGTTCTATTTGGACACGTTCCTAGGTTTCAGTTTCTTATCAAAGTACATCTCTGCAGAGCCGTGTATAGAGAGAGATAGAAGGAGTGGCGTGCTCTATTGACCAACTAGAAGCCGAAAAGAATTCTCTTGTGGTGGTAGCGAGAAACAGTTTTAAAAAGAGCATAAGGGTGAAATATAGACTCTTCATGGGTGAAAATAGGATGCACGTGATGTTTCAATTATGCTCATGAAAAAGAAGCAAGAAACGAATGTGTCGCTCGAAGTCTCTTTTGATCGGACAGAGTGTGACCGCACGGACGGCAGAGTCCAGGCCCTCGGCGCCTGGCGTACGGATTATGTCGATCGTTCCGGTAGTTGCGCTTTTCCACCATGGTTTTGAATTGCCGTGATCGAAACATCACGTGCTCCATATTTTCAGTCGAGAGTTACTCCTACACACTTATTAATTTCGTTTCTCGCGACCACACCTAGGATATTATTTGCGGCTTCTGGTTGGCCACATTCGAATTTGTAAAGACGCCCTGGTAAACGCCCAGCCCGCTTTCGGCCAGTGGCGCCTCCTCATCTGCCTCCTATACTTCCCAATGAATGGCCAAGCTTTCTCAATATACGGCTCTGCATTCCTGGTCCCGCGGTCCTGCTCCCTAGTGGCTGAAACGGGCAACATATGTGCGCCCTACTTCACTCCGTCCTACGAGGCAGGCGAGGGGTGGCTTTGCTTCGCGACCACCGGGGAGCAGGTCCTCGGACACAAAGATGCGCTCCGATAAGAAACCAAAACCAAAAAACACGCCTAAACTGAGTTTTTTTTAGGAAGCCGTAAATATCTGTTTTTGTCTTATATTTTCCTAAAAAGAGTCAAGTTCTTAGTTTTCGATGATGCACAGCAAGTCATATGTCTAGTTTCACTAATTAAAATGTTAATTAAGAAATATAATTAATTATTTGACTGATCGTTACGAGTAACCCCCTATTATATGTCTTTTTCTCCGTAACTCTCTTCACAAACCGCATAAATGTTGGTTTCACGAATTTGTTTTAAAGAAATCTGTAAAGATTAAAAAAATATATATATATAAAGAGAGAGAGGATCGAGAGAGAGAGTGATTAGCTACTTTCTTACTTACCTCCCATTTTAATCACTCACAGTTAGTTATCTGAGGTGCCGCCGACCCAGCCAAGCGTTAGGCTTAGGACAGCGGGAGGCGATTTGCCATCTTGTTGCTCTGCCTCATTTGAGAGGTTGAACCAAATCATTTTGAGGACTCTTCACAATGGTGAGCGATCGTGAATGCTGCAAACTGCGCATGCTAGTAATGTTTTTGGATCTGCGGGCAGACTAGCTGGCGTGGCGACCCCGAGCAGACGAAATGATTTGGATCAACGGCACACAACGTGAAGGATCGTTGAAGTTCAACATGACAAAGACACACCAGGTACCCCTACGGTCTTTCAGACACTTTTTACTCTATCTAGCTTCGCAGTTCTTCAAATTCCGACCGTCAAATGTTACGTCGGCCGTCTTGTCTTCATCAGTCGCAAGCCGGAAACACGAGCCGCCACGGATTTACACGTTGCAGAATGTTTCACATGTTTACTGGAAGATGGCGCTACCGGTGAAACACAATCATCATCATCGTTTACACGGTTGCGCAAGTTTCACTACTCGCTAAAAAATGCCATATTACACGTACAGTTTCATGGAACGGACCAGCTGCAGCGTTCGTGATTTCAAAACCGCGGGCTCGAAAAACGACTCGCCAAAAGTCCCTATTATCCCTACCTCTACCGTGTGTCTATATATTCATCCAGAATTCCTGTCACGAAGCAATGAGGTGTTGACACAATCTGATACAATAGTAGTAACTATACGGTGGCATCGATCCACGGTATCGATGTAAAATGCACTAAAATATTGGGCACCTGCACGTAGAAAGCTCACATTGATGTCACGTCCACAAACAAGATGGCTGCGCTGTTGCCGAGACCATCGAGATCAAAGGCTTAGCCGGACCGCTGCCCCTTTTCAGTTGATTAGTGCTTAATCCAGCAGGTAAAAACGATTTGATTTGGAAGCCAGTACAGCAATTAGCGTTCCGGAAAAAGTTTGTTCGTGCATCTTTCCTGAACAGGAATTCATGTATCAAACGCTAGTGTGCCGATAGCACAGCAACAGAGGAGTTGTCGAGATGAGGAGACATTCGTACCGCTGCCCTTTTATAATGCTTAGCCAAGCGAATAAAGATACTTCGATTTTAAAGCCGAAACATCAGTTAGCGTGGCGGGATTGGTTTTTTGATGGACCTCGCATGAAAACGAACTTATCTAACGAACGGTAGCGTGCCGACAGCACAACGACAGAAAAGTTGTCGAGATGAAAAGACAGTCGGACCGCTGTCCTTTTTAGAATGCTTAGCCCAGCTAATAAAGATACTTTGATTGGAAAGACCAAACATCAGTTAGCGTTGGGGAAAGGTTTTTTCATTCATCTCGCCTGAAAACGAATTGACGTGCTATCTATTGAACGACGGTGCCGGTATCGGCGTAGCAGACTGACGGCGCCCGTCTCACGCTGCAGGAAAGAACCACAAAATATCTGACAAGTTTGAGAGTTTCCTGCGTCGACAAGCGGGTTCAAGAATGTTGTCTTTAATTTAAATCTGAACAGCATGCACGGCCAATAAATAGATCGGCCAAGGTAACTTTCGAGATATTGCTCGTAGCGAGTCTTCAAACCTTTTAGGAATATTAAAACGCTCGTAGAAACTTCATAACGGCGCGCCGTCTCGTTTACTTTACACTCTGCTGCTCCGGACAGGCCTAATTAATTTATCTTCGAAATTATTTCGGATTTTGCCACCCGTATTCACGAGATGCTGGGTTCGTCATGATCCCATGGTTATAACTAACCCGTATTTGTGGGGTTTTTATGCTCGTTTTGGACAATAACGTAACACAGCCCGGGTGCATAATAGGGTGCCCGCCTGAACATAGCAAGTTGGCTCGCCAAGAACCAAATGGTGCTTCAAAAACCAGTCAAAAAATGCAAGCCACAATGCCGCGATTCTTTGATGTCTCCTACGATCACCGCGATATCGGTGCTTCGACACAGGCTGCAGCGCGATCTCTCCCTTTACAACCTGTGTCGCCTGCGAAGGCCTCCTCTTGCCTTGGGAGTCGGGATATTCCCTCAACTTGCTACACTGTAAAAAAATCGGCTGCCTTTTACGGAGAAATTCTCTGGCGAAAAGTGCTGCCAAAAAATTCATCCGTAATCCAATTTAGTGAAGTGAATTCATCCGTAATCTAATTTAATGAGGGGTCCTCGGTTAAAATATGGAGACAGCCAGTGATAAACAAGATTTTACGTAAAGGTTAGAACTGAATGTGCTACTTAATTGGAGAATTTCCGTAATTGGCTTTGCGGAATGGTCCGCTAAGGGACGGACAAAACCAGATCGTCCGTAAAGGTGTAACGGAAGTGTGTCCGTAATTGGCTTTGCAGAACGGTCCGCTAAGGGACGAAACCAGATCTTCCGTAAAGGCATAACGGAAAAGAGTCCTTAATTCGTTGAAATCACGGCATCTGGGTGCCGCCATCTTGCTAGCTGGGGTGCGCTCTGGGGTGCACTATAGTCTGATTACGACGCCTTTGGGTTGAAATCAAATTATGGTGCGTCCAATTTGCACCCCAGCAGGCAGAATGGCGGCGCCCAGGGGCCGTACTTGCAAACGTGTGTACACAGAACCATCTGTAAGGAGGTGAACACAGATATACCTTTTGTAAAGAAATAACAAGAACATTGTTATTTGAAAAATGTTTTTGAGTGTCTTATTTTGTGTTACTGAAAGAAGGCATATATTGCATCCAAAGAAGTGTTATGAAAATAAAAAAAGCTTAGTCACCTTGGAGTGCTTTATTCAGGGTCCTCAAAGGTTTCAGTCAAAATGGATACCCTATGCCATTTTGCCTCTGTCCTCACGTTCTGTATCGGATTTCGTCCATCACGCCCAGCTAGACAAGAAAAAGAGGGGAGAAATAGGTGTAAACTGAATAATAATAATAATAATAATAATAATAATAATAATATTAATAATAATAATAATAATAATAATATTATTAATTATAACTATTTCATTGATTATGATGGAGCCCCATGGAAGAAAGCTGCAGCGCGCAGCTTAACTGGTCTTCGGGCCCCTTACACTAGTCAACGACAAGCATGCAGAAAATAAAAAGAGCACATATAGAGTAGGAGCACTGCTCATCTAAGATTCATATGCATACAAACAAAAATTCCCATACATACAAAGCATGAAGCCCGTGAAACAGGCACATCCATACTCCTACAAACACGACACATTTTTAGAAGAGTGGCTCTAAAACGCTCACGGCTGGGCGCAACTCTTCTGGTCTGGTAAAAGTGACGGGGACCCCTCTATGACAAAGAATAAGAAGGGTGGGGAGACTACAATGGTAAATGAAAGAATAACCCTACCATATTTGCTGGAACACAAAATATATGAGTAGGCCCTTAATTAAAAGAAATGAACACAAATGAAGCAGATGTTTCAATATAGGCAGGCCCAGCCTTCAAAGAAATGAGTGTATTTCTCAGAGCGCTCGCTGATCCTAGATAAAATTCATTTATTGATCGTGCTGGTCACATCAGCCTCTGAATTTCCAGAACCAACCACGTGCCTCTCCAATCTGTGGTGCTTGCAATGAGACAGTCACGTCAAGCTTACTGTTTTGCACCAGTGCTGCGGCGCACAGCCTTCCCGCATTGCACCGGTGTTAACGGAGAAGCGGAGGCCAGGGGGAAGCGCTTCCTCACAGTCAACTAGATGGAGTACAATTTTTTTTTCTCAGGATCATAGATTGATCCCCGACTTTAGAGACCAGTGCTAAAAAAGTAGACCTCTATCCGAACCAACCGTCCACTTTTATCACGAAATCGACTCGCTTTATATTATTCTGATGTTAAGAAACATTGCACAAATTGTGACATTCGTTGTGTCTATAAGAGCAAAACGTTTCATTGCTTAGCTTTACTAACAACCAGGGGGTATGCAGACCCCATTTGGGAACCACTGTACTAGAAGTCAAGCAATGACTTACCGTAAAAGAAAAGCTCCGGTGCTGCCAACTTTCCTACTGATCCAAAATATCACAAACTGTAGGCCTTTCTGCAGACACTTCACAATAAAACATTGTTTCAAGTTTTGTGGCCAGAATCCAACATCCTGAAAAGTAATAAATACGTGAATTTAAATGCCAGTACGCCAATATAAACAAGTTATATCCATATTACACAGGCAGCCTTATCCTCAGTTAAGCTAACCTTGGTTCACGGCCTCTAAACTGAACCGAGATGCTATTACATGGCTCCCCAGCTCCAATTTGACACGAAAAAAGGGTTAGGTCATCCCTATGATACTGAAGCAGATTAATTATTAAGGCATATTGTATTCTTCATAGGAGTCTTTAACTGCTTTCAACTGATTTGAATTAAATATACGACGTAGAAGCCTCGCTGCCATCGGCAGCACTAACTCCCAGTAACAAAACAATAACAAAACAAAAAAGAATTCTCCCCGTTTTGCGACGTGTCGCGATTGCTATAAAGGCAGCTTCAACCCCTAGGTATGAACCCTCCAAAATATTTGCTGCTACGAATGTTTCTACACGACTCCCCCAGCCTTCTAAAACAGTGAGTACGTTGCCACCACTTGCGGACCTGGGGGAGTGGTGTTGAACGCAGTTAGCAGGCCCGAAGCGAGCTCGCCAACCTCAGTCTGCTTTAGCCATAGTTATCGGGATAACTGCAGCTTGTTTTGCTGCGTAACTGCGGATAACTGCGGTTAAGCGCGACTGCGGTTGGCTTAAATGAGGTTAAGGCTGCCCGTGTAAGAAGGGTACTAGAGATGCATAAATTGCAACTGAATCTATAATTAATGCGAGGCAGTCTTTCAGCACATGCATCGGTGCCAAAGACTACCAAAGAGGAGAGGATATGTGTTGCGACAAGACCGCAAACACAAAAAGGAACCATCAGGCTATTCCCTCTCCTCAGAACTCATGATATGATCTACCAAGAATACAAATATAAAAACAATGACTTACAGGCGCTTTTTGAGATTCAGCATGGTGGTGTTCGCACAGAAGCTAACGTTTAGGCCAGCTTGATCACGCTGACAAAGACTGGGAATGTTGACGTCACTGAAACGCATGCTGTGAGTGCTCGGGCACAATAGATAATGGTCACGTGACCATATGACCACTATTGATTACTATTTCCAGTGTGTTCACATAGTAGACTGGACCCCACTGACCATGATCACGTGACCAACAATGGATGACGGTCTCAGGCAAAGATGCGACTCTTTCCTGTTTTCCATACCCATTCCTGGCTGGTGATTACAAAAAAATTGGGATCAACAGCCAGCAGGGACGCGGTCTCTACCTCTCTACTGAGCTCATTTAAGAAAGGAAGGAAGTGCAGCATGCGTGAAACTGACACCTTATGCCGAACAGACGGAGACGAGTGGGTCTCGGGCCTGTTGATTCTTTGTTTATTGGCATCTCAGCTTTCGTAACCATGGATGGTGCACCTCTCTCTGCCTGACAGCGAAGAAAAAGCTATGTTTTGTATAGGCCAATAAGCTGTATACAATTTGCTATGTGACTGCCCTTCTAGAGATGCGCATGCAACGCCTTATTTATACCGATTCTCTGCACATGAAGACTGCAGGCCCATGACATAAGAGAAAAAGCGTTGAACAAGAACTTCTTCTTTGGCGTTTGGGATTGCATGCCAAGGATAGTTTTGCTGGGTCGGGGGTTTCAGACTTTCCCGAGAATCAGGTGGGTGCAAGTCTTTTTGACACATAGCTACTTTTTTTAATTGTGGAGCTGAAGTTGCCCAAGTGGAAAAATGCCGTAGATCACCCAAGCTAGCAGTCCAGACTTCCTGTTCAGAGGGGGGCAATGAGCACGCAGCATGCTCGTGATGTGCCTGATTGACTCCCGACACATTTATGTTTCACATCTTTTTTATGGTAATTGTTAACGTTTTAGTCGAGAGCCTCACAGAATACGCGGTGCGTCATACTCGCGGTGCGTCATACTCGCGGTGCAGGACTTCCTTTTGATGCTCTGCCGAAAGAAAGTTATTTTCCTCTGATCTAACACTTGATAACCAGCTCATTTCGCTTTATTGGCACGTTGAACTCTTCGCAGGTATTCCGAACTGTTCTTTTTGCGTACAGGGGAAAGTTAACATAAGCATGTATTCCAGAAATAATTAAACATTGTAAAGGACGCTACCATGAACTCATGCAGATGCAAGTTGACGAGGTAGCGAATACAATAGAGTGTCTTCGCATAATGTCAGACTGCCTTTGAATGTGAGGTACCACACACAAACATAACCACTAAAGCTACAAAAAGCTACAAGACACTCTCCTTATACAAGTGGCTATAGTTCACTTTGTCTTCCTTCAGTTCTCTCAAGGATTCTGAGTAAATGTTTAGATTTACCTATTGGCACTTATGTTTGTAGGTGATGACTCAGCCTGCAGGTCATCGGCAATGCGGAATCCATGAATCAATTTGAAATCGCGATGTACTAACAATTTGTGGATGGTGTGAAACATTTCCTGGGCGACATGCTGCAGTGTGTTGGAGCATGAATATTAAACAAGCTACGTATAAAAGTGTCACCCTCTTTCCCCTCCCTCCCCCAAAAAATGATGTTGGTTTGCCTCCACCACGATAAAAGTGTGCTGGCACTCACGGGTATATCAGAAGGCTTACACTAACAAACATGATAAATATATTAGAACTGAAGCAATCACTTACCGCAAGTAAAACCAGTTCTGCCAACTATAGTTTTTGATCCAAAATATCACAAAGTGGAGGCATTTCTCCAAACATTGGACTATAAAGCATTGCTTGATGTTTTACGACTCAAAGCTAACCTCCTGGAAAGTAAAAATTTACATTAACATAAATACCTGAATGAAAATATAAACAAGGTAGAGTTTCATATTTGCAAATAACATTTGTTATGCAAAGCAATGTTGCAGTGTATAAGCATGGGTGCAAAAGACTTCCAGGGATAATGTGACGTGTGCCGTGAAACGCCTCTGAAAAAAATTTACAAAAAAATGGCTTAAATGATTTTCGAGATAGTCATGGTGATGTTTGCACATATCAGGACAAGTGATGTTTGCACATATCAGGACAGGTGATGTTTGCACATATCAGGACAAAGCCTATTTGAGAAATTTGTGAACAGGGCCCTTGCTTGCGACCTGTGATTCAAATGAGGCAAGTTCCTGAGCTATTAAGAGTCAGCAGCTACTGCCTTGCTTGTCATGTGGAGCATCTCCAACATTCTGGATTTCCCTCCGCTGGGTGTTGCTGTATCCATTGTGTCAACTGTCAACACCGGCTCAGGTAAAAATATTCATTGGACCAATAGTGTCATTCTTATACACAATACCATATGACAGAACAGTATTAGACACATCAGATTAGCTTTACCCGCCAAGAAATGATAGATCTGCAAAGATGTCCCTTTTTCATCATTTAAAAAAGTTCAGTGCTGCAGGCTCTACTTTAAGCTATTCAGCAGCTTCAAAATCTTGGGATGGACAGCTGCCCGCTTCCTTGCTCCGGTGCTCCTTGAGCCCTTCTCTGGGTTGATTTGGCAGATTTGGCTAGGAAGGCACGACATATGGTCTGTTAGACTCTGCCCTGTAGATATACGAGGGGGATCCCCCAAAAGCAATGGACTTTTTTTTTAATTCTTATATTTCTCAAAACATTTCTTAAATTTAATTACCCTCAAACTACTCTCCCTGAGATGCAACACACTTTTCCCGCTGATTTTTTTCATTGGTCAAAACAGTTCTCGAACTCTTGTATAGCAAAAGCCTTCAGTGCCTTCGTCGTTTTCCTCTTAACTTCCTCCACATCTTGAAAACAATTACCTTACTTTTCAGTTAAATTAATTAGTAATGAAAAGTGACTCAAAGTGTGTGATTGTCTGACCTCCTCTGTATACTCAGGCATCGCCAAATGATTGTCTCGCCGTTGAATGAACTCGAGGGTCGCCGAAGCTTCGTTTGGGTAGGATAGGTTCAGCACATCAAATGTGGCGAATCGAAGACATACTGCCTCCAAGAAGGACACAGGATCATCGTACATCTTTTGATGCTCTGTTATGACGAAACAGGTGCCACTGAAGATGCCTCCTGAAAAGAAATACAAACTTGCATTTCAGAAGATATATATGGGCGAGGCAAGTCTTTGAAAATTAAAATTCTAAAGAAATTAATTGTGCTACACTAGAAAGCTCCTGAGGCAAAGGCAGCGGTAACACGGAACGTATTATGCGCAGCAATGGAGGGCGTGAAAGAGAAACTTGTGTGCAGATATGAAGCCGTTTTGTTTCACAACGCTTCTTTTTCTTCTGTGCTGCACGTGAAAGAGCATTCCCCGGCTCAAGCTTGTACATGCACCTGCCCAACGATGGCTATATGTTAGTAGTTACTTGCTATTTTATCTTTGTTTTTCAGTCAGTCCATGCTGTAGGCATCTGGTACTACAAAAGATGACACTACTTTAAGCAAAGCGGACATGATGGCACCCTTTATTCTTTTCTATTAATTCTGCTAATCTCATTCGAGATTGTATATAAAGCATATAAAGCAAACGAAGCATACATTTTTTGTCTTCTCTGTTAGTTTTAATACAATGGATTACAAGCTGAGGGTCGCAGGTTCGAATCCAAGCATGACCAGTGCCTCTTCATACTGTTGGAATTTTTGTGCGTGCGCATTCATAGGCAAGGCATATTACAGGAAGCGCTTAAAGCCAGCCTCATGACACATCCTTTGAAAAAATTAGAACACAAACGATACATACTCAGTTTTATTACCGTCGTGACTTATACCCGTCGCACGGGCAGCATTAGCTGTGGTTAAGGCTGCCCGGCACGCAGCAACGAAGATTCATCTCTGGCAGGTACAGAAGTACTTGGGTAGAAACAATCTACATTCAAATTGCGGCCGACGGTAGCCAACCACAGCGCCCGCGCGTAGTTTGAAACGCTGTCACTGGATAGGGCAAATTTTTAGAAGTCTATCTCACAAGAATAGAAGATGACATAATTTTTAAATGAAAATCAAAGAAAATGTTCATCTGAACAGTAAACAACATTATAGTGGCATCAGTCACACACACCAACGTTTCAATATGAGAAGCGCTTCTCCCCCTTAATCTGAAGCAGAGAAAAAAAACATCTGTGCACTCAATTCATAAATTAAAACATATAATGGCTTTGGCAGTATTTGTAAAAAAGTAAATAGGTAAGCACAACATTTATGACATATATGCTGAACTCGCAGAGCTGTCACATCACTTTGATATGCACTTACCCCGAGGATGTGAAAAAGTGTCCTTGTAACATCTTTGAAGTGGCACGCCAGAATCGGTAGGGACACCTTTTCCTTGTCCGTGGCATTCCCACCCTCCTCTGCAACCTGTCTAGATGACATCCAGTGCACAACTTCTCTAGTCGGATTGCTTGTGAGGTACCCCATCAGGACGTTTGCACACAAGCTTACTCCTTCAGTGAAACACTTCTGTAAATATAAAAAGGCTAAGCAACATTCGAAAAAATGCTCACTAAGACATTTCACCTTGATGTCTTTGCCAAGGAGTCTGTCAGCGTGGTGGTGAGTTCACTTTGCCCGGAGGCAAATTAATTTGATGAAGAAAAAAAAAACATTTAGTTTTTACGCCGAGCAATGTGGACAAAACCAAAGCAAATCCAGCGTAGCCACCTGAAATTACATCGTCGAATGGGTCTTTCATATTGCCGGAGACTGTGCACGTAGACTGTCATACTCATAGCCTCTGTACACGGTTGAAAAGAGCCAGCCAGATACAGCTTGGCTTGGCTAATTCATTCAATTTCAATCGTCTTTTCTTAGGCGTTCCCAGGAAACCCTAATGATTACGAAAAGCACAAGAATAATCAGTCTCTGCATGCAAGTTACAGTTATGCCAGGCACGTAGCCTGGCGGGTGCTTAGGGAGCCGACACCTCCTCCCTGAAATCCTTCAGTTTTGCTGGCACCCACTCCTCTCCCCTCTCCCCAAGCCAGTGTGTCTTTAAAAAAGGTTTCCCCGTTCCCTCCGTAGAAACCCCTCTCCCCTTAACTGAAATAATGTCCATGTGCATGGTGTACGCAATACTGAAATCTGCGCAAGATTGTACAGAGCTATGGTGGCAAGCATCTGATCAGAGGCCATTTGGAACGCACGAAGAAGCAGAGCGGTGAAGTATGTTTTACGATTTCTCCTAAGCTTGGGAAGTTCGAAACTCATAACTAAAATTCCGTGTCTTTGGTGGTTATTTTTCTTCAAATTTGGGGGTGTTTTTTCTATGTTTAATATTGTATCCTAAAATCTGTGTGTTTCCGGTATCTACTTTTAGTGGCGGCCAGAAATCGGTGGTTATCGGGGCTTTTGCCGTAATAGCAAATGCATATCTACGGCATTTGTCAAAAGCACAACCCTATATGCGCAATTTATTGCTAAGCGGCACATATAGAACAATTTTGGAAGGAAGCAGCAGCCCCGTGGACAGTTTAGTGCGGTCAGTGTCCGGGGTCAACACAAATGAAGCTGATGATAAAGGTTCCTTGCCGTGGAAATGGGTTTTTTCTTATTGAAGAAGAGCCTTCAATTCAAAGTTTTTCGGATTTTCAGTGGAAATGAATGTAAGCTAGGAAACAGCAGTTTGTGAGTTTAGTAAGGCAGCCTTTTTACAGGCAAGACATATTCGACTATTATTGTAGTACCGACGGCACTGTTAGCTATGACACGGCAGCCGTGGCTGTTCCGTACCCCCAGCGCCACATTGCAGGCGCCCTTTGAAGCACTGCGCCCTCCTTGTGCGGCAGAATATCACACTCTCTCTCTCTGTCATCTGCTAGGCAGAAAACAGACGCCGCCACAGCGGTTTAACTACTCTGAAAATAGGAAATAGGAAATGAATAAATGAAAGTTTCTGCACATACCGATCACAAATGTAGTGGTAAATGCTTACCTTAGTATTCTGCTCTCGGAAACCTGTTTTGGAAATGAGGGAAGACTGTCAACATGCCGTCTGTCCAATTAATAAAAGTAATCTACCTATGTATGTATGTAACCATCGGCAACGATTATCTAAGCTCGGTGCGTGCCCTTCATTCGAAGTTCAGCCGAGTTGTTTGCATGAGTAGAAGAATCTTCGTACCGAAAAAGGCACGTACAAAAGCCTGTGAAGGAAACAACGGCAAGCGCTGTGGCGGCATCTGCTTTCCGCCTAGCAGACGACAAAGAGAGTATGATATTCTTCTGCACAGGGTAGGCGCGGTGTTTCGGACGGTGCCTGCTCGTGGGACGAAATGGCCACGGCTGCCTTGTAATTGCTAACACTGCGTGGGTGATAGTATATAGTGTTTCTGATGGGGGGTCAAGAAGACCCTTTTGTGACGCTTATAAACAAAAGTTGGAACTAATAAATAAGGAAATTGAAAACATGTCTGAGGATCACAAAAAATATAAAAACTGGTCAGATTCTAACAATTTGCAGTAAAAAAATTATGAGTTTTTTTGCATAAATTTGAATCTGCCCAATTTTTACTGGCAAGTGTTTTTCGGATTGTATCTGATTTATCTGTGAACACAGAACTCTATCCATAGCCAAATCTTGTCAAGAGGTATAGCTTTAGAATGTCGGGCATTCTCCCCGATCAGCTCGAGCAGTATAGCGCAAGGCTCCCGTTCAGCAGAAACGCCAGAAAACTTTAGAACACAACCAACACCCCCATAACACTCCCCTATGCTCAGTCCAGCTCCCCTCCCCTCCCCCCCTCCCAAGAATTTCCTGCGCAAACTACACACAAGGCTATACCCCCCCCTTTCCTTCCTTCTCCTCCTTCTTCTCCTTCCCGTTCCCCCCCTCCCCGAGTTAAAATTTTGGACAAACAACTGCCCTGGTGCGTGTTGAACCGGCCCTGCAGGCATCGTTATCGCGGTTGTGGGGACCCTAAGGTCGATCTCAACTGTCTCGACCTCAAATCACATCGCTCCTCACTCAGACCCCCCCCCCCCCCCCCGCCTAAACCGCGGAGGAAACAGGAATTGTCATTACTTCGTCAACCACCATTACATCGTCTACTGGTTACTTGGCTGAAGTAGGGGACTTCAGACCCATGAAAGCCACCACGACCGCTTGCCGTAACACAAGGTCAGCTGTAGGCAAAAATACGCGAGAGGCGCTCGCTTGAGCTCTCTGAGTGACGGGCAGCGCTATCAATTGGCTCGCGATGAAATACAACACAAGGGCTTAACGAGAACTCCGACCTGGCAATCAGGCTTCGTAAGAACGTCACACGCGAACGGGAACTGAGAAGTGCGACCTTCGTCATCAAATACGAAACATCTCGGCTGCAAGACTCGGTGGTTTTGTTTCACCCCTATAGGAACACGAGCTTCAGAAAGGTGGACCCGTACCTCACGTACAAAACCAATATTTACATGCAGAGGAACTCACCGTTTCGTTATCATATCGACCTTTTTATCTTGAGGTTCAACACCGAGGTCGTCAAAGCGAGACCGCGGAAAGCCAGAGAACGGTATGGATAAATAAATAAGTGATAGTAAGATTCTACTAGACCAGCACCACATCTCCTTTTGCTTTGAAACAGTAGCTAGCGCCACCTATTGCCTAAAGTTATCAAAAACGGTCTAAAAGTACGTTAAATGACTTTTTTCAAACAGGGGACGCATTGTATGATGTTCTACATCTAATAGGGCGCATTTAAGCTTATCGTAGGCTCTCTACTAAATTGTTCAGATAATTGTAATTGCAGACGAACGGACAAGTTGTCCTTAATTACGATTGCGGACAACTTTTCAGTAGCGATTACGGAGAACTTACCTTTTTGTTTACGGATTTTTTTTTTTTTTTTTTACAGTGTACATCTGTAGGCACTTGTTCAAGAAGGGCTTTCTTCTCGCGCAGACCATCTCCTTGCCTCGCCCTTCGGCTCTCCCTACGGAAGCAATTACACGACTATCGTGGTTGCTCAGACCCCCAAACCAACAACAACAAAAAAAACGCAACAGCAAAAAAAAAAAAAGAAGCTCAAAAATATTTTATTGTTTTTCGGGAAACGTAACTGCTCAAAATGAACGCAAAACGAAGAAGCCGGCTGGGGGGGGGGGACAAAAACAGTGCGTTGCGTGTTCTCCCTCGTGGCCAAAACGTCAAGCAGAGGAATAGAGGATCTCACTGACTGTGCTTTACAGGACCCAGGCGCCGTTTTTTTTTTTCTTTTCTCCCCATTTTCTTTGAGCAGCCGCCTCGTCCGCGGTTAACTGGCACTTTGCTTTACTACGTAATTTTTTTCTGGAATTTTGTGGGAATACGGAGGGGGGGCAGGGGGGAGGGGGGAGGGGTGCAGGCATTGTTCAGTAGGCTTTGAGCCAAACGCACGGGGGCTCATCGTATTTCCCAGCACCCCCTGGATAACGTCAGCGGTTGCGCAAGCCCCGTTGCTCTCCCAGTTCCGGGGTCCCTGAAAGTGTTATAAATGCAGTTATTTTATTATTGCCAAAACATAACTGAATGTATTTTAAAAGTATTCAGGAAGTATTTATGTACATAGGCGTATTTGAAGGGTGCCTAGTTCATATTTAGAGATGTACATTTTAGTAAAGATATTTTAACTAAATTTTGGAAGATACTTTTTTGTTAGACAAATGCAACGTAGTTTTATTGAAATATATTTTAACTGCATTTCAAATATACTGGTTTAATAAGTACGCATTTAATATATTTAATTATATTCCTAAAATATATTTCTAGGTTTCTATTTTTTGCGTATTTTGAGGAATACAATTTTAATCGTAAGTGAAACCTGGAGTGTAATTTTAATGTACGTTTACTCAATCTAAAAATACAAAATACAGTTGAAATACATTAGAAATACATTTGAACATCTACCTAACGTGTTCGTTTTTGCTAAATGGAGGCCTTAAATTCATAAACACAAACCTAATATTGAACCAAAAGAAAGTGCTACCTGGGATTGGTTGCAATCCGACAATGAAGAGGCTTAATGTGGCATGCAGCGGGTATCAGACAAAGTAAACTTGTTCAGAAGATAGCATCAACCCCCCCCCCCCCCCCTTTAATTTCGCATTCATTCACAACACTAAATTGAAGTAAAACATCAGTTGTTAGTCACCGCTTGTCGTGTGTAGACCTTCCTTTTAAAATACATCTTTAGATTGTCCCCTGCACGTGTCATGGAGTGCACTTGCCTTGATATAAGAATGTTGAACTTGAAATATAGATTTGTGTCCCCGCTTTTTATATGAATTCCAATAAGCAAATCTCCACTTTTAGCACAATTTGAAAATTGTGCCCATGTCCTCGGCCTTCTTGGACAGTTAACTACTAAATATTTAGGGAAGCACAGTAAAGCATATTCTTGGCTAAAAACACCATGTTGTAATTTTCAGCAGCACTTAAAAAGTGAAACTGCTTTCGATGAAGACAACATTTTGTTAACACTCAGTCATTGGGTTCAAAAGAAATACTTAATGGTGTACTGTAAGCTCAGCAAATACATGGTCTTCAATGTAGGGTCATAATTAACCACCTAATTAAAAAACAAAGATCATATATACTATATGTGATTTGTTTATTGCTTATATTGTTATTGGTTTTATTTTTAATTATAATGCACTCTATAATGCCCACGACTGTCATGGGAATGTTGGCGATGTAAAATAGTCATGCACGTTTCTCGTGTATTTTAGGTATAAATCACAACTTAAAGTGGTACTCCGGCCCCTTTTTCAGTCCCCAATTTGCCTGAACACTTGCTAAACGCAGAAACGTCGCTGAAATAGTAATCCCATTATTGGGACAACATCAATTATTTTCGCGAAGTTATTGAATTTATTGAATATTCAATTTCGGTCCTCATCGTCTTTCTCAAAGTGAAAGTATCTACCGGCGACAATAAAAAAGCGACGTCAGGGGAAGGCAGGGGCACACTCTTTGGACTGTTTTGAAATCTCGCTCCAGCACTCGCGCACCTGCACTAAACAAATGCTTGGTATAGTCCATTTTTAGGGTACCCACTCGACCTGCAAGCCTGCCTTCCACTGACTTCACGCCACTGAAAATCGCGGGTATATTTGAATGTTGGTTTTGGCACTATTTTCACTTGCCGATTTCACTATAACTATTTTGAATTTCCTGATACTAAATAACATACCGGAAAGGGTAAAGGCCGGTGATTCAGGAAATATAGTTAGTTGGGGTAGCTCAATAAATCGCTGTAATACACCTTTAAAAAAGACGGTCCCCAAAGGGTCTCTGAGTTAAAAATGAACTGAAGTGTATTAATAGTATAAATCCACAATGCATACCTGCTGGTGGAATTTTTGTCCGCGCGTGTTGTGGTGGGCGCGTCACTGAGCGGGGTGACTTCGTGTTGGCTGAGTCCGAGTTGGCTGCGTGCGTGGCTGAGAAAGCTGGGCTCAAGTTCAGCTATCTTTGACAACAGGGAGCCCAGCGAATGCTCCTTCTGGAACGAGATCTTTCTACCTTTGATAACATTTCACTGTACTCATTGCAAAAGATCGGCTGAAGGCAAGAAGCGCTTGGTGGAGGCGGGGCACATATTGGATTTTCTATCTGTCAGCGACTGTAGTTCAGTCTCCAGTGTTTCATTTCTCGTTTCACTGGAAATTTCCAGCTAATTTTCTTCAGTTATCGTGTGTTCTAGTTTAGAACCCTGCCAAGTCTACACTCTTAAAAAAGCTAGTAGTATTTACTAGGTGAAAGCTAGTAACCGCTTGTCACATATATTACTAGCTACCTAGTAACCGCAGGTAGTAACGGTCAAGCTAGTAACGGATTACTAGGTCATGAAGCTAGCAACTGTTACTAGCCTCAACGTAGAACCCATGTATTCTACTACCCCTAGCTAGTAACTAGCGCTACCTCCCGACGGAATACCGGAAACGTAACTAGTCACGTGATTTCCGATGAAAAAAAAAAGGTGTGGGGTTATGCCACTTATTACCAGGTGGCAGGCGGAACAAAAATTGAAACTGGAAATGAGTAATCCAGGTGGCCCTAGTCACCGTCCAATTCTTCCTACTTTTGCAAGTAGATAAATATAAACACGCACACCTACATTTTCAGCACACAATTGACACAACACAGGCCACATACAAATACGACAGGGTATGAAACGCTTACTTTAATCACTCTAATCGCTAACTTACGAGCGGGTGTGGTGGGGATCGAACTCAGGGGGTTCCCAGCGAGAGCTGGGAAGCTCCTGAGCAAACAAACAAAAAACATAAACGCAGGAGGAAGAAGGACCACGGCGGCTTAGCGTCGCCTCAAACATAAAAAGAAAGTAGACTTGGAAAAATAGAAGGAGGTGCACGACCGTCCACCGGGTGTTCTTTTTTGTAACTCCGGTTCTATTCATTTAATAGCGTCATATTTGCATGTGCACAATCGTCTTCTTCCAGAGCTTATTGACATCGCAGTAATGTACGTGGTTCGAAATTGCATTTTGCTTCTTCATCCGGAGACGATCGGGATTAGCCAGCTCGCCTATTCGACGAAACGGTTTTAAGCAATACATTCATGAGAAATTGAAATTGTAACAACAAAACGAATTGATCGAAATAAACAGTAAAGTTGAAACGTAGCAATGGTCCAAAGAAGTTTTTACATTGCCCTTTTCAAAGAAACAGGGCGAAGGTACATTCGTGTTTTGCATGGCTTACGTAAGTTCTGACGGAGTGTTTTCTTCAGGAGAGTCAGAAAATTGCACCCTACAAGCTGTAACATCTTTCCCACGCGAAGAAAAGGTCCTTGACTCATGAGGTCTAACCTACTTTTTAACATTCAAAGCATCGAATACCCCTGACAATTTTGTTTCATTGGTCACCTCGCACGGAGATAGGCAAAACCAATGAGTTCTGGAGAGTTCGTCTGCTAGCGGAGACTCCGAGCTCGCCAGGGGCGCTGCGATCACTTTTCGCCCGCGATCCGCGGGAGTTGCCAGTATTGGCTTACATGGTATTTGGCAAAGCAAAGCGCCGTTGCCACCGCGACCCGAAGCGAGGAGCGGGAGAGAAGGGCGCCGCGCCGGCGGTCCGGGAAATCGGTTTCTTCGGCCGGTTCCCCGACTCACCCATGGCCTCCGAGATCCCGAAGCACGCGAACGCTTCTCGGGCCGTCCCATTCGTGCGGAGAGGGCGTAATCAGAAAAAGAGAAGGAGGCGGCGTCTATCCGCGCGGAGGCGCTCCCAACCCAGTACATCGACAGCATGGCGCGAGGCAGAAGAGTTCAAGAAAAAGTCTTGTTACGTCGAGTTACTGCAACTTATACTTACAAGTTTGTGTGTATTGTGGTAGAATGGTGAACGGCACTTCTGGGGACGTAGATAGACAATTTGTGATGCTTATTTAATTATTTAATTTGAGATATTCATCTGGACATGTTGCGGCCAGCGCTACAAGCGCGCCTTTTGATATATTTGATTGTAAACTGCAGTACGTATAAAATTCCAGAAAAAACAAATGAGCTCCGTACATAAAAACTTCGGATTTTCCTGAACAAAGATAATCGTGCTGCAATTTTTTTTTATCTTCGCACGTTGTTTGGCGTAGCTCTTTGAGCCTGAGCACGAGGTTTGATGCTATATAGTGAAGTCCGTGTTTTCCTTTTTTAATATCTTTTTCAATATTTAGTACGCAATTTTTGCGGGTCGTATTGCGGTGTTTGCTTCTACTAGAAGTATCTTTAAACCGCGGTCACACTGCTTACACATTATACACAAGACAGTCTGTAGAAATCACTCACCACGATATCCATGGTTCAAATGCCGCGTGCCAAGTGTCTCTTCGAACTCGGTGCCTTGTGGCATTCGAAGCTCAGATCTCGTGGTGATTCGAGTTTGAATCTGCTTGCAGACTGTCTTTTGTATGATGTACAAACAGTGTGACCCCGGTTTTGGGAAAAAAAACTTATGGCGGTGAGGTAGAACCACCTCGCAATGATTTCGCCATTTTTGTTTTTATAAACGTCGTCATAATTGTAGCCACTGATTGAAAAGGTGGGGCGTTATCTTGTAAACAGCATGTGACACCATGATGTCAAGAGAAATTGCGACGTCACAAGACATTATGAAGTCACGTGACTCTGACGTCCTGATATCAAGTGACAACACGGAGAGACCATAGCAGCTATCCTTGCAAAAACGCACAACACGTTAAATTAGCTCTGCAGAAAACTGTTTAGGAGAATGAAGGAAAAGCGGTTTGGGCAATCTCAACAAAGCAACCTTTTCTTTTTTTCTCTCCCCCCCCCCCCTTCCCATATCGGCAGATCTTCTTCTTCCACGCATCGCGACTGCATTGCGTCGGCAAAGAAACCTCTATGGCTAGCGCGTGTGTTTATAGTTTTATAATATACCTTGCTTTCAAACCATGTCCAGAAGTTGCCGAAAACAAAACAGCCCGGGAAGCCCGGGTGAACGCAATATGAAGCTCGACGACGCGACTGACATCACCCAACCCGCGACACCTGCTACTAAAAGTCTGCACGGGCCGATATTTCGAAGCCCGCCCCAGCCTGGCCCGTTGTCTATTGGGCCCGCACTTGCGCGCGGCCAGCTATCTATTTCCGACAGCCGGCCCGGCCTGGCCCGAAGCTAATTTTCACGGACTAGCTGCGCTTTATTTTAGCCCAGCATGAATAGCTCACAAATTGCGCGGCATGGCAGCTCGCTTGCAACTGCTACACATAAATTGATTATGAAACCCAAATAATAGTGAATATTGTAAGCATTTTTGTTTGCTGCTATTATTAGTTGGACCAATCTGCAGGCCTAGGCAGCTTAATTGTGAAGAAAAATCACCCGATCTTCCTTTCCTGCGACCAAACACGCGCGGAAAGGACGGAAAAACAAAAATGACAAGCAGAAGTAAACAAAACCACGTGTCACAGTTGGAAAGGAGGGGAAACATCATGACGAATTTGGACATAAGACGGGCAAAGTTCTAAATTAGCCACTCTCGCTGCGCAGAACCGTAAAAAAGGAAAAAAAAAGACAGCATTGGTGTCGTGTTTTGCGGTGGTGTGCGAAAAATTGTTCAGGAAAAGTACCCCTCATGGGAACCTCTCCACCCCTATTGGGGATGCAAGCACTCGTGAAGTGAGTCGTGCGTACAGATGGTTTACGCCGGCGAGGGTAAGGTGTGCGAGGGTACGCATTGTATAGACGCGTGTATGTGCGTGTTTGTGGTGAGAAGCGATTGTGTGATGGCGGCGCTTCCGGGGACGAAAAGCTGGAAGAGCATTCGCTGCACAGACCGAACCATACAAGAACATATACCCACACAAACATGCTTCAGCATCTGTTTATTCCCCACTGTGGTTCCACTACCAACCCCCGAACACAAATCCGAAGAACATGCCGCTAAAGAAAACAAAAATAATGGCCGGTTTGGTTTGTTTTGGCCCCCCTTGTAAACTTGAATGAAAGGCCCGTACCTGGCTCGGGCCCTTCATGAATGTATAGCCGTGAAGACCAAGCCCGGACCGAGGGCCGGGCCGGCCTCGTGGCACGCGGTCTGGCCCGTACCAGTGCAGATCTCTACCAGCGACGCTGACGGCTCACCCCTCTGTTATGACTGGGCAGACAGCGCCGCCTCATGGTGAGCGACGGAGTTAGCGCAATTACACTCTTCTGCTGGGGAACAACTCGAATGGGACGGCTGGAGAAGCCTTCGCGCGCGCGCTTCTTGATCTCGGAGGCCATGACTCACCAATCATCCTTTGCTCGAGCGCCGACAAGTTTTCCGAGAGAGGATACAAATCCAGGAGGCGACATCACAACGGACTCCGATTTATTGTATTTCAAAAAGAAGGGCCGAAGTGCGTTCGCAATTGCGTTAAAAAAAAACAAAAAAAACATAGTTTCCGATTGCCGTTATTAAATGTTATAGAAATGTCGCCTACAAAGCTTCTAAATTTCCTGATTCTTGACGTCACGAATTAAAAGAAGCGAGTAGGCGAAGAGCGGGAAAGGAGTGCGCCAAAAATAAAAAGGCGCGCGCGCGCGCGGGTAAATTGTTGTTCGCGTTGTGATTTTTTTTTTTCGTGTGTATGACTACAACTTGCATCGTTTTAGACAATAAAAAAAATACGACCTTTGGGGTGTCAATGCCCCTTCAAAACGAATGCGGTCGCCGTCGGCGAGACAGTGCTTTTTTGCCGTCTCCCGCGGCGAACGAAGGCTATAATTCACGGGGAGTACGACTGCAGCTGCATTCCTTCTGCGTGCTGCGCTACAGAAATGCATGCAAAATTAATACCGCGTGCAGCTCGCATCTTAGTTTGTGTAGTACACTGACGAATGCTCGCGTTTTTGGGGAAGGGATAAGCCAATTAAAAAAAAAAAACTCCTAGAATGCCAAAACATTTTTGTAATGGTCCCACAGCTACATACACTACTTACGAGGCACATCAACGGTTGTGACAGTGCGCTGTCACGACCGAAGACAGCTCAATCAGAATCATTCAACCACCGAGCACACACAAACCGTGAATAAGTTCTCTGTGTCAAGTAGAAGGAGGCAGAGAAAAGATTCTTGGACGACGAAACCATCTAGTGACAGCTGCACGGGCTCTTAGAACTATCCTCGGAGCAGTCCAGGTCTACGCACACAGTCGCTCCGTCGAGCGCGCGAACGTTAACTATGCACTCCAACACGGGAACAGAGGAGTGCAACTTCCTATACCGCCCATGGAACGCGAATTGGTAAACCCTGGGAGTCCGCAGCGCCATTTGAGTCCCCTGGTATACAGAGGCTGTACGAAAATCATCATGGCTGCACAGCAAAACCGAAACCGAATCCGCACGGCAGCGCCATTGTGCTTGGTTGGATGGGCGGTAGCTTGTGCCACCTCAACTAATAATAAATATTGTAGCTTTTTTTTTTCTTTGCCCGGTTCGTGTGTTGTTTTGCTAGGCTTCTGCTGCTTTACGGCTGGTTTTCGCGTTTCAATGCTGGTTAATGTGCGTTGAAACGCACACAAGCCAGCACTGAAACGCGAGACCAGCAGCAAAGCAGCAGAAACATAGCAAAGCAATAAACGTTGCACATACACAAAAATATGCAATGCTTTTTCTTTTGCGTTCATTTTTATTCAACAGGCAGAAGGAAATACACAAGAGATTTCTCACTATTTTGCACACAAGAATCAAGGAAATGAACTACAAAACAGGATAAAACGTTAAGGTTACGTGCGACGAAGGTGATGATCTGCGTCCATGCAAAAACACTTCGCTAAATTTACATGACTTTCTGTAGGTTCGTGATCCTTTTCGAGCTTCTTGGCGCATACTCACAAGCCTTGCGTCGTTCAGCCACGGTCGTGGAGCCTAGAAAGAAAAAGTTGAATTACTTGCTTGATTCTTTACGTGCCTGACATGGTCATATGAAAACAGCAAGAATATTCTGTACCTCCTCTCAAAAAACGGTATTTTTTTCAAGTTCAGCACTGCGACACTAAATACTAATGTCTCCTGTTTTTATTTTCCTTGAGTCAAATACCTCTACGCTAAATTGTCAATCATTTCGAATTTGATTACTTAAGTAAGCATAAGTAAAGAGCGACGACGGTGTCTTGCAACTAAAGGAAACCAAGCAATGAGGTTAAGAAAAAAACAGAAGTTCAGCTCTTTGGCATTGAGTCTTCCTTGAGAACGTTCATTATTTTTTTTTTAATATCGTCACTTATATTTAGGAGTGCGTCACTGCTAAACGAAACAGGAAACAAGTACGGATCGCTCCATCGCTTATCCTCAGTTAATCGAAAAATATTTAGGCTCATTTTCACTCCTCGCGAACAGACGCGTGAATCGCTGACAACAATCCCAAATAAACAGTTGACTACAAAAAGGTTACCATTTTTTGAAGTGAGCATATGTGCTCGATCTTGATATTACATAGAAGTCGCCAGCTATTTGACAATGACATATTTCTCGCTGCGTGTGAACAAGGGGAATCCTAAACAATGATAGGATTTGGTTTTGTGATTTGAAACCATCGCAGCTATTGCCAAAATCAAACAATTAATACGGACTACCACTGCGACAGTTAAATTCTGTTGCAAACATTTAATCAGAAACTTAAGCAAGAGAAGAATACCAAAAGAGCGTACCCCACGTCCATTGAAACTCGAAACCTCGAAACCATTAGTGTCCCGGCTTTCGGCAGTAATTGTTTCCCCACTTGGCACAGCAGGTGGTGTGGTGATGACGAAAATCCATGCTTGACCACATTACAAAAACAACGAGTTTCCACGAAAAAAGAAAAGAAAGCCGCGCGCGCACTGTGTCGTTTGTTTGGCGAATTCGGGCCAAGATACCCAGGCTATGGCCAGAGGTCAAGTTTTTGATCTACCTTTACTTCTTAGGGGCTTCAAACCATTAGCGAAGAAATAGGATATTTCAAATATGTTTGAAATGTATTTAATTCACACATTTTTTGCATGTCTTTGTCCGTGTACAAACTGCATTTTTTAAATACATTCCGTAAATACTTTTAGGTGCATAAAACTTATGGCAAAATATATATTCTGAATGCATTAAGATGCGGTCAAAAATATTTTAATAGAATATCTCAATTTTATTAAAATGCATGCTAGCAGTACAATATTAATACGCTCTATATATTTCTTAAATGATGCTGGGAAATATCCCTCCGCGGCCTCAAAACGTCATGCCATCTTGTGCAAAAAATACATAAAATAGTGCTCACTCATTGAAACTAACGCAGAAACCCCTTCCACGGCGCTATTCACTCAAAATAGACCCGCAAAAGGTATTCAGCACTTAAAACAGATTGCAATTAGAAACTGTTTTTTGTATTAGTTTATCCCCTCAATTCTCACATGTTTTTTTTATTCATATATAGAAAGCCTTATATTTATACAACACTATTTCCAAATCACTACTCAATGCACTTTTACGCTCATCAAAACGCAAACACTTGCTTCAAAACAACTCGCACGTGTGACGAAAAAAGAAAAAAAAAACACGAAAAAGAAAAAAAAAACAGAGGAAACAGAACTTTTGGTTCTGTTTGCTCTGTTTTTGAGAGGGAAGAATATTGTTTCCTCTGAGAGGGAAGAATATTTTTTAATTGCACAACTTCTAGGACCCGGATGGGGGCCGGACGTACACATCGCGACACTGTTAGCACGAACACGACATCGGCGCATTTTCGCATTTTGCTTCTAAATAGTATTAGCGAGCACGACATTTTATTGCTTACATTATAGAACGAAATGAGCTCTTTCCGTAGCAATAATAACTTGGATGACATCCCTTGGTTTCAAAGAGAAAAACGGGAAAAACCGGCGATCGCTTGTTCGCGCTAACAGTGTCGCGCTCTGTACATGTAAACAAACATAAAGAAACATAAAAAAACAATCTTCATTAGAAGAAACGTTTTTCGAACAAAAAAAAAACGGCTTGCCGTGTGCTGTTGAAGATGAGCTGTCGTCCGTTCGCTTCGGTAGCTGGCCGATGCCTGAAAATCTAATCCGATGGAAGCGGATTTGCGTCCGGCACTCGCAATGGCGGGAAACAAAGGCAATCTGTCTCGGCACTAAGTGTTTCGCCTTGTAATCGCCTGGTCGTCATCTGGACATCCCGCGAAGGCCTGTAGATCCGCTAATGCGTCCGGCACACCTGCGGACCGTCAGAAGGCACCGCAAAGTTCCACGACAGGTGCCTCTAACGGACGGGAAGGTGGGCGACATGTTGGTTTCGAAGCCGCATCATGATGGGAATCAGCTCCGCGGCTCTAGAAAAGGCAGGCAAACGGCCGGGAAACGCACCGTGCTCCTTTCCCGTACCTTCCTTAGGACTCCTGAAATTTTTCGACGATGATTAGACTCTTTTTCTTGCCGAAAGACTCGTCTACAGCTGGCCACCAGTGGTGGGCAGATGGCAGCTATGTTGAATCGGCCGTCACTTCACGATAAAAACGTGCACCTCAAGGCTTGAAACGCTACACGAACTATCAAAAAACGTATCGTATGCTTTCCTTGAAAAGTCATGCTGCCGCCTAAGAACTTGTCAGCGAGGATTCAGATGTTTACCGCCTTAAAACTTAGAAACTCACGGAGTCAATGGTAAAGACCAGAGAGCACTAGGCCTCCTACTAGTGTAGCGCACCCTTAAAAATGAGTGGATATTTGTTTTTTTTAAATCCGGGGATTGAGATAAATTATGTACGTAAAAAAACAACAACAAACTTGCTCAAAATTTGTTTTTTATCACTAGTCAGGTTTTGAGGAAGCCTACCTCGTGTATGATTTGTCTTGTTAGGCACTTGAGAAACGATATTTATCGTTTATTTAGATTATTGCTAGGTATTGAAATATTATTGTTGGTGTCGGTTGTGCTTCTGACATTCCACGCATTTTCAATAAATTGGGATAGTATTATAAATGCATTTATTTTATATATACCAAAACATAACTGAATGTATTTTAATGTAGTGTTTAAGTATTTATGTACATAGGTGTATTTGAAGTGTGCCTAGTTCATAATGACAAAGACATAGTCTAATAAATGCATTTTAAATAAATTTTCAAAATATCTTTTATGGTAAACAAATTTAACTTTTATTATTGAAACATGTTTCAACTGCATTCCAAATATACTGGTGTAAATTGTATTTATTTAAGTATATTTAAAAAATACCTAATATATATTTTTTACGTATTTGTAGGAATACGTTTTTAATAGTAAGTGAAACCTGGAGTGTAATCTTAATGTACGTTTACTCAATCTAGAAATGAAAAATAGTGTTGAAATACATTCAAAATACGTTTGAGCGTCTACCCAAACGGGTGCGTTTTTGCTAAGGGGAGGCACTAAATTCCTAAACACAAACCTAATACTGAACCAAAAGAAAGTGCTACCTGGGATTGGTTGGAGTTCGACAATGAAGAGACTTAATGTGGCATGCCGCTGGTATCAAACAAAGTAAACTTGTTCAGAAGATCGCATCAACCACCCGTTGCATTTTGTATTCATTCACAACACTAAATTGAAGTAAAACTACTGAAATAAAGTCTGCGCGAACACAGTGCCATCTGCACATTACAATTAAAGATCTGTTGTCAGTCAGTGCTTGTCCTGTGTAGTCCTTCCTTTTAAGTTGTTACCCTTGTGCATTTCGCGTTGTTCTTTCACAATGAAACTATCCGATATTTGTTGAGAGGTAAGTGAACTTTTGCAGGAATACGGATGGCAAACGAAAAGTGAACAACGGTAACTCTTCATTTAACAACTCGATATTTGTAACATTTTTAAATGTTGCCAATTGGCCTTTTCGTTTTTGATCGTTTGGAGATCCACTACTCTTAAAGCAACGAAAATATGGGTGAAGACAGTGCTCGGGCCAAGCCATTATTCTTTTAAAGAAACGAGCTATTTACTATTATGGGTTTGAAGTAGGCATGTAATAAAATACGTTGTTCGTTTTTGTTTCGGGCGAAGAGAGAACGCTTTACGAATCATGGCACTGTCTGCCTAAGACATCCAACTGAAGGATACTATTTGAGTGAGTGAACAAACATACCGAATTTTGATACCAGGAAATTACATGTTTAGATGGGCTCCTGCACGTGCCATGGAGTGCAATAGTCTTTCTATAAGAATGTTGAAATTGAAATAGAGATATGTGTGCCCGCTTTTTATATAATTCACATAAGTAAATCTCCACTTTTAGCACAATTCGAAATTTGCGCTTATGTCCTCGGCCTTTTTGGACAGTTAACTTTACTAAATATTTAGAGAAGCACAGTTAAGCATGTTCGTGCCTGAAAGCTCCGTGTTATAATTTTCAGCACCACTTAAAAAGTCAAACATTTTCCGAAAAATAAAACATTTTATTAATACTCAATTATGGAGTACAAAAGCAGATAGTTAATGGTGTAGTGTAAGCTCAGCAAATATATTTTCTCAATGTATGGTAATAATTAACCACCTAATAAAAAAAAATCCTGCATGCTATTTGTGATTTTTTATTGCTTATATTGTTATTGGTTTTATTAATTAATGCACTGTATATTTCCCACGACTGTCATGGGAATGCTAACCAAGTAAAATATTCATGTTATTTTTTCTCGTGTATTTTAGGTATAAATCACAGCTTAAAGGGGTACGGAAAAGAAATTTCAGCGCTCATTTTTTTTTAGCTTTAAAATGTTGCATGCTGCAGCATAACCTAAAAAAAATACCAGTCTCTCGTTGAAAGGCAAAAAAAAAAACGAATTTTCAAGCTAATTAAACGATCTTTCAATGTGCACCTGGTGGATGCATGTGGAGCCTATTTGGAAGGTAATCTAGCAACATTGGAGAAATTGCTACGTAGTGATGATGCAGCAAGTTCCGTAACTTAGCCGCACTAAACATCGGAGCAGCGCCATTCGTTCAACTTCAACATTTCCCTTCTTAGCTTTTCTCCTCAACTCACAAATCGCGCAGTGTACGCAACATTTCAGGAAGACGAAAAGGAGGGACTCCCCTCTTACTCGGACCCTCATTGTTGTACCCAGACAGAGCCATTCCCCCTCCCCCCCCCCCCCCCCCCTCCATAGAAGATTAGCCCGTCGCTCGAAGCTCGGACAAAACTTGCTTTCGCCACCCCTTTCACCCCTAAGCTGACACTGCTGGGGAAGCTACGTGCTGCTTGGGCCAGCCACACGCTCGTCACCCCACGGGTACTTTGAACGACTCGGCTGTAACGCGTTGATGCTATGGACACCACCACAACGCTGTCAACGCCACCAACGGCAAAGCTTATAACCACGCCAGCCTTGCTAGCCACGAATGCGCGGAATCTTTTTTTTTTCCTGTTTTTGTTTGCGACGGATATCTCATGACGCATCGCGCTCTCCGTTCGTTTCTCTTCAAGCGCTTGCTCGAGTGCACCGTTCGGAACAAAAAAAATATAGCCAGTTGTTTAAAATAGAATCATGCGATTATCATTTACGTTTATTATTCTTCATGCTTGACTCATTTCCGAACGAAATTTGAATATTTCAATTTTCTTTTGCGTACCCCTTTAAAGGGGCACTCCGGCCTTTTCTTCATAGTCCCCAATTTGCCTGAAACCTTGCCAAACGCACAAACATCGCTGACATAGTAACCCGAATATTGGGCTCACGTCAATTATTTTCGCGAAGTTATTAAATTTATTGAATGTGCAATTTTCGACCTAACCGTGTTTTTCAAAGTGAAAGTATCTACGGGCGACAATAAAAAAGGGACGTCAGGGGAAGGCAGGGGCACACTCTTTGGACTGCTTTGGGATCTCGCTCCAGCACACGCGCAGCTGCAGGAAACAAATGCTTGGTATAGTCCATTTTTAAAGTACTCACTCGACCTGCAAGCCTTCCTTCCACTGACTTCACGCCACTGAAAATCGAGGGTGAATTTGAATGTTGGTTTTGGTGCCACTTTCAATGCCGATTTCACAATAACTATTCTGAATTTCTCGATACTAAATAGCATACCGGAAAAGGTAATGGCCGGTGATTCCGGAATTGTAGTTAGTTGGTGTACCTCAATAAATTGCTGGAGTACAACTTTAGAAAAGGCGGTCCCCAAAGGGTATCTTAGTTAAAGATGAACTGAAGTGTATTAATAGTATGAATCCACAATGCATACCTGCTGGTGGAATATTTGTCTGCGCGTATTGTTCTGGGCGTGTCACTGAGCGGGCTGACTTAGTGTTGGCTGAGTTCGAGTTGGCTGCGTGCGTGGCTCAGAAAGCTGGGCTCAAGTTCAGCTATCTTCGGTAGCAGGGTGCTCAGTGAATGCCCTTTCTCGAACGCGATCTTTCGACCTTTGATAACATTTCACTGTACTCACTGCAAAAGCTCGGCTGAACGCAAGAAGCGCTTGGTGGAGGCGGAGCACATATTGGATTCTGAATCTCTCAGTGACTGTAGTCCAGTCAACAGTCTTTCATTTCTTGTTTCACTGGAAATTTTCAGTTAATTTTCTTCAGTTATCGTGTGTTCTATTTTAAAACCCTACCGGTCTAGAACATGTTTAAAAGCAGCGGTGGCTACTGCATTGGGCTAGTCTTACACCAGCGCTCAATTCAGCTGTTACGCCGACGTCGACGCCATACTGTATTTTTGTTTTAGTAGTTTTCCACATCAAACGTTTAGAAATGTTCTTAGCCCTTCATCGTTTCTTCACTTTACACATGTGCCAATAGCACATTGAACGAGGGTCTGCTTGCCTGTTTCGTTTTCACTTACCCCGCGCGTAGCCCCCTCTTTGCGCGCTTTCGAAAACCATGAAAACTCGCGTGCCAGGCTGCGGAACTTTATGCTGGGATATTTTTATGTAAACATTGCATGGGCTGGTATATAGGAATTGTGCAGTTTCCACATTATTTGTGAAAGGTTCTCATGAGCCCATGATAATTACCAGATTCATTCGATAAACCCTCAAAGCTGAGACTCTCTGAAGACAATAAGGTTATTTTTTTTTCTCCTGTTTGTGCTGAAACAAAGCAGGACTCGGATGTCACGCCACTATTGCGACTCTGCAGACGCTTCACATCACCCAAATCTGGATTCTTCGTGCGCCTGCCCAGGTTCTGCACCTGGCCTGGGCAGACGACGGTTTGCCCAGGCCTATGCGTGCAGCATGTAGTTGGCCGTTGCTTTTGGGATGACTTTATAATCGATCCGTACAGCTGTGTATTTTTGTACTCGGCAACCGGATTCTCAAATTCTACAAATTCAGGCGCCAACTAAAAACAATGCATACTGCGCCACACTAACTTGACTCCTTGCACTCTTTTTCGAGTGCGGTCACTCCTTTTTTTTCCCGCTATACTCGGCAGAGCCACCAATATAATCCGCAAAAAGAAGCCTTATGATTGGCGGTCTTCAGATAACTTCTTTTTCAAGAATACATTTTTTGAGATTTCAGACTAAGCTTAACATTTGCAACTCCAAGATGCCAGCGTAGATCGCTCTGGGAACGAAAACAATTTTTGTCAGGCTCTATACTTTCTCAGGAGCTATTGATCAAATAAGAATATGCAGTGTGCAGCTCATCTTAGAGTATGAGTTAGCACGCCCAAGACGTTTGTGGATTATTCAATGTCTTAAGATATGTTTTTTTAATGCGAAAGCACCAACTTTCGCATTAAGCGAAGTAGGTGTTGTCTTAGCAGCGAAACGGCACCTAAATTTCCATTGGCTGTGACGCATCATGTGGCTCCATAGCAACGCCGTTATCGTTGCTGAGGAGCCAGCCGCACTGCGGCACAACGGGACCGGGGACGCGGGTTTGCGCTGGCCTGACGTTAGGCCTAACTCGTTAGTCCTATTGTTACGCTCCGAGGTCTAACGTCGTCAACCGGTACGCGCTGCTGTTTGACAAGAGGGGGGATGCGGCTATGCGCTGGCCAGACGTTACGCCAAACGTTAGGCGTAACGTTATGCTTTCAGGTCTAACGTTGTCGAACGGTACCCGCAGCTCGGGCGATGATGATGATGAGAGAACACGTGATTTCAGCACGCGTCTCGCCAAGCTTCGCACTCCCGCCGCTGCCTCACCCAGCGGCGCAGCAATCACCAGCGAGCTAGGGCGGTCTGCGCGGCGCACCGCCGCACTCCCTGTCGGCTCTGCGGCCGCTTTTGCTCCACTTGGCGACGAGAATGCTTTCTCATTCACAACTCATAAGAAGCGCTTAGGTGTCCTGAATTTTTTTGTGTGCGTTGTTACTCTTAGAGGCGGCTGGGCTCTAGTATAGTATTTAATTCCATGCATAAAAAACCTTGCGGTGGCTTAGCTCGGCTATGCCAGAATATACGTAGCGTGAGCTTAGGCGCACAAAATGAGAGGAGCTATCAAGCGGCTCCGGTGCAGCGTCAGACTTGGCTACTGCGCAACGGAGGCGCACAGCTGGGCACGCGGCGTCGCCAGTGCGTCTGCCGCGGCTATGACGTCACTCCTCTGGAATGCGCAGACCGGCGAGGCGCGCGCGGCGGTGGCGGAGCGCGCGGCGGCGGCGGCGGCTCCGTCGCGCCAGCTGTGCGCCGTGTGACGTCACTGCTCCTCGCGCATGCGCAGCACGGCTCTTTGGGAGCCACGCGAAACTGCTCATCCTCGGTCAGTGTAGCTCACGTAACAAAATCGGATAGTTTTGAGCCCGAAGATTGTCAGTATTCTTGAAGACGTATTGCCTTATTCACCTCAAGTATAATATGTGTGCCTCACGTTCAGCCTTGCCTTTCAGCCTCATGTCCCGGACGGATCCTGGAAGAAAAGACTGCACCAAAGGTTTTTTTCTGAGTATGGTGGTGTGCCTCGTAGCTCTTTTTGGTGTCATCTACTTTCTTTCTGTCCTGGGATTCAGATACAGCGTTGACAGGCGTGAGTACTGAAAACTTTAGGTCTAGCGGCTTGTACGTTGGTTCACATTATGTCATAGGCAAAAATTGAAACACAATATAGGTCAACGAAAGACAGGAAAATTACGCATTTCTTATAAGTCATTTCTACTTTAAAATGAAGCTACATTTATAAATGAGAGAGGATTCCAGTGTTGTTTATATGACTGTAGCCACCTATCCTAAAAGCAACCATGAACATGTTTTAAAGTTAATTGTAAACTCCAAACCCTGCATCTTATTACGTCTACGCTGATTTTTATTGTTCTTATTCAAGCATTATAATGAGTGCGCACTAAGGGATTAATCTAGGAGAAAGCGGAATTGAGCTTGCGTTAATAATACGGGCAAGTATGACTCAGATTTAAAATTAGAAAAGTTAATTTCAATTACGAAGTTTGAATCAAAAGCAAAGAAAATCACACTTTACAAATTTCTTAGACTTTCAGAAATATAAACTTTGGATAAACTGCCACTAAGTACATAGACTGAATTCAAAAGTTCCGTCCTTAGCATCACTGTATTCGAACATTATTTAACCGCCGTGTCCTCATGACAAAAATAGTTTTTATTTTTACTGTGGTGTTTGAAACAAAGCATTGAATTAGCTTCACTGAATATAAGGGAGCTCTAAAGAACAACTTTCTTCTTTTTTGAAACCACTTATTTATTGTGGAGAATTGTATAAATGGCGCCTTATAATATTGATATCGGAATTTCTGACTAATTAGTTTACTGCCAAATTTCAGGGAAATATTTCACAGCATGCATTTGTAAAAAAGTAAATCTAATGTAAAAAATATGCCATTTATTGTTTCCGTTCGTTGACCAAAATAAATGAAGCCAAGCTCGCGGTAGGTATAATGCCACGCGCGTCGGTGAGCAAGCGTGTGCGTGGCCGAGTCGTTACCGCGCTTGACTTTCGCGCGGAAGGTGTAGATTCTATTCCAGTCAGCGGACTGTCATTATATTTATTCGTTCAATTTGGCCTTCTCGTAAGTTCGAGAACATTCTCGTCTGATCGAGTCCGAATATTCTACGCAACGAAAGTTCTACGCCGAATGATCTAGAAACCCACGAGGGTACATTAGGGACTGCGCAAGGCGAGCGGAGTCAGTCTCGCTCCAGCGATCGATCCTGCTGTTTCGCCGACATCGACGCCTGCGACGCTACCTTACTTTTATTTTGTTTTGGGCACAAGTTCGCCTCATTAAACGTTTAGTTTCTTTAGTTATTCTTTGCCTCATCATTTGTCATTCGTGATATTTTGGTGGAAGTGCGGGGTATTGCGTTCTATGCCCGTTAAGAGTACCCCTCCGAAGACATCCCGGCCAAGCGACGTGCTCAGCCCCGGAAGGCTACCCTTCGCCGAAGAAGCCGACGCCCAAAGAAGCCGTCGTACCAGAGGTCAGTCTCCCGAATTGGGTCTCTTGCCCGAGAACCGGAAGGAGAAGATCCCAACCATGACCACCCCAACCGTCGTCGTCCTGCCTGTCGCACCCCGGACTCCGACGCCTTTCCACGGGGAGGTCCACGAGGACATTGAAGGCTGGCTGCGACACTACGAACGTGTAGCCCGCCACAACAGATGGACGACTGAGCAGTGCCTCCACAACCTTTACTTCTCGCTTGAAGGCACTGCGAGGCACTGGTTTGAAAACCACGAAGCCTCCTTCACTACATGGGAGTCCCGCGTCGCCGTAGTTAAGCGGACGTTCATTAACCACCATCGTCGCCAGCGAGCAGAGGACCTGCTTCAAACAAGGGTGCAGGGCCCGAACGAAAGCTTGACCAGCTTTGTTGAGGATGTCCTGCGTCTAAGTGCCTGAGCCGATCCGGAGGCCGCCGAGGAAAAAAAAACTTCGAATCCTCATGCGAGGCGTCAAGGCAGACATTTTTGGAGGGCTCGTTCGCAATCCCCCGACGACCGTCGATGCTTTTGTGAGTGAAGCCACCAACATCGAGCGCGCACTCACGGCCCGAGCAAGCCACTACCACCGACTCGGCGGCGCGCCTACTGCTCCAACCGTAGCAGCTTCCCTACTGGACCCGAATACCAGCGGTGTCGACAGCCTTCGGGTGATCGTCCGGGATATCGTGCGGGAAAAGCTCCGCAAGATCCTACCTGCTGCAGATCGCCCGTCTTCTCTCTCACTCGCCGAAGTCGTGCGAGAGTAGGTTCACCGAGCCATCCAGCCGGAGACTCCTGTCACCGTAGCAGCACCGAAGGAGCCCGCTCTTAGTTAAGCCGCAGTGGTCCGACGAACGCCACCAGCCCCGCGCCCCTATGTGGCGGCCCCCGACGTGAGCCTCCCGAGCCGCAGTATCCCCGACGCCAGGAAGATCGGCCGCCTGTACGCCGAGAACCATCTGCGTCAAGAAAGACCGACCTGTAGCGAACGGCCAACCGACGCCCGCTCTGCTACCACTACGGGGAAGCCAACCACATCTATCGTGGATACCCCAACCTCCGACTTGGGCTGCGTGGGTTCCACCCGAACGACCAACGCCCGAGGTACGGCGGACGCCCTTACGACATCGAGGAGCACCTTCGACATTCGCCATCCTCAGTATCGCCTCGCCGCCGTGAATCCCGCTCACCGTCGACGAGACGTTCAGCGTCTCCAGCGTCACGACCCCGCCGAGAGAGCCTTTCTCCCCTGCGTCGCCGGGAAAACTAAGTGCGGCAACGCCTGTAGGTGGCGTTGCCGAAGACGACCGAA
Source organism: Ixodes persulcatus (assembly GCA_013358835.2). NCBI lineage: Eukaryota > Metazoa > Arthropoda > Arachnida > Ixodida > Ixodidae > Ixodes > Ixodes persulcatus. Next base: position 183,047 of record JABSTQ010010187.1, read on the forward strand.
GTAAAGAGCCTCCAAGAACGACGGAGCGCTCCCACTATTCCGACGCTGCGCATCGCAACGACGCTCCTGCTTCGGTGTCCAACAACCTAAGCGTTATTATCGACGGCCACGACGCATCAGCACTCGTGGCGAAAAGTGACAACGCCGTGGGAAGGCCCTCAAATACGAACCGCCGGTGGGCACCTTATCACACCAGTCGGGAGATGCACTGCTCGCGTCCAGACCCACGGTGAGACGTGCCCTGTCAAGTGCATCGTTCTGCAAGACTGCTTGAGGGACGTTATACTCGGAATTAACTTTCTTTGCGAGTATGGCGCCGTCATCAACCTCGGGGCAAACCAGTTGATGCTGCGAAAGCCTGTTTTGCCGCCGGTGGAGACCAACACGACGTCAACCGCGATCCGAGTTATTGCCAACCATGTGAACCTGCCGCCGCGCTCGAGTGTTTTCGTAACCGTCATAACCGACGCAGCCATGCACGGTGACGCCCATCTGGAAGGAAGCGTCCAACTGCTCGTTGAAAAAGGAATTGGCGTCGCACGAGGCGTAACGTATCTCCAAGAAGGACGTACAGCTGTTCTCGTGACAAACTTTCGAAAGGAGCCGCAGCATCTAACGAAGGGTACCACCGTGGGCCACGTCGAGGAGCTTCAGGCGCCAGCCGTGGTCACTATAAAATCGCTGAGGAAACCTCGTCGTCCCAGCAGAAGAGCACGTCGCCGCCGCAGCTGGACATCGACCCCGAGCTACCGGCTCCTAAGCGCCGGCAGCTGGTTGATCTCCACGCCGAATACAGTGACTGTTTTGCCACGTCTTCAAAAGTTCGCCAAACACTAATGGCGAAACATCGGAATGTTACCGACGACGACGCGCTCCCTGTCCACCTGTCGCCGTACCGAGTCTCCCAAGAGGAAAGGAAGGTGATTCAAGATCAAGTCCAGGAAATGCTCAACGACGACATCATTCAACCCTCAAGACGTCCGTGGGCGTCCCCAGTCGTCCTTGTAATAAAGGACGGAACCCTGAGGTTCTGCGTAGACTATCGTAGACTGAACGCTGTGACTAAGAAGGACGTCTATCCGCTCCCTCGAATCGACGATACGCTTGGCCGACTGCGCCACTCCCGATATTTTTCGCCGATGGACCTGAAGAGTGGCTACTTGCAGATTGAAGTCGACGAACGGGACCGAGAGTAAACTGCCTTCGTCATTCCCGACGGACTGTACGAGTTCAAAGCGATGCCGTTCGGACTTTGTACAGCAGCAGCCACCTTCCAGCGTGTCATGGACACCGTGCTGGCAGGTCTGAAGTGGCAGAGCTGCCTCGTCTACCTGGACGATGTTGTATTCTCACGAGATTTTGACGAGCACCTGAGACGACTTCGAGTCCGTGCTTCAAGCCATCAAGACCGTCGGCCTGCCACTCAAGCCAACAAAGTGTCGATTCGCCTATGGGGAAGTAAAGTTCCTTGGCCACGTTGTGAACAACGATGGTGTTCTCCCTGACCACGAGAAGACCCGCGCCGTAGCTGCATTTACTCCGCCGTCTGACAAGAAGGCCGTAAGAAGATTTCTCGGACTCTGTGCCTACTACAGGCGCTTTGTTCGAGACTTCGCCATGCTGTCCCCACCGCTGACGCACCTTACCAAGGACGCCGTAAAGTTCGAGTGGACAGAAGAACACCAGCGGTCATTCGACGAGCTCAAACGAAGACTCTCGACGCCCCCGTTTCTTGGCCATTTCAACCAGTTTGCTGAAACAGAGATCCACACCGACGCCAGTAACACCCGACTGGGTGCTGTGCTAGTCCAAATGCAGGGTGGGGTAGAGCGAGTCATCGCATATGCAAGTCGGACGCTGTCTAACGCGGAGAGGAACTACTCAACGACTGAAAAGGAGTGTCTCGCTGTCGTCTGGGCAATAAAAAAGTTTCGCCCATATTTGTATGGAAGTCCTTTTCGCGTGGTCACAAACCACCACTCGCTCTTTTGGCTCGCGAATCTGAAGGACCCCTCCGGACGCCTCGCCCGGTGGAGCCTACGGCTGCAGGAGTTCGACATGACCGTGGTGTACAAGTCCGGTCGGAAGCATAATGACGCTGACTGCCTGTCAAGGGCCCCAGTCGAGGCCGATCCTGCCTGCGCCAAAGACGACGACGATGAGTGTTTCTTCGGCGCCCTAAATGTCAGCGATATGGCAGCACTCCAACGAGACGACATTGAGCTGCGAGCAGTCATCGAACACTTAGAGGGACAAGGAAGCGCCTTTCCCCGCGTTTTCGTACGAACACTGCCAACCTTCTCCATCCGACTAGGTGTGCTCTACAAGGAGAACTTCAGTGACAACAACACGGCGTGGCTGTTGGTGATTCCTTTCAGTCTTCGAGAGGAAATATTTCAAGCCTGCCACGATGACCCGACGGCGGGACACCTTGGCTACAGCAGGACTCTTGCCTGGATACGCAAAAAGTACTACTGGCCCAAGCTTGCGAAGACAGTCCACCACTACACCCGCTCTTGCCACGAGTGTTAACGACGGAAGAAACCACCGACAAGACCGGCAGGAAATCTTCAGCCGATTGCGCCGCCATCGGCCCCTTTCCAGCAAATCGGAATGGATTTACTACGACCATTCCCACCTTCGACGCAAGGAAACCGATGGATAATCGTCGCAACCGATTATCTCACACGGTACGCCGAGACGAAAGCCCTTCCATCAGGTACGGCTGTTGAAGCCACCAAGTTTTTTATCGAGTCCATTGTCCTCCGGCCCAGCGCCCCCGAAGTCCTCATTGCAGACCATGAATCATCGTTCCTGGCCCAGCTGATGCAGGAGATCCTCCGTCAATTCTGAGGTCATCAATGTGTGTGCGAGAAATGCCATTCTCGGAATGGACATTCTATTTGAATACGGAGTCGCCATCGATATGGGAGCAGAAACGCTGACGCTCCAGAAACCTCTGTTAACGCATTGTGATCCCTAAAGGACGTCAGCAGCTCTCCGGGTCCTCTTTGACCATGTGAACTTGCCACCGCGGTCAGGTGCTGTTGTGCCTGTCGGAACGGACGGAGCCACCTGCTTCGAAGCTCTGCGTGAAGGTAGCGTTCGACTCCTCCCAAAGAGAGGAATCGGTGTCGCGGACGCGATAAAGGAACTTCAAGACGGTCGTGTTCTTGTGTTCGTAACAAACCTTTGACAGGAGACACAGAAACTTAAGAAAAGTACTGCTGTGGGCCACGTCAGGAACTCCTGGACACAGCTGCAGTCACCGGCATCTCTGACGGCGTATCACCATCGCGGCACAAGTGTACCACGCCCTTTAAGCTCGACTTCGACCCTAGGCTCCCAGCTTCTCAACATCGACAGCTGACCGACCTTCTCGCCGAGTTCAAGGACTGTTTTGTCACGTCATTGTAGGTGCGCCAAATAGCGATCACAAGGCATCGCACTTTTGCTGAAGCCGACGCGTCACTAGTCCATCAGTCTCCTTAAAAGAGAGGGACGTCACTCAAGAGCATGTAAGGAAATGCTCAACGACGACATCATCTTGCTTCAAGCAGACCGTGGGCCTCACCGGTTGTGCTTGTCAAGAAGAAGGACGGAACACTGAGGCTTTCTGTGGACCATTTACCTCAAACTCTTCATAGCTAAAACGCCCTACATATATCCGCAGCTAGCATCCGAAATGCAGGAGAAAAACAAACCTTTATTGTTTTAGTGACTCACGTAGGTACAGGAGAAAGACGACTGCTTGGCATGTTTGACAAAATAAGCCTCAGTCTTCTCGAAATGATATGTGGTTTCCCGGGAGAATCTGCTTCATACTGTCGTCTTAAGTACTTCTGTGTCCTTCAGGCCGTGGAGATTGAAAACGGAACCAAGCTTGTCTGAACTCAGTGCCACTCACACTTGTCAGCATTTAACCAGTTGAAACATAAGAGAAAAAGAAACGCCCTGCAAGTCCTTTACTGTTCATGTTTGGCAGTTTTATTATCACCACCCTACCAAAACTCTAGTATAACCCTTCGCTATCGAGTTTATAGGAACTAAAAATTTATCTGGGTGATATCTGGATGTCAATTTTCAAAAATGATTTCTTTGTCTGCAATATGCATGTCAGGTTTCAAGACAGAATTCCAGTTAGATTTACGGTTCCATTGTGGAGAGAGTAAAAACTATGCAGAACTTATCGGTAGGGCATCCTTCCCATTGTTTACTCAGCTAAAGTGAAGAGTGTGGAGGGCTTTCCGGGAGAAACTTATTCTGCTATGTTTAAGTGACCTATCCTTGAATTTGAGTGCACTTGTATGCTCAAACACAAAGGACGAACACGAAAAAGTCGACAAAGACATGTGCTTGTCCTTGTCCACTCCTTCGTGTTTATCCTTTGTGCTTGCGCATACAATTATAGACCTTTCCAGCGACAGTCTCGAACGAAGCGATATACAGCGCGCGTCCCTGGTTCTGAAAGTGCACGTCAGTGTGGCCAGACAGCGGTGGGCTGTGGGTTTTCTCGTCAGTAGGCTGTGGCAGCCTGCGTAGGCGCAATCCCGGACGCTGGTGGCGGAAAAATTGCCTCGTTTTATTTATTTCTTTTTGTGTTCCACGTCGAAGAGAATTTTTCGGAGTTCTTAAAAACCATTGCACTATTTTTGGGAACAAAAACAAACAAATGGAAGTTATTTTTGCCGTGTCCGTGCGCGAAAGAACAAATGCAACTGGAAAGTTTGTTTCATTTTATGTTGATCTTTTTAACGGCACCATACACACAACCGTGTCAATCTACAAACGTCTTAACTGCCCAAAATATTTGACCACACCATAAGATAGCCGAACTGCATGGGTATTCCCCGCTCACAACATGAAATTCAACGAGTCTCATCAATCGAACAACATACATTGTACTTACCCCACGGAGCCGCGTTATCCGAACAGGATTTGAGAAAGGTCTCAAATAACACAACATATCCAATATACAGTGTCCACGATAGTCACTTCTCGACGATCGGACGGAATCCGGCTTGTCTTGGGGTACGTTTTGAAGATATGCTTTTCTAAACAGCACTAAAGGAAATGAACGAACGTGTCTATTCAGTCCCCATGCCCCGGACTCTATCAGCTACTTCTCGCCAAGACCGGGAACATAGCCGGGAAGGTTTTTCGGAGATTATCTCAACGGAAATAATCCTCGAAGAACGTCGAACGGCCCGCGTCACGGGCTGCTTGACGTTCGCTCTCTTCGTTCGTTTCCTGCGAAGGTCGAGCAGGTTACGAGCCCTGGTATTCCCTGGTTCTCACAGTGGAAGATAACACAAATTACGCAGCATCCTGAGCAGGCAAATAAAGTAGAATCTTTCAAGGAAAACCGGCGAACTCTGAATGCACAGTGCAGGTGCGGAGTCGCGCTGACCGGGTTTCCACAGCTCAGGCAGGTGGCAGAAATGTTTGGCTGATAGGGGTCGCTCGAGTCGCAAAATGGCGGCGGCCAGAGAGCTCTTTCTGCAAAGGTCTATACTCAGTACCATGAACCAATTATCCCAACAAGCATTACTTTCCTTGATTGTCTCAAAACACTTCGTTTGCTTGCTTGTTTGTTTGTGTTTCCTTTTTTTCCTCTTCTTTGGAGACTGTTTGCTTTATAACAGCTGCAACCGGGGTTCTCACCCATACAAGGAATCGCCCCCTCTATGAAAAAAAAACCGTCAGCTAATATTTCTCAACAAATGTAAGATTATATCAAAGCCGAACAGAGAATCACGAAACAAGTGATACATCGTGAATGTATTTTCCTACTGGGATACAAATACATTTCCCGAATGTATCTCGATAGAGATATACAATTGCACGATAGCATCGCTAAAATGCTATCTCGACACTGCCCAGCCCTGCCGCAATTTCGTTCCTTACCTTTATTGAATATGTCATCTAGGTTAAATTTCTTCAGGATTAAGATTCCTGTAGTTACACAACATAAATATTTTAAGGTTAAAAGCTCCCGATTGAAAATAACAAAACCTCGGCGCATCTCGATAGAGCTGTCATATCAGATAACAGTGTTGCACGCACATGTCTAGATATTTCTCCAGCCATCGATTTACTACGGCTAGTTTTCTTCAAATACTGGCATGTTTAGTTCCTGTTTAATAATAATAATAATAATAACAATAATATTATTTTATTGCAAATGAACAAAACGTATGTTAAATCAGACCTGCCTAAGCCACATTGGGCTTGGACTGGCAGCGTCTTACAATCTGTGAAACCAGCCGTTTGCAAAAGGAAACATGTAAAATAAAATGCAAACAAAAAAATTAGAATAACAAAAGCTAACTAGTGAGCACTTTACGAACTAAAACTTCTCAGGGCTTTCTTGAGCTTGTATTTTGTTTTTAAATTTATGGCCTAATAGCGTGTTGCTTTTAATCGCAAGTCACTTGTCAAAGCACCTTGTGTTGAGTGGATAGAACCTTCTCATCTATATTTTGATTAATTTTTTTATTTTGATATGGGATGTCGTCCCTTATTATAGTATTTTCTTTTCTGTACCTAGGAGGCGCGCACGATTTTCAAGATCAAGACTTCGGTGCGTTCGACTTGCCTGTTCCAAATATCGGGACGAAAAGAACATATTGATGACGCCAGCCAGACGCAATGAGATTATTTACTTTTCCTAGGACAGTGTCTAGTTTTACTAATTATATGGTTGCTTCTCGTTCATAAAGTGCAATTCTGACATGTTTTAATTTTCTCTTACGTAAAAAATTATACGATTCATTGTTTTCGGAGTGTGACGGTAGCAAAGAGTTCAATATATATAATTTTTTATTGAAAAGCTACATTTGACTCCTCGCCTCGCAGATATAAACGTTCGGAGATTTCTAGTTTTCACTGATACTGAATGAAATTGTACTTAGGTGAAGAAATAAAAAAAAATGTTTGCGGCTTTATTCTTACACAGAACATAACACGGGATGATCGCAACTGCTTGTAAAAATAAATGACCAATAAAAAAAGGACGTTTACAAAAATATATTTTACCAGGGAAAATCAACTCATCGCCACCTAGCTCGCCAGGCCTGTGTACTCATGTTGAGGGGTTTGCAGTACAAAATAAAACCACGTAGGGCTACTGCTTTGTACGTTCTACTGAACTGCTGTCGCCGCATGCTCTTTTTTTAAATTTTCTCGAAGCGCTGAACTAAATATTGTGCCTCTAAATGGCATTTTGCAACATTTTCACCGAATAGTTAATAAACGTGATGTTATGGCGTAATACTTTAGATTATTTTAGGCCAGTAATATTTTTATTTTCTTGTGAAGTTTCCGGCAGAGCATGATAAGAACACACTCCTAACGCATTGTATTAAGGCGAAAGCCTAATATGTACCATCGTTCAGTCGACTTTTAAAGTCCTTGAGCGAAAACACGTCGACGACACGAAAGCTACCAAAGCTCGACGACAATACAAAAGGTACGCAAACCGGCGACACGAAAGGTGCAAAAGTCCACGGTTCGCCACTGGACCACGAGATGGCGTAACTTCTGCCAGGATCGGCGGAGGCGCTATATTCCTCCGAAAAAACTTTTCGCTCTTATCCCTAGGCTTTCGTTCAGTATAGTCCGACGAGGTACCCCTCCGCCACATCCGCCAATCATGTGTCTATCTTTAATACATCAGCGCTTGGGCTTTCGTCTTCAAGTAGTCTTGAAGATATCATAAGAGACCCTGTGTTTTGTTTTGTATTTTTCTAAATGTATGTGCTGTGTAAACAAATTTCCCGGCATATCGCGCTAACCCATGCGCTCCCCACACTAGATACTGCTCGTAGCACTTCGGTGCAAAGCGGTGAAGCTCGACGAGCGGGCGCTGGTACAAGGTCGTGAGGTTGACGCGAGTGGTGCAAGTGCCACGGTACACACCAGCGACGACATGGAGGCATGTGGCTGACATAAAAAGAGCCGCGGCAGGTCAGGTGTGAATTTTCAAGCAAGTGAACTGAATTTGTGCGCAGGTCACGTGATATCATATTATGTGACGTCACTTTCCCTGCGAAATTTAGCAGGGGAAACAAATGTTTTTGTATAGGTCACGAGATATAAAATCATGTGACTTCATTTTAGAGCGCAACTCTTAGGCGTCGATTTCCGCGTATAAAGGCGTCGCCGTCGCCGTCGCCGTCGACGTAACCACGCGCGTTGCATTATGGGACGGGACATCACAGACCTATACGCCAGCTCAATTTCACGCTAAATTTAGCGAAGCAAGTAAATTGGTGTGTAGGTCTGTTACGTCCCGTAATGTAACACTGCGCATTCCATTTGCCCGCACAATTTAGTGGGGAATAGTATTGGTGTTGAGGTCACGTGACGTCAGTTTTGCCGCGAAATCTAGCGGAGAAACGGAATTTGTTCATAGGTGACGTGACACGAAGTCATGTACCATCTTTTTCACCGCTAAATTTAGCGGGGAAACTGAATTGGTGTTGAGGTCATGTGGCGTCAATTTTTCAGATAAATTTAGCGGGAAAGTGTAGGAGGAGAGGAGGTTATGGAGGATAAAGAGGAAAGGGTAGGGAGGAGGAGGAGGGGAGGGTACGGAGGAGGAGGAGGGTAGATGAGTAGGGGCGGAGAAGGAAGATGAGGGGAGGAAGAGGATGGCGAGTTGGAGGAAAGGATGAAGAGGAGGGGAGGAGAAAGAGCAGAGGAGGAGGGGAGGGTACGGAGGAGGAGGGGGCATACCCTGCTTTCCGTACCCTCCCCTCCTCCTCCTCAAGAGCTGCGCTCTGATTTCGCTATACAGAGATTTGTAAATATCTCATTTTTTCCGCTAACTTTCGAGGGGAAACTGGACTGGTAGAGAAATCATGTGACTTCAATTTTCCCACTAAATGTAGTGGTGAAACTTAATTTGGGTCCAGGTCATGTAACATCACGTGAGGTCATTTTCACAGCTAAATTTAACGGGGAAACTGAATCTGTCTGTAGGTCACGTTACACGAGGTAAGGTGGTATCAAATTGTCCGCTAAATTTGGCAGTGAAACTGGATTGATGTTGAGGTGACCTGGCCTCTATTTCTCCGTTAAATTTAGCGGGGAAACTGAATATGTGTATAAATGACGTAGCATGAAGTCATTAGACATGATTCTTACGCTACTTTAGCGGGAAAAATAAACGGCCAGAAACATATGTGGGTGTTTCCACGTCAGGTCATGCAACGATGGTCGGGGTCATATTCGTTTCTATGTTAATGTAAATAATATATGTTAGAGCGATGTTCTCGGAAGGAGCTTTCAGCTATATGCGAATACCGTTGCTAGAGTGTGTGCACACCTATTCGTTGTCGTGGTCTCACGAGAAACTGCTAAAACAGCACTTCAGGCTCTTCAAGTTTAGTCCCCGCTTTGGGGACTTTAAACTCCGGATGCTCCCCGATGGAATCCGACCATCAGGACGCCGCAAGCCGCGTCCCGAAGAAATGCACGTTGTTCGCCTCAAGCCGTACTATACTGGATAGGACTGACTACTCTTTGTGGTTCTTGTGATGGCGCTAGCTTGTCTTTGTTATAGCGGATTTGCAGCACGGCGTCGGTTTCAAGGCGACACTTTCTACAACCAACAAAGGCTGTACAGTGGTGAGTTCCAACGTATTGTAAGGAGCCATGCTGTCCCTAACTTAGTTAGTTTTATATTCGTGCTTTCCTGTCTTGCCTTGCTTGCAATCGTCTATAAACAATTGCTAGCAGGGCATCTGACCGCTGCCATGTTTCTGCTCGTGCGGTCAAGTGAGTGCAATTGCAAGCTTGCCAAAGCTACGCTCAAGCGTACGCTGCGCATGCTTGCACGCAAGAGGCAGCAGTGCGGCGCCATGCAGTCTATACTCCGTTGACCCTTAAACTGAGACTGCAGCCAAAGCTACAACCGCAATCTGGCCCGCGCTCCATTTTTATGAGACGTATATGTACACGCGCAAGAGCTCGTTCTGGGGAAGAACGGCTTCAAAGCAGCGACCTCGTGCTCACGCACGTGTAGTATTGGCTTCACACTCAGCTTAAAGGGGCCTTGCAACGATGTTCGCTTGGAATGATTTTCACTTTACGCGAGCTTAGTGGCACAAGTGGGACCCAAATACACTCGCACACAACACCAGTGACCTAGAAATCCCTTTGTTGCAATGGAATTAAAAATTGGTGTGTGTGTGTGTGTATGTGTGTGCGTGTGTGTGTGTGTGTGTGTGTGTGTGTGTTGTGTGTGTGTGTTTATGTGTGTGTGTGTGCGTGCGTGCGTGCGCGCGTGTGTGTGTGTGTGTGTGTGCGTGTGTGTGTGCGTGTGTGTGTGTGTGTGTGTGTGTTTTTGTGTGTGTGTGGGTGTGTGTGTGTGAGTGGGTGTGTGTGTGTGTGCGCGTGTGTGTGTGTGTGTGTGTGTGCGTGTGTGTGTGTGTGTGTGTGTTTCTGTGTGTGTGTGTGTGTGTGTGTTCATACAGCCTAGAACTTAGCATGCCTCAACGAGTGACTTGTCTTTCAGCTGTAGATGAGCAATTTAGCCAGTGCAGTACGACCGCTAGCCTGGGGTCTTTAACGTGAATCACGCAGTAGTGATACACGACCGCACGCCGGTACGATGCTCATCCAGATCAAAACAGGCAAGGGTGGGGATTGCACCCAGGATCCCTGAGTTCTGCTGCGTGAGTTTTCGCTCCATGTGCTCCAAGCTGGTGTGCGCTAAAGTCACTGGATCCTGGGAAAGTAGCGCCATTGCCTTCCCTACCTGCTAGCCGGACACAAACGGATACTAACATACAGACGATCCAAACCTAGCAAGGTGATTGGCTAATTGGTCTACGTTGCCATGGAAATCGCCATCTTGGTCCATTTAAATCTTCGAAGCTTCCAGAGGGTCGTTCTAGACCAGTCGCGCCAAGATTACCATGGAGCATCATCGTACTGGAAGCGTTCCTCGCCAATATAAGAGTCTTTGGCACTCTGTGTGCAATCAACTTATTATTCATGCCCATCTCCATGGATCTCTTACAATTATATTGTTCTTCTTGCGTATTTCAATACAGTAAACTTATCTTTCAGTGCCTCCAAGCACCGACACAGCATCTGGTGGTGATACGAAGGTGTACACTTGTTTCGCCGGTGTGTGGTTAGCAAAATCCCGGTATACAAAAAAAAAACACTCCATAAAGCTACCCGTCACCAGCGAATCTAGATCGGCTCACCAAGAACGGAGGGGTCAAGGAGAAATTGCTCATTTCACGGACCAAGATGGCGACCACACGGGGAGCTTGGCGTTACTTTCCCAGGATCCAGTGACTTTAGTGTGCGCTAGACCACTTGGCCACCGATACACCCGGTGTAATGTCAAAGACAAAAGCGAGCGTTTTCTTTTAATCTCTCCTTTGCAAAACTTGATGGCGTAACTGGGAGATCGCAGTATACCCCAATGACGATATTTGAATTCGATTCATAGATTGTATCCCAGGATTTTTGCGGGAGCGCTCGATTTGGGATCGTTATAATCAAACGCTCAGGAAGCATTCGGCTGGTGGCCGGTGTCCAATCTCTACAATGACGACAATAGCCGAACCATAGCAATGTCTGAAACTCAGCGCGTGCCCTGTGATTCGCCAACCCACAGGGCCTGGCTGTGATCAACATAGGCGGCATATAATCGGCTCTAGATCACGGGGCCCGCTCGTTTTGACTGCCGATTTGAAAGGTTTAAACGCTGCTTGTTTTTCTTTTTGCGACATTTATTGAGTGTTGCAAAAAATGAACTCTTATTTTATAGGTCATTATCGTCACGGATTTGTTCTATTTAATATTTGTTCCAAGTACAAAAATTGCTTTATCGCCAAATTAGGGTTGAACGGAGTATAGGCAGCGCGATGCGTTCGTTTATTTCATTCACTGTCGTCAACGCCCGCGACCAAAGCATCATAAGCACGAACTCATTCATTCCCAAGAGCCATAACAAAAAAACTCGAGCGAAATGAAAATCTACCGGCGACGCCAGTCACCTTTCTTGCTGTTTGTAGTGCTTCATTTTAAATTCGAGAGATGTTACAACTGTAAGTAAAATTAACTGGAGCGAAATCGAAATCTCCGGACGTTGCAGGGCACCTTTCTGGCTGTTGTTGAGCTTCGCTTTGAATTCGAGAGGTGTCCAAAGTGTATCTGCTTGGAACATCCCTCGAATTCAAAGAGAAGCTCTAGGACAACCGAGACGGGTGCCTGAAATCTTCAGCAGAGAGTGCTTTCGCTGGAGTTAATGGTTTTTACTCTTGGGGATTAAACAGTCGGCGCTCGTGATGCTTTGATCGCGGGCGCAGACATGAGTGAAATAAACGAACGTATCAAGCTGCCTAGCTACCTGCCCGCTGAATAAAACAACTGATATTTTCATAATGTCTTCTACCTTCGTGTTCTTCATACTTCTTGTTTTAGTTCGCGAATGCAGGTAATACAATGTTTGATCTACATATCTGCTGCATGGTAAAACAGCGGGGGAATTTATGTCTACCGTTCCGGCGATAATGTTTTTTTTTTTTAATTTTTTTTTTAAAGTAGAGTTTTTAAATAAGCTACGCATAGAGTATGAGCAATTCATACACCGTTTTCTTTGTAAGCGCAGCCATTTTTGTGCCTAGTGCAAAGCAGGTGCAATCGGCCATCGTTATGGTGGAAAAATTTGACTTCCTTGAGCTTTAAAGGGGCGATGCAACGATTTTCGTATTTTGCGCAAATACCGCTTAGAACGGATCTCTGACGTTAATGAGCTGTGGAATACCCGTTCGTTTTTCACCACACGCAATCGAAGTCGCAGAAAAAAATAAAGAAAAACGAGCAGAGTTCACCCCCTCAACTCGCAGCCAGAACAAGCGGCCACGTGATCTGGAGCCGATTATATGCCGCCAATGTTGATCATAGCCAGGCGCTGGGGTTGGCAAGGCACAGGACACGCGCCGAGTTCCAGACATTGTTATGGTTCGGCTGTTGTCGTCATTGCAGCGATTGGACACGGGCCACTACCCGAATGCTTCTCGAACTATCGATTATCACGAGCCCAAATCGAGTGTCCACGCGATGCTCGGGTCAAATCGATGAGCCGCATTCAAATATCGTCACTGGGCGGTACTGCTACCGCCCGGCTACGTCATCAGGTTTTGCGAAGGAGAGATTGAATGAAAACACTCGGTTTTGTCCTCGAAATTACAGCGCAACAAAGGAATTTCTTGGTCAGTGGCGTTGCGTGCGAGTATCCTTGAGTCCCACTAGTACCAGTAAGCTCGTGTAAAGTGAAAAACATTACAATTGAATATCGTTGCACCGCCCCTTTAAGGCGGCGGTCCCACGGCCCAAACTATAATACCGGTGGCAGCTCTGCTAACACTCCTGTTTGCTGTGCAAATGTCGCGTCTGTGCGCGTGTTACGTATTTCGTTATTTTTGCAAATAAATTTCCGATTCATCGTCACTCTTTTAGTGCAAAATATGATACCCATTTTTCAAAACTTAACGCACAATAAGAAAACAAAAAGCGCACGTTTTGATATTTTCAAAGACATACCGCTATGCATTCCAAGTTTCTAGACTTGCAATGCATCCAAGACGCGTTCTTATTTTTTTATTGAATAGAAGAAAGACTCGTCTAGTTCCGTGCATACGTGTTTTTGTTAATTAGCACGCTCAAAGTTTTTAATAATTATTCAAAAAGAGCCTTTTTTATGTGATTTTGAAGTCTCGTAACTCAGTTTCACATCATAACGTAGCAACGACATTTAAGGGCATGCTTGTGGTAAACATAGGAACTCAGAATACAAAATATTAGAAGTGCAACGCCAGCCGTTTTCTTGTAAACAAAACTTGATTATGGTAAAATTTCTAAGAATTCCCTTAACGCGTTCTTGGTTTTCTCAGACAGCGTTCTGGCATCTGACCTCATTTTTTTTTAATTGTATGCTAGAGGAACTGAGCGTGTTCACTAGAAGCGTTATTTTTTCGTATTCATATTCAGATTTGTTTAAAATGTGTTTAAATCATGGGACTATTTTGAAGCTCGGCTCTGTACGCAAGAAACCGGTTTCAAAGAAGAGGGCAGCTATTTAAGCAACGATTCTTCAATTAGTGCTTTTCTCGTTCTAATTAAAATCGCTTTCTATGATTGTAATTTTTTTAAAGCATACTAATTGTCCTAAATATTAAAAAGAACCTATGTTGTAGCAGACGACGCGCACTTGCGCCATCTTTTGAAAGGTGGCTGAAATTCGAGGTTGAGAAGTTCAGGAAAAGTGGCGCTGGGGGGTTCTGTCCCTGATGCAAAGGATTCTTTTCTCAAATATTTCCTCGCGCTACTTCCTCGTTGTTGCAATGAGTAAATAATCTTGCAAGAAAAAGAAGAAAAAAACAAGGGTCACGAGCAAGTTCTTGAAAACATCTCGTGCCTATAAATAAGCTATTCGATGCTCCCTGCCATGTTCCGACACCACGAAAGGTGCGAATATTGAGCTCCATATCATGGTGACGACAAAGGGGAATTTCTTTTTCTTTACTCCAACATTTTTTTTTTTTTTAAGGTTCCAGCTTTCCAACCGCTCTGGTTCTGTTTTGTTCGCCGTCGTGCAGGAATTTTAGATTTTCAGTTTTAACGTTACTCTACTTGTAGAAAACTTACGGAGAGTGTTAGGTGTAAACCGCAGTGACTGGTCCTCATGGTAAGGCAACAAACAGCCAGTCATCGTGGTTCAAATCTGAGGCTCAGGGAAAGGGTCTAATAAACCCCCTTTCCACGCAGTGCCCTATCAAAAGCGTTGCACATGTGCGGAACCCTCACTACGGTCGTCTTTCTTTGGATTAATTTTTATTTCATTTTTTCAAATAAGAACAATGTCAGACGATCAACTTTCATGGTGTTGGTTTAATAATGCAACGACTCCAGGCTTCCACTTTGCGTTTACACCAACCAGGACTCTTGTCCTTTGCAACTAATTATAAGCAGCCAGGTCAGACTAGGTCACACTTGCTAGAAACAGCGTCTCAGCTGACTTTGGGAAAGAAAGCAATGCCAAAACCAGCGCTCGAGCTGAGCGGGACTCAAGCCGCGTCTCAAGACAGTCGTGCGCCCAACCTTTTGCAGTGCTTTTTTTTTCACTCAGTCTCAGCTGAGACGCTGTTCTAGCAAGCCGGTCCAGGATCACAACTCGGAAAGTTTCCTCGCGCTTCTCTTTCGTTTTTCTGAGTCCCCGCAATGAGTATTGCAAAATAAAATCAAGCGAGATGCTCAGTGCTGCCCTGACATGTTCTTCCATGACCGGGCTAGAGAGCGGTTTTCTTGTGGCCTTCACTCTCGCCGAGGAGCAATGGAACTTCTTTAGCCGCGTAGGGGTGCGACCACACAACCATGCCCAACGCCGCCTGAGCCATCCTGAACAGCTGTTCCCCGACCAATGCAATTGAAAATGTGTGCATTTATACTTGCTTGAAATAACTGTAGTGAGCAGATTGAAATAAGTTTCGGCTTACAATAATTAAATTCTTGTCTATACAAACTTGTTTCTTAAGGAGACAAATTGAAAGACGTGTTCCGCATAAGTCCCCGAAGGCTGCTGGCCTCACGACCTGTAGGTCCAATTACTCTAGAAACTTATCCAACTCAACCCCCGAGCAAAGAGGACAACACGGTGAGGAGGACGTGCCTCTCAGAAGGAATTAAAGCACTGTAGGAGCGGTAGGGTTACAGCGACCCCTCCAAGCTGCCGCCGCAGGGAGCAACTACTCCCGGTGCAATGGCCGTAAGAGATCATGCCTGTTCACTCCAGCCTAGGTTGTCTACATGTCTGTCTGTCTCAGGGTGAAGACATCCATTGTTGCTCTGAATGTGCCAGCGCGTGACGCTCTCGCGCACTCGGTGCGTGATTTGGGCGGTAAAATGGCGTCTATGCACTTGCCAAAGCTACGGGCTCGAGCTGAGTGACACCGGATTGCGCGCACTTCAAAATGCATAAAAAAACCATTGGGCGGAAAAATGGCTGAGTTGTCACCACTTCATGTGGTCTTCGGTTCAGGCACGTAGCCAGGATTTTGTTTCGGGGGGGGGGGGGGGGGGGGAGGGGAGGGGGCGCCCATGACAAAATGTTGTATGAGGTGGAGGGGGGAGAGGAGGTCTCAGCAAAATGGAAGATTTCGGGGGAAGGCCGGGCCCCATGCACCCCCCCCCCCCCTGGCTACGTGCCTGCTTCGGTTCGTTGTCATTTGAAAAGAGAAGACGGTCTACGGTGTTTTTCCATTTGAACGTGAACGTGCAGAGGGCTATAGGAACGTGAAGACACACTGAAATTTAGATGGTCCCGACCGCTTGGCGGTTCTCCCGTGAACATGTTGTATAAATAAAAATAAATATTGTGTGCGTGAGTTAATAATAATAATAATAATAATAATAATCCTTATTTCCAGACATACATGTGTCTGAGGGGCTGCGGCAAAAGAATACAAAAGAAAATTCCGCACAGACACTTTTGATTGCTTACGTGTGGGAATATGAAAGCATAGTAGTCCTTTTGTTGAAAATTTTTCGATTAATTTTTCGACATGCGTTATTTTTGCTGATTCGGTGTGTGACGCGCGGGAAACAGCGCGCTCATGTTATACACTCATGACGTGGCGCCACCTTCTCCCCATTGGTTGCACCGTCACGTGCCAAATGACACACGCACTTGGACACACCTTTAGTCAGCCAGATGGTTGCGACGGAACGTGTGCAATGACGCACGCACTAGGCACACCTTAGTCAGCCAGGACCTTGGAGCCGCCGCGGAGTCGGGGAAGCGTGCCCGTCTCGCACCCCGGAGGCCCGGATTCGATTCCCATCCAGACCGAAATGTAACAAAGTTTGTTTCGAAAGTCGTTCATTTACTTTGTTTATTGGAACCTTCGTGAAAATTTTGACGTCAATTTGAGCATTTCTGACGTGTTTTTAATCTTTGCGCCGTCGGCCATTTTTGGTACCATCGCTTAATCATGCCGCCGCCGCCGCCGCCGCCGCCGCCGCCGCCGCCGCCGCCGCCGCCGCCGCCGCCGGAATTTCGCGTGGTGGGGCAAATACTTTTCTCGCATTAAAAGTCTTCTGACCAGGCCATCAGCCCCTTTTGACAGCATTCAACGGTGTACAGGACCAGTGTCAGTATAAAAATCAATTATGCATAAAATATTAAAATTGACATCAGCTAAATATCGTAGTTATCATAATTAATATCAACGTCATCAAACGTTTCAAATGGAAATCATTCCCATCGAAACCATTGAGATCACATTAATTAACATACAATGTCAGCGTTACTGTAAAATTCTTCATATCTGTTGCAATCAAACAGAAAATATATATAATAAAGATATACATGTAACAGGTTGGTATATCTTTTTCAACATCAAATTATAGAAATACCTAAATAATAATGCAAAAAATATCAAAAGCACCATAAAATACACTTTGAAATCTGCTACCCACTCGCCTAACAAAATTTAAGCCACGGGCTACAAAATAAACTTTTACTCTTTTCTTGAACATGCAGAGTCTTCGACCTCGGCGTACAATTTCAACAATATTAGGGTGGTTATTTATAAGGTCAGATAATTGGTATTCAAGTTTAATCAAACTACCATCAAAATGATGAGTTATATAAAGCGCCCTTCTGAACACCCGTCTTGAAAAAAAAAAGTCTGCTATTGCTTGTTTTATTATAGATCAAAATGCAGTCAAAGACTATAAGATACACAAGCACAAACACGCATACTAAAAGCGCAAGGCCATAGTGCATGGTTTGCGCTTGATTGCTTTGACCGGTGACAACAAACGCACTATAGGATGTTGAGCTCCGTGACATAGTGTTTTTTGGTTCTGCTTGATTTTCCTCATTGACCTGTTATGTCGGCTGCGCTCTGACTTACAGCGAAAATGAATTTAAACGTTTTGTCGTGCAAAAGATCTTTCATTAACGAAATATTGACAAGGCATGTCTTATACATGTTCTTTAACGTTTGATAACATTCTTCACTGATTGATTGACTATCTTTTTAATTCTTGAATAGTTAAAACGATAGCTACTGGCTTGTGAGCCTCTCGATCTCGAGCTAGGCACTCTCGATCGGGTCGATGAGCTAGCTGGGCTCCGCTTCTGTGCGAACTGGGCACTGCTACCACCACTGACACGTTTGCTGGCATTTGTGTCAGCGGGAGCACGCGCTGAGCGCTGAACGTGCACGGGCGAGCAGCAGAAAGGAGGAAATTAAGAGCAGAGGAGGAACATCGCTGCCACGAGCTTGTTTTCTGGCCACACGGATGAGTGCCGCCATCTAGTGGTTGAACAAGCCATTAGTTCAACCACTAGATGGCGGCACTCATCCGTGTGGCTGCCTAGAGTGTGGCCAGAAAACAAGCTCGTGGCAGTGATGTTCCTCCTCTGCTCTTAATTTCCTCCTTTCTGCTGCTCGCCCGTGCACGTTCAGCGCTCAGCGCGTGCTCCCGCTGACACAAATGCCAGCAAACGTGTCAGTGGTGGTAGCAGTGCCCAGTTCGCACAGAAGCGGAGCCCAGCTAGCTCATCGACCCGATCGAGAGTGCCTAGCTCGAGATCGAGAGGCTCACAAGCCAGTAGCTATCGTTTTAACTATTCAAGAATTAAAAACATAGTCAATCAATCAGTGAAGAGTGGTATCAAACGTTAAAGAAAATATATAAGACATGCCATGTCAGCATTTCGTTAATGAAAGATCTTTTGCACGACAAAAACGTTTAAATGCATTTTCGCTGTAAGTTAGAGCGCAGCCGACATAACAGGTCAATGAGGCCAATCAAGCAGAACCAAAAAGCACTATGTCACGGAGCTCAAGAACCTATAGTGCGTTTGTTGTCACCGGTCAAAGCAATCAAGCGCAAACCATCCACTATGAACTTGCGCTTTTAGTATGCGTGTTTGTGCTTGTGTATCTTATAGTCTTTGACTGCATTTTGATCTATAATAAAAAGGGCAATAGCAGACTTTTTTTTTTTCAAGACGGGTGTTCAAAAGGGCGCTTTATATAACTCATCATTTTGATGGTAGTTTGATTAAACTTGAATACCAATTATCTGACCTTATAAATAACCACCCTAATATTGTTTAAATAGTACGCCGAGGTCGAAGACTCTGCATGTCCAAGAAAAGAGTAAAAGTGTATTTTGTAGCCCAAGTTCCTATAAACAAAGTAAATGAACGACTTTCGAAACAAACTTTAGTACATTTCGGTCTGGATGGGAATCGAATCCGGGCCTCCGGGGTGCGAGACGGGCACGCTTCCCCGACTCCACGGCGGCTCCAAGGTCCTGGCTGACTAAGGTGTGCCTAGTGCGTGCGTCATTGCACACGTCCCGTCGCAACCATCTGGCTGACTAAAGGTGTTGCCAAGTGCGTGCGTCATTGGGCACGTGACGGTGCAGCCAATGGGGAGAAGGTGGCGCCACGTCATGAGTGTATAACATGAGCGCGCTGTTTCCCGCGCGTCACACACCGAATCAGCAAAAATAACGCATGTCGAAAAAATAAATCGAAAACTTTTCACCAAAAGGACTGCAATGCTTACATATTCCCACACGTAAGCAATCAAAAGTGTCTGTGCGGAATTTTCTTTTGTATTCTTTTGCCGCAGCCCCTCAGACACATGTATGTCTGGAAATGAGGATTATTATTATTATTATTATTTTTAACTCACGCACACAATATTTACATTTATTTTTGCAACATTTTCACGGGAGAACCGCCAAGTGGTCTGGACCATCTAAAGTTCAGTGTGTCTTCACGTTCCTATAGCCGTCTGCACGTTCACGTTCAAATGGAAAAACACCGTAGACCGTCTTCTCTTTTCAAATGACAACGAACCGAAGCAGGCACGTAGCCTGGTGGGGGGGGGAGGGGGCATGGGGCCCGGCCTTCCCCCGAAATCTTCCATTTTGCTGAGACCCCCTCTCCATCCTCCACCTCATAGAGCATTTTGTCATGGGCGCCCCCCCTCCCCCCCCCCCCGAAACAAAATCCTGGGAGTGAACAGGCATGATCTCTTACGGCCATTGCACCGGGAGTAGTAGCTCCCTGCGGCGGCAGCTTGGAGGGGTCGCTGTAACCCTACCGCTCCTACAGTGCTTTAAAGGGATACTGAACCATAGAATTTAGTGTCCATAATAAGTGGCGCACGTTCTTTCCACGAGCCAGCAGCCGCCGGTGTGCGCGAGCACTCGCAACGAAAATGACGTCAAAGACCTCCATTCGCGCTTGAGGACAGTGAAATGCATGGGCTTCGGGCCAAAGGAGAATAAAGACAGGCTTTTCATCTCTACAAGTGAAAGCTACATGCTTGTTAGACCAATTAACCGCTTACCTTTAACACCAGACACCACTATATAGATGAAAAACTTGTCTTTATTCTCCTTTCGCCCAAAGCCCATGCATTTCACTGCCATCTTAACCTCGAATGGAGATCTTTGACGTCATTTTTGTTGCGTGTGCTCGCGCACACCGGCGGCTGCTGGCTCGTGGTAAGAACGTGCGCCACTTATTATGGACACTAAATTCTATGGTTCAGTATCCCTTTAATTCCTTCTGAGAGGCACGTCCTTTTCACCGTGTTGTCCTCTTTGCTCGGGGGTTGAGTTGGATACGTTTCTAGAGTAATTGGACCTACAGGTCGTGAGGCCAGCTGCCTTCAGGGACTTATGCGGAACACGTCTTTCCCTTCGTTTCCTTAAGAAACAAGTTTGTATAGACAAGAATTTAATTATTGTAAGCCGAAACTTATTTCAATCTGCTCACTACAGTTATTTCAAGCAAGTATAATTGCACACATTTTCAATCGCATTGGTCAGGGAACAGTTGTTCAGGATGGCTCAGGCGGCGTTGGGCATGGTTGTGTGGTCGCACCCCTACGCGGCTAAAGAAGTTCCATTGCTCCTCGGCGAGAGTGAAGGCCACAAGGAAACCGCTCTCTAGCCCGGTCATGGAAGAACATGGCAGGGCAGCACTCAGCATCTCGCTTGATTTTATTTCGCAATACTCATTGCGGGGACTCTGAAAACCGAAAGAGAAGCGCGAGGAAACTTCACGAGTTGTGATCCTGGACCGGCTTGCTAGAAAAGCACTGCAAAAGGTTGGGCGCACGACTGTCTTGAGACGCGGCTTGAGTCCCGCTCAGCTCGAGCGCTGGTTTTGGCATTGCTTTCTTTCGCAAAGTCTCAGCTGGGACGCTGTTTCTAGCAAGTCTCACCTGGCTGCTTATAATTAGTTGCAAAGGACACGAGTCGTGGTTGGTGTAAACGCAAAGTGGAAGCCTGGAGTCGTTGCATTATTAAACCAACACCATGAAAGTTGATCGTCTGACATTGTTCTTATTTGAAAAAATGAAATAAAAATTAATCCAAAGAAAGACGACCGTAGTGAGGGTTTCACACATGTGCAACGCTTTTGATAGGGCACTGCATGGAAAGGGGGTTTATTAGACCCTTTTCCTGAGCCTCAGATTTGAACCACGATGACTGGCTGTTTGTTGCCTTACCATGAGGACCAGTCACTGCGGTTTACACATAACACTCTCCGTAAGTTTTCTACAAGTAGAGTAACGTTAAAACTGAAAATCTACAATTCCTGCACGATGGCGAACAAAACAGAACCAGAGCGGTTGGAAAGCTGGAACCTTAAAAAAGAAAAATGTCGGGTAAACATCTTGGAGTGAAGGAAAAGAAATTCCCCTTTGTCGTCACCATCATATGGAGCTCAATATTCGCACCTTTCGTGGTGTCGAAACATGGCAGGGAGCATTGAATAGCTTATTTATAGGCACTAGATGTTTTCGAGAACTTGCGCGTGACCCTTGTTTTTTTCTTTGTTTTCTTGCAAGATTATTTACTCATTGCAAGAACGAGGAAGTAGCGTGAGGAAATATTTGAGAAAAGAATCCTCTGCATCAGGGACAAAATCCCCCCAGCGCCACTTTTCCTGAACTTCTCAACCTCGAATTTCAGCCACCTTTCAAAAGATGGCGCAAGTGCGCGTCGTCTGCTACAGCATAGGTTCTTTTTATTATTTAGGACAATTAGTATCAATTAGTATGCTTTAAAAAAATTACAATCATAGAAAGTGATTTTAATTAAAACGAGAAAAGCACTAATCGAAGAATCGTTGCTTAAATAGCTGCCCTCTTCTTTGAAACCGGTTTCTTGCGTACGGAGTCGAGCTTCAAAATAGTCCCATGATTTAAACATATTTTAAACAAATCTGAATATGAATACGAAAAAATCACGCTTCTAGTGAACCAGCTCAGTTCCTCTAGCATACAATTAAAAAAAAATTAGGTCAGATGCCAGAACGCTGTCTGAGAAAACCAAGAATGCGTTAAGGGAATTTTTAGAAATTTTACCATTTTCAAGTTGTGTTTACAAAAAAACGGCTGGCGTTGCACTTCTAATATTTTGTATTCTGAGTTCCTATGTTTATCACAAGCATGCCCTTAAATGTCGTTGCTGCGTTATGATGTGAAACTGAGTTACTAGACTTCAAAATCATATAAAAAAGGCTCTTTTTGAATAAATATTAAAAAATGTGAGCGTGCTAATTAATAAAAACACGTATGCACGGAACTAAACGAGTCCTTCTTCTATTCAATAAAAAAATAAGAACGCGTCTTGGATGCATTGTAAGCCTAGAAACTTGGAATGCATAGAGGTATGTCTTCGAAAATATCAAAACTTGCACTTTCTGTTTTCTTATTGTGCGTTAAGTTTTGGAAAATGCGTATCATATTTTGCACTAAAGGAGTGATGATGAATTGGCTATTTATTGGCAAAAAGAACGAAATACGTAACACGCGCACAGACGCGACATTTGCACAGCAAACAGGAGCGTTAGCAGAGCTGCCACCGGTATTATAGTTGGGGCCGTGGGACCGCCGCCTTAATAGCGGCGTCAGGAGTCTCGGGTGCTATTGTTCTGCTTTGTCGCGGACTGTGTCAACATTTCTAGAGTACGCAAAAGCGCTTTTTGCACTTTCATATAAACATTTAGATCTGGGGTCGGCAAACCTTTGCTGCAGCCGGATGAATCCCCCGCAACGCGGAGAATGAGCTTGCCGGACGAAGAAACGGAGATGGGGGGACGGGGGGGGGGGGGGGGGGGTTGATTAGTTTATGGGAGGAGATATAAAAAAATATTAACTACTGTCATATACTACAAGCGATATGCAAGTACGTTCCCTCGATTCAGGCACACGTAATATACAGCCTCATTCAAACTGCTCATATATCAAACGAAGTACGTGATTTGTTCGATGCAGGCATATAATAAAACAATTATCTGCGGACATTCCTCAATCGTGTTCGAAGAAGAAGAGAGAAAGCTCATGGCCAGGCTCGACCGCATGGACAAAGAGCGGGAACAAATTGCACATTCGATGAAGGAAAAATTCAACAAGGTAGAGATGACGCTGGGAGAAATACAAAGCGGAATGCTACAACTACAAACGCAGATGCAAACGTTCCTGCAGAGTATGGAAGCCAAGATGCAGACATTCGTGCAGAACGCCCAAACCCAGATCACCACCCAAATACAGCAATGGACCTTTTGTAGAAATACGCGGTGCGCATGCGCGGAGTATTTCATGCGCCTGGGTTCGAGAGTATCTAGTTCCAAACAATCCGCCATCTTGCATTTCTCGCCTTTGAGTGGTTTCGTTGTGTCGACCTCGGGGCGGAAGATTACGCACGATGGGGACAAAGGTGAGCTTGGGGGAGCCGTATCTAGGTCACATCGCCTCAATGGGTGAACAGGATGTAGCTGACGTTTTGGGTGTGGAACGGGTGGGAGAGGCCTTGGACGCGCGTTGTTTTCCAGTCACCTAGTCTCGAACCGATTCGAGTGTCTAGGTGGCAGCACATATTCGCCAAGAGGTCCATTATGAACCCAACAGCGAAATCGAACGCCAAGCCAGACAAAAGGGCAGTAACAGACCAGCAGCCGGTCAGGGACCTCCTGATTTGGCAGTGGAATTGTAACGGCTATCACAATAAGAGGGCAACGCTAACACGGCACCTACAGGGAATGGAAAGGAAACCGATACGTCATTATGATTCAGGAAACACTATGCACTGACACACCCCAACTTCAAGGATACAGAGCACACGCCAAGGCGGCCAAGCCCCTAAACAAAAAAAAGAAAAAGTTTGGAATACGCAAACCAACAGGCGGGGTGTGCACATTCGTCCGCAAGGGCATCGTATTCCTCGAGCACGAGCTGACCACCGGCGGCTGGACCGACAGCAGCGCGGTGGAGGTGATCGTTGGGAAGAAGAAGAGGAAAACAAGCGTGCTCGCGGTCAACGTGTACAGCAGCCCCAGACATAGAAAGCAAAAGTTCCGCACGCTCATGCAAAGGGCACTGCGTGCGACGAAGCAAGGCACGATCGTAATAGGGGGTGACTTTAACGCACCACACTACGACTGGGGATACGATAAGACAACCGAAAAGGGGAGAGACCTATTGCAAGACGCCACGGACGCGGGGCTAACGCTAATCACGAACCCGGAGACCCCCACAAGAACGGGCACTTCGGTCGCCAGGGACACCACCCCGGACCTGACGTTCGTCAAAATATATGGGAACGACACCGCAACGTGGAAAAACACCAAACACGACTTCGGCAGCGACCACATGGTCATAGAGATCCGGGTCCCGCTGGGGAACGGTGCAAGCCAAGAGAAACGAACACACATATACACGAACTGGGAGGAGTTTCGGCGTCAGCTCCCAAGCCAGCATGGTAACATTGAAGATATAGAAGCGTGGTCGAAGGCGATAGTAGAAACGACCGAGGAGGTGACGACAGAGATAGAAACGGACGACGACATACACGAAATGGACAGCAGATTGGCCCACCTCATCGAGGCGAAGACTGCCCTCAAGAGAAGGTGGAACCAACAACGAACAAACTGAAGGCTACCACGCCAGTGGAAGGAAGCCAAAACCATCCTCATTCCGAAACCAGGCAAGCCGCCCGACATCGAGAATCTACGCCCAATATCCTTAACATCGTGCGTAGGCAAACTGCTGGAGCACATCTTAATGACCAGATGGCAACAGTACCTCGAAGAGGCAGAGCTCTACCCGGATTCTCTCGTCGGCTTTCGAGGCAAGCTTGGAACGCAAGACGCCATGCTCCAACTCAAGAAGGAGATAGTAGACTACGAAACTCACACCAGCGACAACAGGGCAATACTGGGCCTGGACCTGCAGAGCGCCTTCGCTCTGCAGATCGCAGCGTCCGGCACTCTGCGATCGAGGATCGCAGAGTGCCGGACGAGGATCGCAGCGTCCGGCACTCTGCGATCCTCGCCCAAGTGTCGCACCTGAACATGGGACAGACATCTTACAATTACATTCGGGATTTCCTGACCGACCGCACGACTCACATCTGCGCCGGGGATCTCCAACTTCCAGAGAAAACGCTCGGCAGCGAGGGGACACCACAAGGCGCGGTAATCTCTCCGCTGCTCTTCAACTTGGTCATGATCGAAGTCGCCAACCGGCTGCGGAGCGTCGATGGGGTACGCCACACGGTTTATGCCGACGATGTGACGCTGTGGGTCACCGGCGGCAGCGACGGCCACATAGAGAATACACTACAAGAAGCAGTAAAAACGATAGAGGACCAACTGAAGGGATCGGGGCTGGTGTGTTCCCCCGCAACGTCGGAGCTGATGGTGATTCCACCCAGGGGAGCGAGCCGCAAGAAGCAAACTATCCGAGACTGCGATAAAATCCGCATACGAACGCAAGGGGGGCACATCATCCCCGAGGTAACCAAGATTAGAGTGCTGGGCATGATCATCGAACGCAGCAAAGTCAACGGGGCAACGGTCTCCAAGCTCGAAGCTAAGACCGGCACGGCACTGCGTCTCATACGCCGCGTCGCCAATAGAAGAAGCGGGATGAAGGGAGCAAGGCTCGTCAGACTGATTCAAGCCTTCGTGATCAGCCATATCACCTACGTCGCCGCCTTCCATAATTGGCGGCAGTGCGAGCGGAAGAAGATCGACGCGATGATCCGCAAAGCTTACAAATCAGCATTAGGATTCCTAGGATGCACGAGCACGCAGAAGCTCGAAGCCCTGGGACTCCACAATAGCCTGGAAGAGATCGCCGAGGCACAGCAGACGGCGCAGCTCACCAGACTGTCGGAAACCAGGACCGGCAGATCTATCCTCAAACAACTAGGCATCGGAGCCAAGGAAGACGACCACCGGATGCAGGAGCAGATACCGCGGGAGCTGGGCAAGCACATCGTCGTGAGCCCAATCCCGCGGAACATGACTCCCACATTCCATCAAGAAAGAAGAGAGGCGAGAGCCAAGGCGCTGATCGCGCTACACGCCAGCGATGAGGGAGCCGTGTTCGTGGGCGCGGCCAGTTACAAGAACATCGGCGACGCCTTCAGCGTCAGCGTGATCGGAGCCAAAACGGGTGAGATCAGGCTGGCGGCCAGCGTGCGGACCACTGTGCCCAGCCAGGCAGAAGAAGTGGCGGTGGCCCTCGCCATCGCGGACCCCAGAACGAAGACGGTGTTGTGCGACTCGCGAACGGCAGTGCGCAACTTTGCGAAACAGCGAGTGTGCAGTGCGGCAGCGCGCATCCTGCGCAAGGCCGAAGTCAACGGAGTCATCACCAGTGCGGTGATAAAGTGGTTTCCCGCCCACGCGGGCACGGAAGTGGCGGGCTCGCTGGGGCTCACCAACCACAACGAGACGGCCAACTCCGTGGCGCGTGGACTCACCGGCCGCGCCCCGGTAACGGCCGCCGCCGACGTGGTGGATCGCCCCGAGAAGGACACCATGGACGCTTACAACGAGGTAACCCTGTGGTACCGGTTAGCCAGAAGAACGATGGCCCTGCCCCACCCCCGTCTGACGCGGGAGGAGGCGGTGGTATTCCGCCAGTTACAGACTAACTCCGTGATAACCCCAGTGTTAGCAAAGCACCTGTGGCCGGAGGTATACGTAACAGACTTGTGCAGACTGTGCGGGAAGGAAAGGGCCACGTTGGCCCACATCCTGGAAGACTGCAAGTGCGCGAACGCGGACAACAGTGCAGACGTTCTCCCGCCCCTCATGGAGGAGGCGAAGTGATCCGAAGACTACGACGTCCAACACACGGCCATCCAGCAGATCCTAGCGGCACTCGAGAAGCAGCGACCGGACGGGATGGAAGCAGAAAGGGTTAATCCGAGTACGCTGAAGCCCGCCGCGAGCGGCTCTCCCCGCTAAGAAGACGTCCGGCCACGTCGCCCCAAGAACCCCCCTGAGAGGGTGGGATGATAGGTGTTACTGCAGGAGACCCATTAAAGTTGCTCTCTCTCTCTCTCTCTCTCACTCAATGCGGAGAGCAAGTCTTCTGCTTCTTGTGCAGGAGTTGCGGTGACGTCAAAAAGACGACGAGCTCTGATTGGCTCTGATTGAAGTATAGTGGGTAGACATCAAAGGAAGGTGTTTTGAGGTCTACCGACTACACCTCTTTCAGAACCAATCAGAGCTCGGCTATCTGACATCACCACAACCCCTGCAAAAGAAGCAAACGAAACTTGTTAACACTGAGGTTCGGGCGAGTTGGTTGCTCATGATCTACAGGGGGAACAGCGCACCAGCAAAACAGTCACTCGAGTCGACACACATACAAAAGGAAGAGACACTTACACAGCGCTGACTGTCAACTCTCGGGTGTATTTACACTTCTTTGTCTTTTTCTACTTGTATTATAAGCTAGGGCATGGGATAATGACTGGTCTTTTTTCTCTTTTTTCTTTTCTTTCGATATGAAGCTAAATTTAAAGCTAACTAAATTGAAATTAATGTAGGGCTAAGTTGTCTAGTTCTTTTTGCGATAAGGTTATTGAGGGAGTACTAACACATCTGTCGTTAAGTTTAGCGATATTCTCTGCCTCGATGATTTCTCTGGTGAGCTGGTTGTGGTGCTTGCCAAGCACAGCGCAGTTACTCAGCAGCACTGAGCAGCAACAGTCCCGACAGTGAATGCCTAAATGTCCGGAGTTTTTGTTGGTGTATGTGTTCTTGTGCTCACGAAGGCGATCGTTGAGACATCTTCCGGTTTGACCTATGTAGAGTTTTCCACAAGAGAGGGGAAAGGAGTACACCACCTTCTCTGTACAAGGGACAAAGGTGTTCTTATGCTTCTTTTTGCAGCCGACAGTTGTAATTGGTGGGGTATTTACTTGTTTGCGCAAACTGCGAAGTTTGTTAGGGGCTGAGAAGATGACATCCACGTTTACTCGTTTAGCTATTTTCTTCAGTCCGTGAGAAAAATTATGAATATATGGCACAATGATGGGTCTCTTTGTTTTGTCTCTTTGTTTTTGTTGAGTGCAAAAGTCTTGCCTGCTTTCGTTGATGAGCTTTTCGGCCACTGATGTTAGTAACGAGATGGGGTATCCTGCACTCTTTAGTCGTGAGACTTGCCCGTTGAAGCTTGTTGGGGTGGAATGCGAGCAGGATTTTGTGAGAGAGTTTTTGAGGCATAATCGCACGATGCTCCTTTTAACCAGTTTTGAATGGGCCGAGTTGAATGGTAATAGCGGTTTGTTTCCCCTGGGCTCATAGGACCAGCATAGATGGTAAGGTAACATGAAGAGTCGAAGATCCAGGAATCTTAAGGAGCGCTCGTTTGGAAGTTCATGAGTGAAATCCAATGGACTCATGCAGATTTTAAAGCTGTCGAGTACGTCGGCAACCATGCTGGTAAAGTTGCTATCGTCGGATGCTAGAACGATTAAATAATCATCGACGTACCGGAAAACTCATAACTTTGGAGGTGTCTAATGAATCTTTTAACTTCCTGTCGAGGTGCGCTAGATAGAGATCGCTGATAACAGGTGCAATGCACGATCCGATGCAGACACCTCTCTTCTGTAGGTAGGGTTGACCATCCCAGGTAGCGAAGGTCGACTTGAGGTAGATCTTTATCAAGGTCAAAAACTTACTTTGGGATAAGCCCGACGCATTTTGAAAGGCAATAGCACCGTAGGTGTCTATGCTGTCCTCTATGTACCTTAAGAGACGGTCGTGGGGCAAGGAATAGTACAGATCCTTAATGTCGATAGAGAAAACCTTTAGATCTTGGTCACGATGCTCTTCTAAGAAGTTGAAAACTTCGTAGGAGCTGCGGATCAGGTATGGAATCATCTATAACCAGTAGGTTGAGCCGTGTTTGCAGAAATAAGGCAACAGACTTTTGCCATGTTCCCTTTTCTGAAACAATAACCCGGAGGGGGCAGTCTACTTTGTGAGTTTTGGCGCTGAAGAATAACTCTAGACTCAGATTTTTACTGCGATCGATGTAGGAGCAGAGTTTTTTTAATTCGTTCGAGTGACAAAATTGTTTTGCTTCCCTTTTAACTTTTTTCAGAGAGATCTCAGAATGTTTGTTGAAAGCAGATTCGACTGCTGTTAAAGCCTTTTCTCCAAACGTGTCTGTATGCATGAGTACAAAACCTCCTTCCTTGTCAGCGGGCAGAAGATATAATGAATTCTCTTTCAGGTACGTTTCAACTCTCTTGATGGGCAGAGGAGTAGATGGTGGTTTGTAACGCATAAGCATGTCTACACCTTCAGAGGTGCAGCGATCCATTTCGGTCTCTGGAGCTCGTCTCGAGACTTGCCTCACAAGGGAGAGTAACTCCGGTGCCGTCTTCTTAGGTTCCACCGCGAACTTAGGGCCCAGACTGAGAACTTGCTGTACAGAGTTTGGTATATGGATGTCTCCTATTGTACATACAGAGTTACTCAACGCCCGTTCTTTCCTTGGTCTGTTTTTACGGAGATGCCACAAAGTGAGTCTCCACAGATGGTCTGTCGTTCTCTCCGTGAGGGAGGCGATTTCTCGCCTGGTCCTTCTGCCGAATGGGCTTGTCAGGTTTTCACGCAGCTGCACAAATAGGTAGTTTCGGTAGTGCCGTGTCTGACGATGCCACTCGGCTTGAAGGATTTTGCAGATTCTCTATCCATGTCCTACGGATGGTGTGAAGCCTCCGAATAGGGCCTTGACCTATTCGGAGTTTTCCGGTACGTCGATGATTTTTTAATCGTTCTAGCATCCGACGATAGCAACTTTACCAGCATGCTTGCCGGCGTACTCGACAGCTTTAAAATCTGCATGAGTCCATTGGATATCACTCATGAACTTCCAAACGATCGCTCCTTAAGATTCCTGGATCTTCGGCTCTTCATGTTACCTTACCATCTATGCTGGCCCTATGAGCCCAGGGGAAACAAACCGCTATTACCATTCAACTCGGCCCATTCAAAACTGATTAAAAGGAGCATCGTGCGATTATGCCTCAAAAACTCTCTCACAAAATCCTGCTCGCATTCCATCCCAACAAGCTTCAACGGGCAAGTCTCACGACTAAAGAGTGCAGGATACCCCACCTCGTTACTAACATCAGTGGCCGAAAAGCTCATCAACGAAAGCAGGCAAGACTTTTGCACTCAACAAAAACAAAGAGACAAAACAAAGAGACCCATCATTGTGCCATATATTCATAATTTTTCTCACGGACTGAAGAAAATAACTAACCGAGTAACCGTGGAAGTCATATTCTCAGCCCCTAACAAACTTCGCAGTTTGGGCAAACAAGTAAATACCCCACCAATTACAACTGTCGGCTGCAAAAAGAAGCATAAGAACACCTTTGTCCCTTGTACAGAGAAGGTGGTGTACTCCTTTCCCCTCTCTTGTGGAAAACTCTACATAGGTCAAACCGAAAGATGTCTCAACGATCGCCTTCGTGAGCACAAGAACACATACACCAACAAAAACTCCGGACATTTAGGCATTCACTGTCGGGACTGTTGCTGCTCAGTGCTGCTGAGTAACTGCGCTGTGCTTGGCAAGCACCACAACCAGCTCACCAGAGAAATCATCGAGGCAGAGAATATCGCTAAACTTAACGACAGATGTGTTAGTACTCCCTCAATAACCTTATCGCCAAAAGAACTAGACTACTTAGCCCTACATTAATTTCAATTTAGTTAGCTTTAAATTTAGCTTCATATCGAAAAAAAAGAAAAAAGAGAAAAAAGACCAGTCATTATCCCATGCCTTAGCCTATAATACAAATACAAAAAAGACAAAGAAGTGTAAATACACCCGAGAGTTGACAGTCAGCGCTGTGTAAGTGTCTCGTTCTTTTGTATGTGTGTTGACTCGAGTGACTGTTTTGCTGGTGCGCGGTTCCCCCTGTAGATCAGAAGCAAACGAACTTGCGATACGCATACATATGTATGCTTCGAAAATGTCTGCAGACAGTTTCTGTATAAACCAATGTGGCCAGACAATCGTACAGAAAAATAAACACGCCCCACATAGTGTCTGAAGACTGTCTTTAGTACTAAGTATTAGAAGTGTGCCCGCGGCTTGAGTTTGATTGAGCCGCCCTTAGTAAGACCGTGGGTGTTCAATATTGCCTTGCCATGGTGCGAACATTCCCATTAAAACTCTTGACTGAAAATCGTACACGTTGGAGGTGCTCATCTGTAATTCGCAAAACCCTCGTTTGGCTTCGCAATCTTCATCTCGAAAAACTATGTTCCCAGATTT
Source organism: Ixodes persulcatus (assembly GCA_013358835.2). Lineage (NCBI taxonomy): Eukaryota > Metazoa > Arthropoda > Arachnida > Ixodida > Ixodidae > Ixodes > Ixodes persulcatus. The sequence continues at coordinate 214,726 of JABSTQ010010187.1, forward strand.
ATACCAGCCTACACCTATCAAGGATCTGCGATAATTTTATAGATTTGAAAACTTCCATTGAAGGACGCCAGCGGAAATCGTAACATTATCTGCAAACGTATTCTTCAGCCTATTGTCTGCATGGCGAACTCTGTCTGGCAAAACCCTTGAAGTTGTTAAGAGGAAATACGTCTGCTAATATAGGTTTTGCAACCAAGCATACCACTTATCCTGGAGTGTGTGGTTGGGGGGGGGGGGGGGGGGGAGGTAATTTCTGACGCCGTACAGGGGGCTCTATAATATTGCCTTGAGTGCCGTATGCCGCCCGCGGGCCACTAGTTGACGACCCCTACTTTAGATAACTGGCAACGCTAGTTGTTAGAAGCAAGAAAGCAAAAGACTCTGAGTGTAGCTTATTTATAGGCTCGTTTCTTTCCAACAAACCGTCGTGAGTTCGTGACGTGCCGAGTGAAAGGCGCAGTAGGGATCTATGCCGCTCGATATACAACATATGGCTGACTTTTATTTGAAATGCCACGTGATAGGCTTATATACCTAAGGTTGAAGCTTGGGCTTGTTGATGTGACATCTTTAAAAGGTTAAAACAGCGCAAACGAGGAGGGACGAGAAGCAGAACGTCACATTGACAGCGCTGGGTAATATACAGCTGCCTAAGGGTCGTTTCAAAAACGTTTACGCTGAAGGCATTTGCTTTTTGAGCAGGGGCCATGTAGATGACGCGGCTCAACCACTAACTTTAGTTGGACCGCTCTGAATTTATCAGAAAAACCTGAGTTCAAGATTAATTGGCAGTGTCTCTTCATGTTAAACTGCGGCACCTGGCGTGACACTATGACGTGACATGACGCTACGACGTCATGTGACAATGCATGATGATGTGAGAGTCATCGGATGACAGGTAGCGTCGTCAACTTGACGGTGATCACGTGAGGTCACTGACCCCGCAACCTGACAACGTGACGTCACGTGATAATAAACACTTTACTACGTCATGTGAAGTACGGTCACGTGACGTCCCGGTGACATGTTGTGGCGGCAGAGAACGAGATACCAAATTGTGACACCTTGATATCTCGAGACACTGCGTCACATTACGTGACGTCACTATGACTCTGGGGCGTTACGAGATGCTTCGTCGTGTGATGGCACGTGACATGGTGCACCGCCGATGATGTCAAGTGACCAGGTGGCGTCACGGTGTGGCGTAACCACCGCCTTGTAACCACATGACCTTCGTGTCAAAGAAAAGGTGCTAGAGATTTACGTCTCTTTTGACAGAAGCCAAATAGGAGGTCTCGTTGTTTTGTTTTGTTTTCTCGTCAGGGGTTCTGATTGCCGGGGAGGCTGTCCCATTAAAATGCGAGCTTCTCTTCTCGCGGTCGTAGAAGCGGCCGCGGCTGGCTCACGCTAACAATACACAAACAAAAAGTTAGAACAATAAAAAAAAACGAGAAAAAAAACAGTGTGTTTCTTGTTGCATCTTAAGCTAACGTTTTGGGTCAGATTTGGCGCAGCGCAATACAGAGCAGGATCACTTGGATAATAATACAGTCATCCTTGATATTGAAAGTCTGTACACTAATAACGATATTTTAGAAAAATTCGGGAGAGTTGGTCACTGCAGACGCCTGTGTGGTTCTACCTCTGCAAAACCTTAAACTAATGATCAAGGACAGGCTCCACCGGCTGGAGGAACCATTAACAGGAGAAAGACGAGTACACAAAAAATCAGCCTTTCCACTCTGGTGAAGAAGTAAGAGCAGCTGAACAGTATTATGTGCCGCCATCTATGAGCTACGGTGGCAATCAGACAACCGGCAAGCCGGTTATCTGGTTGGCGACGCCGCTCATAAACGGCGGTAGCTGTCCTGAGGGTCCTGTGAAGATTTATTTGTCCACGGACACGAAACTGTGGAAACTACCCCTTAACAACTCCGATGTAAAAACATATTTGCCTTATCCGTAAAATGAGGATGAGGAAGAGATTAATTTGTTCAGACTAGCTGTAGCGTGTCGCAGCTGTTGGCAGGAGCGCTGTGAAGGCGAGGTGAACGCACGTGTGGCGTACATGGGCGCGCATATCTGATGAAATACATGCAGGCATTGAATGAGGTTCAGTTATGAGGCTATTAAATGGATACTGCAACAATAATCTACACAGCAAACTTCAAAACATATATTTATGTATTTATTTATTTTTTTACCCTCAGGGCCAAAGGCTTTACAAAGGGGAGTGGGTTTAAAAAAAACACATAGAAAAAATACACAACAGCGAAACGGCAGGAGGACTATAGTTGTGTGAAGCAATACATGCTAGTCAAGGCATTTCTAAAACTCTTGCTGTCCACGATTTCGGCAACATCCATGGGAAGATGATTCCAATACAAAGAGGTGCTAGGAATAAAGGAATGATGATATGCGTTAGTCCTGCAGGGTGGAATGCCAACTTTGAATTTATGATCGTTCCGTGCTGAGAGGTAATGGGGTTGTGTTAGTAGCCTTTGCTTGAGAGGTGAATCATGATGATATATTTTGTGTAACAAACACAAGCGAGACACTTTTCTGCTCATAGAAAGATTAGACAAGGATAAAATGGTTTTCATTACGGTTACGGTGTCGGTACGATGGTAATTAGAAAGAGTAAAGCGCGAAGCACGATTTTGGACGGATTCTAATTCAGAAATGAGCGATTCAAGACCGGGGTTCCAGATAGACGCAGCATACTCAAGCTTACTCCGAACATGCGTTTTGTAAAGCCTCAGTTTCAATGACATAGGCGCGAGAAAAAAGTCTCTTTTAAGGTAACCAAGCATGCGATTAGCATTGTTAAGGATATGTTCAATATGAGCTTTCCAGGATAAATCTCAAGTTATCTGCACTCCCAGATACTTGTAGGATGGCACATACTCAAGAGGAACGTTATCAATGGGGTAAAGAGGACGTGTTGTGTTACGACGAGACACACGCATGTATTTACATTTAGCAGTATTTAATTACATTCACCACAAGCTACACCATTCAGAGTTAGAGTTAGCGTCAGACTGAAGGAGAGATATGTCAGAGTCATTAGTAATTTCACGATAAATAACACAGTCATCTGCAAACAGACTGGCAGATGAACATACATTGTTAGGTAGGTCGTTAATATAGATAAGAAATAAGAGAGGCCCCAGAACAGAGCCCTGCGGAACACCTGAAGTGACTGGTGGAGGGTGGGAATCCACATCATTGACAGTTAAAACTGCGATCGATTAGTAAGAAACAAACGTAGCCATGCAACGACATTAGGGTCTAAATTAAGTTTGATAAGCTTCTGAATAAGGAGTTAGTGAGAGACCTTGTCGCAGGCTTTAAAAAATCTAGGAATATACAGTCTACTTGAGAGCCGCGGTCAAGTATGGAATGAAGGTTTAACCGGCCCGTTGTCCAATGTCTATAATTTACAAATTTCGATAGGTGATGTTGCAGCCTCACACCTTTTTGCGAGCAAACTTGAAGTTCCAGCATTACACCTTTGATATAGGTGTTCTGAATCCTTAGACCTTTATAATTGGTGTTCCCAAAGCGTCACAGCTATTGAAGCAATGTTGTCTCTCTTCTTTATAGGGCCATACATTTCTCTGTTTTATCATATTTTTAGAAAGCAAATACATACAGCCTTGGAGACTACTTGCGATACAAATGACATTTAGAGTGATTTTAAAGTTAAAAATCACTCTAACCATGGAAGTAACATATTCAAAAATTCATGTGCAGAAAGATTGCTCTACAAGGCTGTGTATGTTTTATCTCTAAAAAAATCATTTGATACAACAAAACAACATATGGCGCCATTCAGTAAAGTCAGAAGATTCAAAGCGTCAAGCACATACTTTCCCTTCCATTAAAAAAAAAACTGCGTTGTCGTGGCACGTGTTTCTCAGTCAAGGCTGCCCAGATCTTTGAACAAAACTCAATGCTCCTTGATCCAATAAATTTTCCACAGCACATGTGTTTTACTGCAAGTGCGAAAGAACATCACTGCGAAGCTTTCGTTTCCCAATTCAAATACGTTTTTATGGCCAGCTTCGCGAATTCAGCAATAGCAAAAGCCGCTAAATTTACAAAAAAAGACGAATGAAACTGTAATGTAATTAATTCATTTATTAGTTCATAAACTCTACAAGGAAATAAATAACAATCAAAGGAACGCTCTTTTTTTGCAGACTATTAGCAGAGAAATATTTTAGTGACGAACTCTTATAATTCCTGTTCGTGACGTCCAACCAGAATATGCGTCGCTGTGACTTAACCAGTTGTTATCTTGGCTACTCATTATCGGTTGGGAAATAAGTTCAATGGTGTGTGAACAAAAAAAATATTAAAGACTTCTAAATCTCTGTTATGCGAAATTAGACCGCAGCTCTTGAGGAAGAGGAGGGGAGAATACGAAGGGAGTACAAAGGTCAAGGGAATAAGGAGTGGACACCGGAAACGGAGACGAAGGAGAAAGAGATGGTGGGACACAGAGGTGGGAGAGCCAAGAAACCGGAGGAGAGCAGCATGCAGGAAGCACTGTGAACCAGTCAAAATGAGGGCACAGAAAGAGGATATTCTCAAAGCATGGGAAGAATACCAGAAAAAAAAGATGGAGTTCTCGACTGTGGTGCAAAGAAAGATAAAGAAGGTGGACCGACAACTGCTCGAGGAATTGCGAAGCAGTGGCAGGGATGCCCCAAGAAAGTTCTGGCAACATGTCAGGGGTGAAGAGAGATGGGCAGAGCCTAACCCGACAACAATAAGGGATTCCACAAGCGGAGTAGTCCTGACTGGACAGGAATGTATCAGGCACATCGCCGTAGCAATGACGGAGAGCTTCGAAGAACCAGATGCATTTAGACAGAGTGACCCCCTGAGGGACAGCACGAAAGGTACCAAACAGCGCCGAGCTATATCCCAGGGCGAGTTGAACAGGGCCATGCAACGCATGGATGGTCACACGGCAACGGGTCTAGATGACATTCCAGCAGGCATTCTGAAGAAAATGGGAGTAAAGTCCAGGGAACGGCTCCGAGAGGGGCTCTCCTGTGTGATGGAAACGGGCGACATACCGGAGGACTGGAGGAGATCCCGGGTCAGGATGCTGTACAAGGGGAAAGGAGACAAGCTCATCTGAAAAACCATCGTCCGATAACAGTGACCTCGGTGCTCTACCGGATTTTCATGCATGTACTGAAGGAACGCCTACAGAGCTGGGCTGAGCACGAGGGCATACTCGGGGAACTCCAAAATGGATTTCGTAAGGGAAGGAGGTTGGAGGACAACCTGTTCGTAATCACACAGGCCATGGAGATCGCCAACCACGAGCAGAGGCCCCTATACCTCGGCTTCCTGGACATTTCCAAGGCGTACGACTCTGTGAACCATTCGCTGCTTTGGAGGGTATTGGAGGAGTTGGGAATGCCTGTGAAATGGAGGGACCTACTCCAACAGATATACAGAGACAACAGTGTTGTGGTTCAGTGGGGGGCAGAATTCACCGAGCCCATAAAGGCCACAAGAGGACTGAGACAGGGGTGCTCGCTCTCACCACTTCTGTTCATGTTGTACATTGCAGGACTGGAGAGAGCACTGGAGGACAGTCGCTTGGGTTTCAGGATGTGCTATGGTGAAGAGGGGAGGCAAGTAGACCAGAGGATCCCTGCCTTGATTTATGCGGATGACGTGGTACTTATTGCGGGGTCCTTGGAGGAACTTCAGGAATTACTGGGCACCTGTGGAGAGGAGGGAACCACCCTGGGGCTAACGTTCAACCTCAGCAAGTCTGGGGTCCTTAGGGCAGGGATGGAGCAACAGGAAACCCAGGAAACGGAGGATGCCCCTACGCAGCTGTCGCAAAAGGTGAACATCCAGGGCCAAGAGATAGAGTGGAGGACCGAATATAAGTACCTGGGAGTGACGCTGCAGTCGGGACAAAAGTACCTCGAACAACATGAAGCCGAGCTGCGGACCACGGCGAACAAACGCAAGGGCTACCTGGGATGCAGGGGAATGTGGAGCTTCAGCCGATACGAGACGGTGCGGGCACTCTGGAAAATGGTGGCGGTGCCGGGTTTGACCTTAGCCAATGCCGTACTGTGCCTGTCGGCACGTACACGAGAACATCTGGAAGTGAGGCAGCGAGAGGTGGGTCGCCTGGCGCTGGGAACACACCGAAACACCACCAGTGAGTACGTCCAGGGCGACATGGGCCGGTCCTGCTTCGAGGCCCGTGAGGCCAGCAGCAAACTGATCTTCGAGCGGCGTCTTTGCACTTTGCCAGAACAACGATGGGCTCGCCAGGTGTTCAAGTACATCCACCTTCGAAGCATCAACACCCGGTGGGTAAAGAGAGTGAACAAGCTCACGGAGCGATATGACGTGCCACGGGTGCTGCTGTGCGAGGTCGAATCTCCGGGGACGGCGAAACGGGTTCGGGAACGCGTGAAGGAGGCAGAAACGACCAGATGGATCGCCGCGGTAGGCGCGCGGTCGTCCCTCGCCGTCTACGGTGCGGAGAAGAGGAGCATTGTGCGCGAGGTATTCATCGACAACTCGAGGGGCAGTGGGCTGCTGTGCGAGGCACGAAGTGGGGTGTTGAGGACACGCCACCTGAGGTCCAAGTACACGCCGGGGATGGACGGTACATGCCAGCTATGCGGCCAGCAGGAGGAGACAGTCGAACACATCATAATGGAGTGCCGAGAGCTGAGGCCGCCAATGCCACCAGATCTGGTGGATTATGCGGTTGCACTGGGGCTGAAGAGGTTGGGACCGACACCATCGACAGGGCAGGAGCAGACGACGCAGACGACGTGCATCGATGAAGTGGGAGGTCGAGACCATGGTGGCCAGCGCGGCCAGCGGGAAGATGTCGGCGTCCTCGGGGTGGTTGAAATCACAAAGCGAAGATTGGAGGACTGGGGGGGGGGGGGGGGGGGGGAACTGTCAGGAGGGTGGGGGGCAATAATAATCAAACTTAGTTTTTTTTTCGCTAGATCCAGCTTTTTTAAAACTGTGATCGCCCGATACAAAGGGTTAAGCCACCATATCCATCCATATCCATAGGGTATGCCCCTCCTCCTTTTCCGTACCCTCTCCTCCTCCCCTCCTCCTTCTTCTTTTCCATCCCTACCTCTCCCCTGCTCTTCCAATTCAGGTTCCCCGCTACATTTAGCGGGGAAAATGACATCACATGACTTGGTGTCACCTCACCCATGAACGAATTCAGCTTTTCTGCTAGATTTAGCTGGAAGATTGACGTCACGTGACATCAACAATTATTCAATTCCCCGCTAAATTTAGCGGGAAATTGAACTGGCGTTGAGGTCACGTGACGTCAATTTTGCCACTAAATCTACCGGAGAAACTGAGGTTGACCGCTAAATCTACCGGAAAAACTATATTTCCCCGCTATAGTTAGTGGGAAATTGAATTAGTGTTGAGGTCACGTGACGTCAATTTTCCTGCTAAATTTAGCGCGGATATGCCGACGCCGAAGAAGGACACCGCGAAACCGAAAACGGGCTATTAGAGGTGCGCTCTAAAAATGAGAAACGTTTACAAGTTCCCGTAATGCGAAATTAGAGCGCAGCTTTTGAGGTAAACTTTTGCGATATACTGTGCTAAACACTTTGAGGAACAAATATATATATAAGTACAAATATAGATCACTTTCCTCACATACTGTTTCTGCACCCTCCTCGTCTTCCTTGTCCTCTTCCTCTTTTGTACCTCCTCCTCCGTATCACCTCCTACTCCACTTCCGTGCCCTCATCTCCTCCTCCTCCGTACCCTCCCCTCCTCCTTATTTATTCTCTCCCGTCATCCTGCATCTTCCCCTCTAAATTTGACGGGAAAATTGACGCCATGTGACCTAAACACCAATTCTATTCCCTGCATATTTAACTGGGAAACTGAATTGGTGTGTAGGTCTGTGACGTCCCATAATGCAACACTGCGCACTCAGTTTTCATGCTAAATTTAGCGGTAAAACTCGTCACGTGACGTCAACACCAATTACGTTTGCCCGCTAGATTTAGCGGCGAAACTATGACGTTCCATAATGCAACGCCCGTGGTTACGCCGACGGCAACGGAGGCGGCGACGCCGCTCACCGCGGGAGCCGGCGACAAAGAGCTGCGCTCTCAAAGCACGATGGAAGCTTGGAGTCACCGCATTCTTAAAATAACACCAGGAAAGTTCACAGCCTGACATTGTTCTTATTCCAGTCAATGAAAGCAGAATTATTCAAGCTTAAGACATCATAGTGAGCGTTTGGCCAACCTTTGAATGCCTATCACCAATAACCCCTGATGTTTCTTTTCCGTCGGCTGAGACGTTCCTCTCTCTGTCACGTTCTGCTCTTTTACTTACCACAGTCTTGACAGTTACACAAAATGGCAATCACTAGCCCGCCCTCGCACTCCCAGTCTTTCTGTTAGATCATATTGTTCACAGAAAAATGTCCCCTGCTTCATCACTACTTCGCGGGAGTTTCCCACCTTCGAGTGATAAGTTACCGCCGCCTCTATGGTGTGCTGCCATACCATCCCAACGTTATCCGTATGTTTTGCACAAAATTTTTTTCCGCATTAGCGGTATCTGGGGCGCCTGAAAGCACTTGTAACTTCAAGTAGGTATGTCTCCAAGCTTCGGGCCCCAGAGCCGCCACAGAAAAAAAGGGGCTACAGATCCTAGAACTTGGTAACTTGGGCAGTGAAAGTCACATGTAGCATAAGACGACCTAGGTGCCAGTCGTGAATCGCGACCAAGAAGCATGACCGGTCTTTCGATCTTCCCACCATGGTGCGGGCCCGCGTCTCGTGAGGTGAGCCCTTGACGGTCGGGTTCAGAACACGTACAAAGAACACTAGGATGACAAAGAGGACGGGTTGAACGGCGAGATACAGTGTAGAAGGGCGGCGCGAGACGGAACGCCGGCTTCCGTCTGCTGGTCTACTTACTCTTGGGTTCTTTCCGTGTTTTCAAGACCAGGAACTCGAGGGTCCGTCTACCGCCCTCTGAGTTCATCCTGGCTCTTCAAGCACGGAAACTCAAGGGTCTGCCCGCTCGTCTACTTCCAACTGTGTTTGTCCCGGCTTTTCAACACCGGAAACTCAAAGGTCTTCCCATTCGTCTACCTCCATTTGTGTTCGTCCCGGTTCTTCACGTCCGGGAACCCAAAGGTCCACCTGCTGAGCAGCCCCGCCTCCGCAGGAATCAAGAACCTCAGGCGGTCGATCCAACCCAATCACGCAGCGGAACTACCGGCAGCGTATAGGCAAATAGAGAGAAACACTTTGTGGGTTGACGTTTCGCATACTATCTAAACAATTAACGAATGCCATTTCGCTATATCTTAACCACGCGTGCTTTCTTTATAGTTACCGATTTTGTAATTTTGATTTTGTTTATTTCTTCGTAGCTTAAAAACTTATCTAACCAAACGGTCTTGTTCTCATGTTTTGAAATAGAAGAACCTGTAACATCATAAAACAAGTATTCCAAAACAACTTTTTCCAAAGCATGTGCATTATTTCGGCAGGTATGGAAACGCCCCCAGATTCAGTGGTTACAGGTGTCCTTTTATAATTTTGCTAAGAGAAAGCAATACTGACTCTACCTTATGGCTCTACTTTACACATAAATTAAGGAATTCATAATAGATAACTTAAATATATAAAATATTTCAGTCCACCAGGAATAAGCAAATTGACTAAAAAAATCCCTAAAAAACCCGCCGCCTGCAAAAGAAACAATAATACCCACCAGACAATTTTCAACGTAGTTAAAATTAGAGGGCAATCTCCTGAATTGGCAAAACAGCTTGTGATACACAATCACTGCACTAATTCATAAAAATTATAAGAGGGGGCCTCAGCTTCGTCACAATCAATCTTATATCAATCTTTCAATTATATCTGATGTATTGGGACACCCTTTAGCATATTTGATATTGAACATCCAGAACGTTGACATCAGAGCTCCCAGGCCTTCAAGTAATATTAAATGCTCTAAAGAGTTTCGTTGATTCTGCATGGACATACAGGTGCTTGGAAGGTTCTAGGCCGTTAAAATAGACTACAACACAAGGCAGGCAGCATGGAGTGCGTCTTCGCTTTGTAGTCCAAGCAGGAAGCAGTCATAAATAGCAATAACATGCGTTGGAACGTAAGAGAGACAATGCAGTTTTGACATTTGAGTAATACCATTATAACTTTATCAAAATATGGCATTCAGGAAAATAGTAATGCAACAGATTTCGTTAAGCCCTGGTCGCACTGCTTATACATAATACAAAAAAAAAAACAGTCTGCATACAGGTTCAAACGCGAGTCACCGCGAGATCCGTGCTACGAAGGCTGCATGGCAATGAGATCAAGGAGAAATTTTGCACGCGGCATTCAAACCAGGGATATAGCGGCGACTTGTGTTTGCAGACTGTTTTTGTATGATGTGTGAGCACTGCGACCCCGGCTTACGGGAATCCCTCAGTATATTTCATTTCAAAATGCATGAGGAGTTTTGAGCTGCAACTAAGGGAAGTTGTCCCACTATGAATAACTTGCCTGTTTTCAGATACAGTATTAATTTTCTAAGTTATTTGAAAGACGTGTTGTATTTATATCTTGTCGACCCTGTTTTTTTACATGTGTAGCACAATTAAGAACTAGAACTTTGGCGCTAATAAACTGGAAATAAGTTTGTACCAGAAAAATTGTATGAGAAAAATTGTACTTATTCTTCTCCGCAAAAAAAAAAAACTACAAACAAACAAACAAAAACATGCATCGTAAACGCCCCGTCATTACCGGAAAGTATCTCTTAAGGCTTCGACAACATGCAAGAGTTTCAGAGCTGCCGTTATATGGTACGAAACGTTATCAGCGATTGTCCAAATTTACAATGAGGAAAGGGGTCCCGTTTCCTGCGGCTACCACCATTCTTCTTCTTTAATATGTGTTAAAAATAATAAATGCAGATGTTAGTCAGTCTAAGGCGTGACCGGCTACTCCATTACTACACCTCAGTGCCCCCCCCCCTTTCCCCTACTTATAACAGGACATAATGAAAAAACGTCTAAAGCTGAAGTCACACTGCCCACAGACCCCACAACACTCAGCCCGCAGACACCGCCCAAGCATCGCCCGCCCCGCACACGACCGCCCGCCACACTAGCTATACAGGCATAACGTCCGGAAGCATATCTCGGCTTGAGCTACCCGACTGGACCGTCTTGCAGAGAGTCAGAACGTACCAAGCGTCACCCGCGGGCCGCGCCCGGTATACGATAGGCACGGGGTGCGACTCCAACTTTACACAGACAATGATCCTTGAATAATAACACGCACTGGTTCTACACACCAACACGCGCATACAATACGATAGCGCCGGACTGAGTGATCACAAAATGAATGTGCTCGCTTTTCTAAGTGGTATAGTTCTTCGTTAATATCTGCGACACGAAACATCCAGGATGGTCGATTCATAGTCGGAACCGACGGTCTGTAGTCCGGCATGACGATGCTTGACGATATCAGTGTCGAGGAAATATGGGAGCCCGTCCTAGTTATCGAATTCTCCGCAAGTGGGTGACAGTTCTGAATGGACAAGCGTAGGAAATGACGTAATGTCTTATATTCGTGTAAAGTTGGAATAGGTAGCGGTCTTTTTTCTCCAAAAACCAGTGTTCCACGAGTTGGACGTGGGACGCCCGAGCAGATCCGAAGGCTACGGGCGATCATGTAATGCTGTCTATTTTCTTGTTTTGCAGATAATCCATGAAGTGCTAGGAGTGATTTTGTAATAGTTTGCCGAACTAGTGCAGGATGCAGCATTATCATGGATTTTGTTGAGGCTCCCCAACGAACTCCAGGAAAATAACGTAAAATGTTGATTGTTTTGTTTACTTTGGCCTCCAGCATATCGATGTGTTTTACCCAATTGAGGCTTTGAACTAGAATCACTCCAAGAAAACGATGATGCGAGTCGAGTTCTAAAGTTTGACCCTGTATTTTTAGCTCGAATCCACGAAGGTGCTTCCTCGTGAACGGAAGCATTACTGATTTTGAAGGCACAACATCCATACCCCGTTTACTTCAGAACTCGTTTAAGAGGTTCAACCCCGCTTGAAGATGATCCTGTATAGACTTTGGACATGTGCCTGAGGCTTAGATGCAAATATTATCTGCACATATTGTCACATGAAGTGGTAAAGGGAGGCGACCTGGAAGCAAAGTCATGACCGTGTTAAATAGGGTAGGGCTTAGTATACTTCCTTGAGGTACGCCGTGTCGGAGATTTTGACTCATGCTATCTCCATCTGCGGTCTTTACACACATTGTCCGTTTTGAAAGGAAGTTTTTATTCACCCTAAGACCCGCCCTCGAATTTCAAGTTGTATGAGACTATATAGAATGTGGATATGACTTACTGTATCGTATGCGCGCCTGATATCTAAAAACACAGCTATTGTGATTCTGCCGAGCGTACGTTCATGTTGTATGTACGCTACAAAATCTAAAACACCATCCATCGTGCAGCGTTTGGGACGAAACCCTGCTAGTTCTTCCGGAAACACTTCACTTGTTTCTAGCCACCCCTGCAGTCGTTGATTAATTAGATTTCGAAAACCTTACCCAAGCAGCTTGTAAGGCTGACCGGTCGAAAGGAGGCTAGGTCATGGCTGTTTTTCCCGCCTTCAAAAGCGGTATGACCCTAGAAAGTTTTCATTGGTCTGGTATTTCTTCCTTGATCCACAGAGAGTTGAACGTGCTCGAAATGAATTTCAGTGCACGTGGATCGATTTTAGTCAATTCATTCCATGTGATCAGGTCTGGGCCAGGTGACCTACCCCGACGTGTGTCACTCTCAGTGCGTTTTGAAGTTCCTTCATTGTAAAAACACAATCTAGCTCCAAATAACAGGATGTAAACTCGTTATAAATTGTTTGTTTGGCAAAGACAAGCGACGAAAAGTATTTAAGTGCAAAGCTGACGTGCTTGGTCAAACCAATAATTTGCAAAACTCGTCTGCTATTGTAAGTTCTGATACGCCTCTGGATAGGGCCATAGCTCGTAGTGGGAACCTTTGAATAGCCGGCGCTTGGAAAGATCTAATAATATTTGACATATTCGTGAGATCACTTACAGCCGATAGCTCAGCACCACGCTGTCGCCATCGATGTTTGGCAAGTTGCCTAAATTTACGTTGTATAAGGCCGTGAACACGCTGATCCACCTTATAGTGCTCTATCCATCTTGAGCGGTGGTATCTTCGTTCGGCTCTGCGGCGTATTGCTGTAAGTTTTTCATACGAAGCATCAACACATCTATAATTCGATGGAATGAATACTAGCAGTGCAAAACTATCGGTAGTACTATCGATAGTATTGATAGTCGCCAGAAATCTGACTATCGATAGTAAAAAAAACTATCGATAGTACTATTGCTACTCTACTATAGAAAAACTCTCGATAGTACTATCCATAGTCGACTATCGAAAAGCTATGGATAGTACTATTGATAGTCGACTATCGGAAACTTATTGTTAATCCACTATCGGAAAACTATCAATAGTCAACTATCGTAAATCTGCCGATAGAACTGTCGACGGTTTACTATCGATAGTTTTGCGACACTAGTAGTTTGCGTCGCTTCCTCTTCTCTTTTTCTTGCTTTATTTTTTCAAGTGGGAAACCAACTAGCCCAAACATTTATCATCCCAACTTTGGTTCAGCTTTCAGTGATGACGAAGACGGGAGGTTGGGCGAAGGGATGCGAGTGGCGATGCGGCAACTGTGTTCACTCTAGTAGTGTAAAACTATCGATAGTACTATCGATAGTATCGATAATCGCCAGAAATCTCACTATCGATAGTAAAGAATTATCGATAGTACTACGGATAGTCGACTATCGATAGTACTGTCGATAGTCGATTATCGAAAAACTATCGATACTACTATCGATAGTCGACTATCTAAAAACTATCGATAGCACTGTAGATAGTCGACTATCGAAAAACTATCAATAGTACTATCGATAGTCGACTATTGATAGTAGTATCGATAGTCGACTATCGGTAGTTCTGCTTTACTAGCGGTAGTTTTGGAAAAACCTATCAATACCCAGATAGCACGCCAGAGGAATGCCCAACTTGGGCAAAGGTCTGGCAAACATAAGGGCCCAACTTTGGCGCAGTTAGGTTTTTGCACCATGGCACTCATCAGTGCCAAAGTACGGTGCCTAACTATAGCCTTAGTTGGGCGATCCTAGGGCATGCCAAAGTTTGGCTCTTCTCTGGTACGCCAGAGGAGTGCCAAAGTTGGTGCCATACTTGAGTCATAACTGCCATAGTAAATTCTAATCTGGAAATGCGGGGCATGCCAAGGTTTGGCGTTTCTCTGGTCCGCCAGAGGAGCGCCAAAGTTGGTGCCATACTTTAGCCATAACTGCCATAGTAAATCCTAATCTGGGAATTCAGGGCATGCCAAGGTTTGGCGTTCCTCTGGTCCGCCAGAGGAGCGCCAAAGTTGGGGCCATACTTCAGCCATAACTGCCAGAGCAACGCCTAATTTCGGTATTTGGGACGTGCCTCACGCGCCCCAGAAGAGAATTAAATTAAACAAGCGTCTGAAACACGATGGTCAGATGTCATCACCTCCGTTCCCAAGCAGCACGAGAATACTTTGCAGTATCGTGCCAGTACCGGCCGAAAGTCGATTCCAATATCGCACAAATGTCCAGTTTTGCACCATCGTTTGATATCCGGCAGGTATTGCCGTACAGCCGCTTTGCCCCGGCCAAGTGTTCGTGCAATATTGTGCAAATACTCTACGATGCGTCTGCTCCGTATTGGCCGAACGTCGTGCACGTCTGTGTTGTGTACGACGTTGCATATCATTTTTAGCATTTAAATAACATATACGGACAAACAAAATTTTTTCGATCGCTCCCAGAAGTTTATTAAACAACTATCATTACACACAGTGTATTCTCGACATATTTACAAAGGTCACACTTTTCTGTAAAACGAAACGCAAATTATAAAATAGAATTAACACTGTCCTCATGCCAAGCAAAACTCATCACACAAAAAACCGCGGAGATTGAGAGGAAAGCAGGACTACTATCAGAAGCATGCTTGCAGTGTACTTACTAATAAAAGAGCGATATCACGTAATCCTTGATAGATGCATAATCCAACACTGCACCCCACATACACACTCGAGAAAGAACGTTGCGCACATTCAACTGACGTCTCGTCGTCGGCGGAGAGCAGTTTTTGTCGAAGCGTGTCCAACAAACACATCACAAGAATTCCACGAACTCCGGCGAAAAAAATGGCTGTTACCGAAAAATTGGCATGGACGTATTCCGGCCGTTTACGACGAAAAAGCACGGCCGCGTCTGCAACGCACGAAAGCAACAGAACACTGAAGAGCCCATTTCGGAAACCGGACCTACGTGGCCCGCCTATTTCTATAACTAGGCAAATGGCGAAAACAACAGCCCCAGAGATCCCATCAGCGTGACAGAGAGAGTCACGTGAAAAGATTTTCGTCCAAACGTTTTTGTCCTACGCGTCCTACACAGAGAGGTCACGCGTTTCGCTCCACCCTTTTGATTCGCTTAAAGCGGCTGTCGCGTTCGCTGACAGCAACACGAAGACACAAAAGCAGGTGGGGAGGATTTGCAAAAGGCGAGGTCGAAGGAGCATCAACAACGCAGCTAAGCTCTCTCGGCATTTTCCACACTTTAGAGTAAAAAAAAAGGAAAAAAAAAGAACAACTTTAAAAAAAAAAAACAGAAAAAAAAAACCTGCTGTACAGCCAAAGCTACAGGGGAAAGAGTGTATCCCGACCTGTTCAACAGTAGGGAAATAAGGGACGGGTGAATGCCAGCTCTTCTCTGGAATGAAATGGAACGGAATGAAAGGAAAGGCCGCTTCTGCCGGTGACCTTGTCGCCTTGCCTAGTCTGTCAGTGTTCGGCTTCCATTGTGGGCCTCAGAAAGATAATCTCCTTTCTTGAGAGCGAAATGGAGGGGGTGCTTATGTTTTGCGGTCTTGTCGCCATCCGATAGGCCTCAATTATTTCTCTCCCAACTCGCTCGCAATGGCCTCCCATGGCTGTCGTGCCGGCGAATATAGGATCGCAGCGGAGACATTTTCTCCCGTGAATGACGATCGGGTGCTGAGAATCCGAAGCAGCTCTTTCGGCGTCCATTTGATGTTCTCGGAATCGGTCGTTGAGGCATCGCCCCGTTTGCCCGATGTACCTGGCCCCGAAGGATAGGGGGATCGCGTACACATGTTTTGCTTCCTCTCCTTCCCCCAAGATTTCCCCTTCCCGCACTCCCACGGAGCGGGCGGGCTTTGAGCTTGAAGCCGAAAGTAAATGTTGTTGAAGTTGAAAGATTGTCCTGTCTGTATCGTCCCTTATGTGTCTCCACTTTCTATATGTTTAAAAAGTACCAACACGCTAAAAGACTACACGTTCCGGGATTTCATTTTAATTCCCCAAGTGTGATGCGGGAGCGGCGCAACCTTTGGACTGGAGAAATCAAGAGACACTCAAAATAAGATAAAGTGGCCAGCCGAATAAAACTTGATTTCTATTTAATTAAGATGAAGACCACCCGCGTACATCAAACACCTCATCAGCCGAACTCCAAGGCAGTAAGCCTAGTTCTGGCACTTGTTTGGCATCTTTGGCCCGTAGCTGCCAGATGACAACCGAACTATCGGGAAGCGAAGCCTAACTTTGGCACTTGTTTGGCGACTTTGGCCCGTAGCTGCCAGATGACAGCCGAACTAATGAGAAGCGAAGCCTAACTTTGGCACTTCTTTGGCGCCTTTGGCCCGTAGCTGCCAGATAACAGCCGAACTATCGGGAAGCGAAGCCTAACTTTGTCACTTGTTTGGCGACTTTGGCCCGTAGCTGCCAGATGACAGCCGAACTATCGGGAAAGGAAGCCTAACTTTGGCTCTTGTTTGGCGACTTGGGCCCAAAGATGCCAGATGTCAACCAAACTACAAGGTAGTAAGCCTAACTCTGGCACATCTGTGGCGATTTTGGCCCGAAGGTGCCAGATGACAGCCGAACTATCAAAAAGTGAAGCCTAACTTTGGCATTAGTTTGGCGATTTTGGCCCAAAAATGCAAAATATCTGCCGAACTACCGGGCAGTAAGCCTAACTCTGGCATTTGTTAGGCGATTTAGGCCCAAAGATGCCAGATGATAGCCGAACTACCAGGCAGTGAAGCCCAAGTTTGGCACTTGTTTGGCGAATTAGGGCCAAAATACCCAGACTGTTGCCAAGGGAGGTCAGGTTTGGCTCTACTTTGGCTTCTTCGGGCTTTTCAATGCCCTAATCTCCCAGACAAAAGCCAAGTTTCGGCCCAGAACTCGGTGCTACCTGGGTAGTATCGATAGTCAATTTATCGATAGTTTTGCTTCACTATGGATACCCATCTTGTCGCGTGGTCAAAATTTTCTCTCACAATCAAAGTAAAATCGTCCAACGTATCAACGTTTTTACAGTTTAGCGTATTCAGTATTAGAAACAAATGTTACGACAGTGAAGAATTTCTTGACTGTCTAGACAACCGCTTTCATATTTTGGCATTCACTGAAACATGGCTTACCTCTGATTCTCATATTCCTAAATTTAATAGTTACAACCATGTAGGCATATTTCGTAGTGAAAAAAAGGTGGGGGAGTATTCCTTTATTATAAAAGTAACCTGCTATGCAGCGTTATTAGCAAATATACTTGTGTCTGTTCAAATGTTGAGTGTCTTTTTGTGAAGTGTCGTAATTACATTGTAGCTACTGTATACCGACCTCCCTCTGGGTCCCCTAGTGTATTTCTTGAATTCCTGGAAAGTATTTTTTAGCCTTCTTCTGATAGTAAATTCCTTCTGATAGGTTTTGGTGATTTTAATATCAATCTTATGCAATCTTACTCATGGCAGTTAAAATTTCTCGATCTCGTGCATTCAAACAGGTTTGAAAATATTTCAGATCTGCCTACTCGCGTTACGTCTGATACTGAGCCTTTAGTTGATTTGTGTATAACCAATGTAATGACTCACTACATAGTATCCGGTGTAAAGACAGTTGATTTAAGTGATAACTTACCACTGTTTTGTTTTGTTTCATGTGAAAACAATATGGCTACAATGAAACGAATATCAGTACCCCTTACTGTCGAGATATAAACGACTGCACTATCGAACGCTTTGTTGCGCTTGTATCGAACATAAAGTGGGATGATAGTGAGCCAAGCTCCAGTAAATCCTATGATAAGTTTTCGGAGAAAATAAAAGGTGCCTAAGAAGAGGCACTTCCGTTTAGAAAAGCCAAAATGTATAAGGAGTCACGGAAACCCTGGATTACAGAATCTCTTTTCAAACGAATAAATGAACGAAACAAGATTTACGAGGCATTTATAAAAACTAAAGACATCAATAAATTGATCGAATACAAAAAGACCTAACAAGTTAAGCTCCGGCATAAAGAAGTCTAAAGCAAACTATTACAAAAGTAAATTTACTGTATTTCAACATAATCCAATGAAAGTATAGAAGGAAGCAAAAGAACTGGTGTCTAAGTTGAGTAGCACAATCCCCAGTGTCCTTAGAATAGCTGGTGTTGATTATTCAGGTAGAACACCTGCAAGTGTGCTTACTGCCCATTTTTGTATTCAGGCGCTCCAGCCTCATCCTCGTTCCACGAAAAAAAAAACTGAATTTTGTATGTCGACACGCTAACCAGGATCTATCTTCTTATCACCCACCACGGAGGCCGAAGTTTTTAACGTGATAAATGCATTAAAAAACAGCGGCGCATGTAGCGATGATGAATTAAAAGTTAAACCTATAAAAGCAATTGATAATATAATTAGTCTTCCTTTCTCTGCAATTTGTGATAAAATATTAGGCACAGGGGTATTTCCTTCGAATCTAAAGATCGTCCGAGTATCAATGATACACAAAGGTGGAGCATTTAATACTTTATACAACTACAGACCCATATCCGTATTACCAACATTCTCAAAAGTAATAGAGAAGAAAATAAACTCCAGATTGACGGATCATTTTAGCAAACATAATACACTTGTAAAACAACAATATGGTTTTCAGAAGGGGAAATCTACTGAAGAAGCTTTACTGAATATTAAGAATAAAAATTTAACTAATTTTGAAACCAAGCTTTATACATAAGCGGTATTTTTAGATTTCAAAAAAGCCTTTGATTCGATCAAGCATGAAATAATTCTTAAAAAGCTTTATAATTATGGTATAAGAGGTCTTGCCCTACAACTCATTCAAAGTTACTTATCAGAACGTGTCCAATACACCACTCTTGGTTGCGAACAATCAGAAACTGGTAATATACACTATGGTATGATATTGTACTCTATGCAGATGACACAAATGTATTTTTTTCGGGTACGAACATAGATCAGCTTGAAACATTAGCGAACAACTGGATGGTAAAGTTAAGTACGTGGTTGGCGTGCAATGAATTGGAATTAATGATTGAAAAAACGAAATATATGATATTTAGAACAAAAAATAGAAATATTAATCGAAAACTAAACATTCGATTTAGGAACACTGAAATCGGTTACGTAAAAGCCCACAAGTTTTTAGGAGTATTTTTCAAGGAAATTTAAATTGGTCTTACCATATTGATCGGATTCGACCCGACATATCACGAGCAATCGGAAATATTAGTAGGCTAAAATATATTATTCCGGTTTGGTTAAAGCGCCAGCTTTATTATACTCGTCTAAGCTATTCTCGTCTAAGCTATTGCTTAGACAAGAATAGCTATGTCGTTCTCGTCTAAGCTATTGCAGTTTAGTATGGGGCACATGCTCAAAGACCTGTCTATCTCGGTTACTTCTATTGCAAAAAAGAGCAGTGCGCTCGATCGCCAATGCATCATATCGGGGGTACTCTCGCCCATATTTCATAAAATACTCCCATCTTACAGTAGAACAATCACTCACTCAGAAATTGGTAATAAGCATGTTCTACAAAATTAAACTACATCCTGAGTTCCTGCAAGAGAATTACATCAACAGGGCATCCACATACACATTCCGTCATACGCACTACCTACAGTCGAGAATACGCGCCAATTATGTAGTCAAAAGATACTTAATCAGATCGCACAATTATTAAATCACCATCCTGAAATACTGTCCATGATTAAGAGCTCTAATACAATACACACATTTAAAACAACCATAAAAAGTTTTCTTCTAGGTCTAACCTAATCTGTGTTCGTACTTTTATGTGTTTCTGTTTTATTATATCTCAATTTGTATATGTCACTATGTCTTTGTGTAATGGTATGATCGTTTTGATTTGTTTTTGTTTACTGTACATTGTTCTGCTGAACTGTACAGGGGGGAGGGTCCTTGTCAGGCCACAATAGTCGCCTTTTGCCCTATCCTGCAAGACGTTTGTCTGAGTAGAGTATATTCAATTCAATTTAAAAAAAAAATTCAAAAATCGAAACATACGCCAATTTGTAATTTTAACTTTACGTTGTTCATTGCGCGGTCTTGTTACCTTTCTGTGCTGGACGAGTATGGGCAAATGATCGCTTCCATGGGTTTCTGTATCAACATGCCATGATAAATCCGGGAAAATGTCTTGAGAACACATTGTCAAATCGAGAACACTTAAATAAGTAAATTTACAAAGAAATCTCTGGGTGTGATCATTTAGCATGCATAGGATATATTTCTCTATTACATTGGCCATCAGCTTTACTTTCCTGTCATTTTGTGTGCTGCCCCACAATATATGGTGCGAGTTAAAAGTCCCCACATAAAATGTAGGGATAACTAAAGTTTGACAATATTGATGTTAGATCTTCCTCCGTCACTGATGTGACTGGCTTTATATATACGAAGGCCAGAATTATTGCGGTCGTGCCAAACAGGACCTTGCACGTGACGTATTCTGGCACTTCAGATAATCATGAGCACACAATAATTGATGGTATGCCTTTTCCTCACACAGAGCATTGCTCGACTGAGACCATCCCGACGGGACGAGCAATACGTGAGGTAGACAGCTATCTTAGTTTTTAAATCTGTATGAGCTTCAGATATTGACAGAACAGGGAACTTGTATTGCGCAACCAGCTTCCTGAAGTCTCCTATTTTAGTTCGGAGGGAATTCGCACTCCGTTGGAATATAGTCGTTTCACTGTACACACTATTCATTACATTTCAGGAACCCCTGTCCTCAGAATAAGGAGTTCCATATTAAGGATCGCCTTTACTTCTGAGATGTTGACTGGCGTCTGGTAGCGATCTAATGATCGCTTTCACTGCCTAAAACAGTAGCCGCATGAGAAATTGTTGATCAGTTGCTTGGCTGTTGCCGTTGACCTGGGAATCTGCACGGTATGTAGCAGACGGCGTCTCCATTGAGGGTGTCGTTTGTGATGCAGTGAGTCGTGAAGCCCTTCGGGCAACTGACGCAGTAAGCGCGGAAGGTTCTGACTCGCGCTTTTCGGATTAAGTAAGCGGCGCTGACGTCATGGAATCATTTTCTTTTTTTGAAACGGTGTTTATCTTACTTCGTTGTCGATGTAGCACGCCTGAATACGTAAGCTTGGATGTCGACGATTTTGTGTCGTTTGGAGTTTCAGGTATTCGCACCATCACTGGATTTGATGGTGGAGATCGAGGAGTAGGCGATCTGCAATTTAGGATTTAGGATTAGGATTAAAATGCCTGTACATGCATTTGAACAAAGTGCGACTTGGCCCGTATGGGTGATTTTGTAGAAGTGGACGAGAACGACGAGATTGAGATGTGTTATGCACCCTCCTCATCCGTATCCTCCCCCTCCTCATCCCCCTATCTCCTCCGCACCTTCTCCTCCTCCTCCATACCCTCCACTCCTCCTCCTTTGTGCGCTCCCCTCCACCTCCTCCGTACCCACCCCTCCTCCTCCTCATCCGGTTACCCCGACGGCGACGGCAGACTTCGACTGCCGCAAAACACAGGAACGAGCGCCTAAGAGCTGCGTTTTAAAAAAAGTGAGTAGTACATAGACGGAGGAGGGCGAAGGATTGCGTATGCTTTCTAAGCGCTATGGATTGCTAGAGTCCCTATGTCGCCAGTCAAGTAACGCCGAAAGAGCGACGTCAGGCTTTCATCGCATTCCTTTAGGCTAATTCTAGACAGTGACAGTGCGCTTTTATTTATCTGTATACATAGACTAAAAAGCCTTTAGCTGCGCTCTGACTCAAATTGAGACGAAGCGTAGGAATGGATGTCTCTCTTTGAGCGGAGCAGGCGGTGCAACTGACGAGACGCGGGGGCGAGAAAACAATAAAGATAAAATGTATGCTCGCCGGAGCAGCAGGGAAAGGAAGTCGCGGCATTTATTATTCAGGGGCCTTAGTCGAGCTCGAGACTGAAGTGCGAGTTGGAGCTAATTTAGCAAAGCAGGCTAATATAGAAGTCTTCCAACGAGTTGTATCAGACAAATTAATATACCCTTTGCTCTATTATGTCCCATCTGATGGCTCAGAAAACAGTCTCGTTTTCGACAAATCAGTGGCTGACATATAATTGTATTTCTTCGGGCTCCGTTAGTTTCGGAATTATTCTTTCTTAGTTTGTATTCGTTTCGACGCTGTGAACATAAAAATGACCAGTGCATTAGGCGGTGCCCCATAAGCCTGTTCATTAAATTTCCACCATCAAAAGGGTTTGTAGGCTGAACTTGTGAAAAAAATATTGATTGGACCACACTCCCCAAAGAAAACAACATATAAGGCCGTATCATCTAATTCGTGCGTCGTGTTGTATACTGACATCTCAAATGTACAGGCGTCAAACATCCCTCGTTTCGTAGTCTCTGTAACGTCTTCCTTCATCAGTTTCAGGAAGGCGGTCATCAGACCGGCACATATGTCATACACTGTGATGATGGTAGCGATCAAAGTTGCCAAACTGAATTACAGCTAAACTACCCTCAACACCATCATTATATCCACCGGATGAAGTACACACCTTTCACTAGCCACAAAATGCGCGCTCACTTAACGCGGACGTGACTGATCCTTTTCCGTTGGTATCGAAACCGACAGTTGTCTAAGAGAGAACATTGCTGCATTCGGGACAACATAGGTCCACTTAACTGAGACAACACAACAAAAACATGGTCCATATTTCACGGAACAAAAAAAGGGAAGTGATATAATAAAGCAGCACACAAATAACAGCAGGTTTCAGGGCGCCTCACGTAGGTATTGCCAACTTGTCTAGCATTTACTTATACATAGCTTTGTTTTATTCTTCTATACTTTTTAAAATTTCATCTCATTGTCTAAGCACTCAGCTAATGGCGACACAGAAGAAACGAAACAAAGAGAATTCTGAAATTGCAAGCCTTGTATGGGAAGTGTATTTACGCTTCTGCTTTAACTACCGTGAAATCTGCATCATGGAGACTATGTAAAAATAAAAGAGTACATCAGGAAGGAAAGTAAAAGTTACGGGTCGCCCCGCGGAACTAAAGAGCCGTTATACGGAAAAGTAGCGACATCCTTTGAAGAATGCCGGCTGCTATCTTGGGCCGATCCAGGCGGCGCTACCGTCGAAGCGCGGGTGTAAAAAGCAAAACATAAAGATAAAAGGTGTGCGCATCAGAGGAGGAGGGAGAAGAAATGGAATAACGCCGAGTGTGGAACGTCACGGCTTTGATCGTCTTTCTTTGAGCACATCCTTCGAGGCTGGTAGACCGTGACAGTGAGCGCTTTTAGCCTGTGTGTATGTATTTGCGTGTCTTTCAGCCTTTGACTGCGCTCTGACTCAAGTATAGGAAGGCCGTCTGCTATCTTGGGTCGTTCGAGGCGGCGCCACAGTCGACGCGCGGGTGTAAAAAAGCAAAACAAAGATAATAGGTGTGCTCGTCAGAGGAGGAGAGAGACGATGTCGCTACCTTTCTCGTTTAGGGGCATTACGAGGAACCACTGCGTTTCAATCCCGACAACGCTCTACTTTTTTTTATAATCTCATTTGTGAGACAAGGATCAATGAAATAAGGGATATACTGTTCGTTATTCTTTTCTCATTGTCTCAGGATTTAGATTATTATGTTTCCTAACCATCTCGCCTGCATAATTTCACTCATTGCTCTACTTCCTACGGATCACCATGGAATTGGTAAATGTTAACAGAGTGCGGCCAACGACTAAGGCGTTCGTACGTGACAGAATAAATCGTCTTTTTTTTTTTACCCGTGTACTACCATGCTACAATATCAAGAGGAATAGGAAACGTGGGAATACTGGACCAACCGAAGAAACGCGGAGTGTCGTGAAATATGCTAGTACGTCTATACTATATTGCCCGCAAGACGGAGCGATGGCTTCTTTATCTATCTATCTATCTATCTATCTATCTATCTCTCTCTATATATATATAAATATGTGTGTGTGTGTGTGTTTATAAACCTAACATACGCAGATGAATCAACCGTACTTATTCCAGTGAATCAAAGTATCATTGTTTTAGGAACCCGCCGAAAGCCAAAACAATCGGCGGAGCCAGGCTCCTGGCTCCGCCGTTTATTTTGGCTTTCGGCGGGTTCGTAAAACTTTGAATCTTTGATTCATTGGATTATGTACGGTTCATTCATCTGCTTACGTTCTCTTATTTCCTCCTCGGAGACCATGTACGACGATGAAACTGTACTGTGATATATATACAGGGTGTTTTTTTTTAAGCTTAACAGATTTGTTTAGAAAAAAGCCGTGAAAGTTACACTTATGCAGCTTGTGGATGTGAGTTATACTGCCAGGGGGACATATTATAGGGGGCTAATCGTAATGATCAGTCGGCTAATTAATTAAAATTCGTTAATTAACTTTTTAATTAATGAAAATAGACATATAGGTTCCAACTAGAAACTTGCTCAGCGTCATCGAAAACCACTAAATCAGTCATTTTCAGAAAGACTTTGAGCGCGTGAGAAGCGTAGTAGTGCACTAAAGTTACCACTCGTGGAGCAGGTACAAGGCTGGGGCTAGATAAGAGACGGAAAAATCGCGCGGGCGCCTTATCGCAACCTCTAGCTTTGTCCTGCTCCACGAGTGGTAACTTTAGTGCACTACAACGCTTCTCACGCGCTCAAAGTCTTTCTGAAAATGACTGATTTAGGGGTTTTCGACGACGCTGAGCGAATTTCCAATTAGAACCATATGTCTATTTTCATTAATTAAAGAGTTAATTAACAAATTTTAAGTAATTAGCAGACTGATCGTTACGATTATCCCCCTATAATCTGTCCCCCTGGCCGTATAACCCACCTCCACAAGCGGCATAAGTGTAACTTTCACGGCTTTTTTTAAACAAATCAGTTAAGCTTAAAAAAAAAACCCTGTATATATATATATCAGACATGTACAAATTACTCAAAAAAGGTAGTTAAGTTAAGTTACTGAGTATCGACGCCAAAAGTAATTGGAGTACAGTAGAAATTACACATTTGTAATAGTAATTGTGTAAACTACCAACTACTGTAAAAAAGTAGCGAGTTACTTTGAAGTTACTTTCGAAGTTACTTTTTATATTTTTGTAGTAGCAAAATAAACAGCAGTTTTGATTCGTGAAAAACCCTGCGAGCCTGAAATAAATGCAGTCATTTTATGACTTGCGTTTTCACCAAAATAGTTTATTCGCTCGCAGAAGCAATTTAGTTTCAAAGTTATTGATAGGAGAGTTTTCGCCTTTTCCTCCTAACGACGTCCCCAGCTCAGCTAAAGAGACGTTCCACCGAAGCGCTGGATGGAACGGCAGCGTTGAGTTTGAGAAACAGGCTGTGCACGGTCGGGTAAGCGAGTGTTGGCATCTTAGGTGTCCATGACGAAACATGTGAGGTTTGCCTCGTTTGGGGGGTTGTATAACAAACTCTCCTCTTTTTGTCTTTTTTCTTCGGCAAGTTGAGATTGTTATGACTGGCCCCTCTTTATTCCCACGACGTTCGGAGAGTACGCTGAGCGAGTGCACCTGACCGTCAAGGGTTCAAGTCTCACGCCACGACGATGAGATCATCCGGACGACTGCGCGTATCGTTGCAGTGCTAGTGCTACGCTACCGAAAAAAAAAGCTTTTTTTTATTTAACAGAAGATAAAACGAAGTATACTTCGCTGCTGACGCCGGGTCCAATAAAAGGAACTCCCAAGGGTGACTCGCAACCCTCGCCGGCGACTACGGTATCCTGACGCGCCTGACACGCCTGACAAGTAAATCGTTTTCAACAAAGAGGAGGTCTCCCTGTCGTGGAAGGTCGGAAGGGCTCGAAGGATTATGTGAACAAGCATTGAATCTTGTACAGCAGCTGGAAGCGGGAATGTGCTCCCATGAACGGATTATCCGTGTCTGCGTTTCTGTGCGGTGGATTCCGGCTGTGCAAGTGAGTATTCGCTGACGACGAGGCGACGATGGGAACAGGCGCCCAGCTGCGAGGTCATGCCAGTGGCGCCTCCTGTAGAACCCCCAAACCGCCTGAGTCAGAACTCACAAAGTGCAGGCAACATGAAAACAACAACCTTCGGAGTGCCCCCGTCTTTGCTTGCACGGTTGCAGCTGGAGGCGCGGCGCCTGCGTGCATTACCGCATTAGGTCAATACCCGACCAAGGCTTGTTAAGCATCTCTTCCTGCGTTCGTGCACGTCGGTGTTATGTTTTGGCTGCTCATCGCCGCCTTGGCCCAAGGACGCCTGTGATGTATTTTCTACGGCTGCGAGGGGACCCCTTGTTCGGGAAGGCCGCTTCATCTGCCGGCGATTTCGAAAGTAGTTAGTAATTTGAGTAGAAGTTGCCTCAAAAATGTAGTTAAAGTAAACTACTAATTACCCAAATACAGTTGTAATTGAAAGTTACCAAGTTACTCGGAAAAGTAGTTAAACTACAGTAGTTTGAGTAGAGTAGTTGAACTACGTCCAAGTCTGATATATATATATATATATATATATACAGTATATACATCTATAGATAGAGAGAGAAAGAGAGATATAGAGAGAACGTAGCGCAGGAGGCCGAAAAGTGTAAACGGCAGAAAAAAGTACTTGAAACGGTTCTTTTGAGTTTTATCACATATTATTTGTAAGGTCAGTCGACGTTTCAGCATGAGACAGGCCTTTTTCAAGTCTTGAAAAAGGCCGAAACGTCGACTGACTTTACAAATAATATGTTATAAAACTACAAACAACCACCTCAAGTACGTTTTTCTGCCGTTTATATATACGCGCGCGCACGCACACGCACGCACACGCACGCACGCCAACAACCGGGGGGCACGGGGGCGCGAGCAGGCCCGCGGGGCTGTCGGAGCTTGAACACCGCGAGGATTGGTCTTCGTTTTCTTGTCTCTACATTTGTCGTCTTCAACGTGGGACCTGACATGATCGCAGCTACACGTCGACCAAGGTAAATCTATCGCGGTTTGACTAACATCGACGCCCTTTTCACTCGGCTTTTAAATGTCACGTAATACGCGACCGACAACTCGCGCTCGAGACCAGGAACGAACTCCCACTGGGGAGGGCCCTCCAATTGAACAAGATTCACCTACAGTTGGAGATGGACCCGATATTACGCCGTTGGGGTCAGCTTCTACGCCAGATATTTCGCACCCTGAGTCGCGCGAATTACTGGTGGAAAGGCGCCCCGCCCCGACACCGAGAGATGCCTCCCCTAACAGTATTATTCCGCCGGTAAACAACCTTCAGGACCTACTTCCCCTGATTCCAGCCGGAATTATTAGACTACTGCAAGAGCGCGAAGCCACATCTCGACTTCTCGTACAGCCAGCCACATATATGCCGCGATAGCGGCTAGAAATACCAAAATACGTTGGATACGCCGACACAAAATCAGTCGCCGACTTTCTTTTAGGGCTTTGGGACTACCAGGCAGCATCTGGTATATCCGAGGTAGCGCTGCTGGCTCGCGTCCTCCCGGTCGCATTGACAGGCAGTGCTACAGACTGATACAGGAGACAACAGTCGTTCTTGAACTTCGACGACTTTGCAGAACGCTTCTGAGGCGAGTTTTACCACCCGATTACGCTGCACGTATCCGGAATGAACTTCGGGCACGGAGCCAACACAGAGATGAATCTTTAGTTGAGTTTGTGCGCGCCCTACAGACGCTCTACGACAGAGCCGAACCGAGCGCTTCGCCAGCAGAAAGGGTGGCACGGGCCATCCGACATTGCCATTCGCAGTTTCACCCTTACTTGCGAGGTCACAGCTTTTCAAACTTAGACGCCATGGCCCGGTCGGCCACCCAGATTCAGGCTGACATTATGCTGACCTCAATTATAGTCCACCTCCCCAACCTGAGGACTCTTCGGAATCCTCATGCGCCTGATCCGGCAGGACACCCTACAGGGGTGCTGCGGATGGCCGATCTCAGTATCCCCGGCACCACCCTGGAATTATGCATCGTGCGCTCGATTCGCACGCGTACGCTCTGACGCAAGACGCCCTTTCTCGCCCCGGTGGTCGAGCCTCGGTGAAGAGATTCGGTGCTCGGCAGCCAGAGGCGTAGTACGAGACACGGAGATCGGTCACAGACCGGGACCCAACTAATTATAAGGCTGCCATGCCCCAGCGATTCCAGCCATCCCAAACTTCGGAGCAGATACCGTCACCTCGTTGTTTTCAATGCGGTGGCGTAGGTCATTTCCGCAGAAACTGCCTGTCTTCTGCTACAGCCTTCAAGCCGGGAAACGAGGTAAGCCGGCGATAATGAGGGCTTGCCAGTCGCCGGCGAATTTTTCGTCCAGGCCACAAGTATCCCGCACCTTTTGGTCTTCACGGTTCTGTGAGGCAGCCCTGGTTACACGAGCAGACCCAACCCTTGACCCGCCTCTCCACGATGGCACTGCCATTAATTCAGACCGGGTGAATCAAAACGTGTCCGAGGGCCAGGCTTCGCAAAGCCAGGGGTTTCTCAGAGACATGGAGGTGCCGAACGAGGCGCCTCCCGTGGCGCCTCCCGACATGTCCGAGGATCCCACTGCGGCTAGCGGTGGACCCGACGGACAGATGGAGGTGCCTGACGAGGCGTCTCCCGTGGCGCCTCCCAACATGTCGGAGGATCCCACTACGGCTAGCGGTGGACCCTTCAGAGACATGGAGGTGCCGGACAAGGCGCCTCCCGTGGCGCCTCTCGACATGTCTGAGGATCCATTGCGGCTAGCGATGGACCCTTCAAAGACATAGGGGTGCCGGACGAGGCGCCTCCCGTGGCGCCTCCCGACATGTCCGAGGATCCCACTGCGGCTAGCGGTGGACCCTTCGGAGACATGAAGGTGACGGACGAGGCGCCTCCCGTGGCGCCTCTCGACATGTCCGAGGATCACACTGCAGCAAGCAGTGGTTCTCCCCCAGACGTTCCCCGAGTCACTCAGCATGGCATGGCAAAGCTGAGTATCTCATCGGAATTGAATACCCGTTGTAGCACTATGACAACTCGTACATCACGGGACAATGGCCCACGACAGGTCAAACCCAAACCATGTTCCAGTAGTGAGCGGATGGGACGGGCCGGTCTATGGGTTGCCAGTTTCATCGCGATGATGACGGCACTACAAATATGGTTTAGCGTCCGGCGGGTAAGTGGGCCATCATCGGCAGTGACATAGAACATAGAACATAGAACACAGAACAGAGCTTTATTGATAGAACAGTCATTTTAAAAATACAAAATCGAGCCGGAATAAGCCTCAAGGGCTTGTGTACCTGGCTCGGCAGGTGACGAAATCATATAGATTAGATAATGAAGAAGATTAATTGAAAAACAATTTACAATCTACAATGGAAGCAAATTCGCGCCAAACGGCTTTGGGCATTTCGATTTTGTACACCAAGCGATTTTGTTCTATCACTTGATGCGACGCGACGAACCAAAAACAGCCAGAGAACCTTGCCACATAGCTGACATTGCAGGGCACAAAATTGCAGCCCTTTTAGATACGGGTGCCACGATATCTCTTTCTGGAGACTTTGTAAAGCAATTGTGTAAAGACCGTAGGATATCTGTGCGATCCTCACAAAACAAGTTGCTCATGGCATCAAACGAAGTAATATCCGCTAGCGAAGGAGCTCGCTTGAAACTCACCTATGATGGACGGAAATGTCGGCAATACCTTACGTTTCTGCCAGGTCTCGCTTGTGGCATCATTCTTGGGAGGATTTTATACCAAGAGAGGGCATCATCCTGGACCTCGCAATGGGAGAATACTGGTATGGCTGGAACTCAACCCCTTTAAGTTTTCCAGTGAAACCTCAGACAATACCAGAGCGTCTCCCACGATGCGAAGGACGCCGTTCTGAACAAAATGCAGACGTTTCGCTCATCACCGACGTAGGCAAAATAAACGTGTAACCTTGAGTTCATTCTTTGGGACAGATATTCAGCACGAACGTCTTGTAGAAGTGTTGAAGCCGTTTTCCCACATATTCACTGAGATTCGCGGGAAAACTAATATAATAGAATATCAAATCGATACCGGGGGATGCCCGACCAATACGATTCAACACGCGCCCCTTGAGTTTTCATAAAAGAGAGGTCCTTGACCGTGCGTTAGAAGAAATGATCGAGACCAAAACTGGGCGCCCCTAAAATAGTTCGTGGGCCTTTCCTATCATTCTGGCGCCCAAGAAAGATGAAACAGCACGTCTATGCATGGATACTCGTCCTCTTAACGCCATAACAAGAAAGGATGCATACCCTTTCCCATAGATCTCGTCGTAATGTATGCACTGGGATCGGCAAGCATTTTCACCAATCTTGACTGTAGCAGAGGGTTTTTCTAGATTTCTATCGCCAAGGCTGACACTCCTAAAACGGCCTTCATTTTCCCGAGGGGCCTGTTTGAATTCGATCGACTTCCTTTCGGCCTCTAATTCTCCCGCAAGCTTCCAGAGGCTCATGGACACCGTCATGGGAGCACTAAATTTAACTGTGCAATGGCTTACATGGACGACGTAGTGGTGTTTCATAGACCTTGGACGACCACATTAACCATTTGCAGGTTGTTCTGCGGCTCATGAGTGATGCAGGACTGACGAATAGCCCGCGGAAGGTACAGCTAGCTTCATGTAGGGGAGCGCTCTTTGGATTCGTGGTGGAGCATGGATTCCTCCATCCACAGTAGGAGAAGTTGAAAGCAATGATGGAATTTCCCACTTCTCAGGACAAAAGGCGTCTACTGCGATATCTCTGCATGGTGGGATTCTACCACAAATTTATATCGAACTGTGCCGATTTGGCCCGACCTCTTCATAAGCTGCAGCGTCAGGATGTCCCATGGAATTGAACTGCAGCTCACGAGGAAGCATTTAGAACGCTGGCAGTCGCCATTGCCAATACAGCGTCCCTCAGACTTCCCGATATCAATGCCCCATTTGTGGCACAAACAGACGCCAGCGAGTACGAACTGGGTGTAGTGCTTCTGCTGGAACATAATGGGGCCCTACCACCTTACGATCCGTTGCATTTGCGACGGACTGTCAGGAGCCGAGCGTAACTATACCGTCACCGAAAAGGAGTGCATATCAATAATATTAACCTTAAAGACGTTTGATATGTACCTTGACGGTGGCACCTTTACAATTCAGACGGACCTCCAAGCGTTGACCTGGCACAAAAATCTTAAAAACCCAGCAGGACGTCTAGCTCGATGGGCTCTGACCTCACAGGAATACACTTTTTCCATTAAGTACCGGCCTGGCAAATTCAACATTGCGGCGGACGCCTTGTCTCGGGCCCCCTTCCACCCCAGAAAAAGGAAGAAGCGACGGAGTTGGTCGTTGTTACTAACGAGGAACTTTTCTTGGGTGTAGTCGTGACCCGGGAACAACTGCTCAGAGCCCAGCGAGCAGGCGATCTGTGCCAGCAAATGTCTACGCTGTTAAATCAACCCAGTTCCAGGGGACAGTACATGACTTCTGCACCCACAGACACCTACGTTCAGAGTGACGATGGCCTTTTACTTTGATACATACCTCAAGCAGATGAGGGTGACCCTACCACGTCACTATTCCGCGTAGTCGTGCCGAAAATATTACGACGTGCTTTTATAAGTTATTTCATGACATTGTCCTGGCAGGTAACAGTGATGGAAAAAAAACCTACCAAAACTTCTGCCGCATTGGAACTTGGCCTCGAATGAACCGCGATGTCTTGCGTTATGCCCGCAGTTGTCCTCAATGTCAGACAGCATAACCACCAGGCGGGAAGCCCCTGGGTTTTATGCAGTCGGTTCAGAGTCATCGTCCTTGGGCAATTGTTGCGTGTAATATCATTGGCCCATTTTCACGCAGCCAACAAGGAAACAGGTACCTCCTTGTGGTCACCGACCACTTCTCCAAGTGGGTCGACATTCATCCCCTGCGTCAACTTATGTCCAAGAAGATATGAGAAAAACTTCGAGAAACGTTTTCCCGGTTTGGGTATCTTATTGTCATTTTAACAGACCAGGCCACCTACTACACCAGCACTGTATTTGAAAATTCGTGTGAGATTCTCGGTATCCAACACAATTGAACTTCCCCTTATCACCCCCAGGCCAATATCACTAAAAAAGTAAACCGTATCCTCCGGGCAATGCTAATTTTGTACACTAACGAACACCGCGACTGCGACTCTTATATCTCAGAAATGGCGTTTGCTATTCATACACAGAACACCGAACCACGGGATTCACACCGCCACGAAAGAAGTTTGGTCGGGAACTAAGAGTACCCATGAAAAACAATATAGAGCTTGCCCAAGATGCTCGCCCGCGCCAATCACACTCAAGGTTTGCGCAAAGACTCTGCGATAATATCCGAAATACAGTGACAATGGCCCTGGGGAATATTGAACTAGCCCTATCACAACAACGTACCCAATAAATAAAGGCCGGAGAAACGTCGAATTTTCCGTCGGAGATCTGGTTCTCCGATGCACTCACCCACTCAGTAACGCCAGCCAAGGATTTTCAGCTTCATTCGCCAAACGATGGGACGGGCCATTCGTGGTCGAGACGTGAATTACACGCCTCGCATATCGAATATGGTGTCCCCTAACCGGCGCACGCGTCGGACGTGTTAACATCAATGACTTCAAACCTTTTATTGAACGTGGCGTAGAGTGTTGAGATTTCAGTAACGTCGTCTTTATCTTGTCTAGTTATGCCTCTTCTTCACCTCGACTACCTGCAGCCACGCCACCAGACCGACCGTGGTCACGGCCACGCCACCCACCACCGCGGCGGTCCTCTTACCACCGGTCGCGCTCCCCTGGCAGCCGCAGTCTCGGCCATTGGCCGCCTCCTCAGCACCCACGGCGACGCCCCCGAACCCATTAGGCTGCGACGTGGTGCATCATGGAGCATCACAGCCTCCTGGGGTTTGCTTCCCGCCGCCTGCGCTGGGACCAACAGCCACAGGTCCCACAAGGACTGCGGCCGGCCTACGTCTTAGCACCATTCCAGGGACGCACCCTTAATGAGCTGTGCGCAGAGGACACACCGTCAACCTACACCGACGAAGAGCGTGCCGGGTTATGCGCCCTGTGCCAGGTGCTGTAACGTATCTTATCGGCATGATAAGCGTGACGGGGCGTATGCCCAGTTTTCTGTGCGAACTCGATAAAAGGCCACTGCACCGGCCGTGGGAGCGCTTTTTGCTTGAGATGGGACTGAAATAAAGCCGCCTGCCACAACGAAGGTGTCGTCACTCCGACCATCCCGCCGAAACGTTACAGCTGGTGGCAGCGGTGGGATGAGCGGCACCGGGGGCATGCGGCTTCGGTCGGGTGAGTGCTGGTCGTTTTTCCGAGTTTTCGAGTGTAACTTTGTAAGGTTTTGACCGGATTCCGGAAAAGCAAAGTACCGCACTGCTTCATTTTTGTTTGTTTCTCGAGCAAAGGTGCCATGGACTTCGATAAGATTACGAAGCCTCGATTACAAAACCTAGCGGAAGAGCTGGGTGTAACGGTAATGAAGTCCATGAGAAAAACGGAAGTAATCAAAGCTATTAAGACTTGCGGGGCCGACCTCGACGAAATGAAAGAATGTTGGGATGAGGTCGAGAGGAAGCAAAGACGTGAGGAAGCGGAACTTCGGATGATGGAGGCAAAATTGCAAAAGCCGTCTGATGAGGCCAGCAAAGTGGAAACTTTAGACATCAAAGCTTTGTTTGCAGCCTTTTCGTGTCGGTGGTGACCTGGGTTTATTCCTCATTAATTTTGAACGCACTTGTACCAAGCTGGGGTTGGCGGATTCGGACTGGGCACAGCGACTTATCAGTGTTTTGCCCGGAGAGGCGGCAGACGTTGTGGCCCGACTCGACCTAGACAGTGCGCAGGATTACTTCAAAGTGAAAGAAAGCCTTCTGAGAAAGTTCAGGCTTTCTCCGGAGGCGTTCCGTGTAAAGTTCCGAGAAGCTACGAAGCGTCCCGAGGAAAGTTACAGTGAATTTGCGTGCCGTTTGCAGGGTTTCCTTGAGAACTGGCTTCGTGGGGTTAACGCGTACGAGGACCGCGAAAAGATTCTGGAGCATATCGGTCTCGAGCAGTTTTTAATTGCATTCCGAGTAAAATGAAATTGTGGATTCAGGACAGACCAGACGTTGTCACCGTACAAAGGGCCGCTGATTATGCTGACGAATACTACTCCAGGCACGAAAATGCAGCTGCAGAAAGCAAGTCATTTAGCCAAAATCGAAATCGTTCAGCTTATCGCTCGGTCGAGCACAACAAAGCTACAAAGCCCGACGTAGGCGGAAAGGCAGCGCAAGACGAGATCGAAAAGAAAAGCCCAGATAAGAAATCAACCAAGGCCTTCGAAGCACGGAAGCCCATTGTGTGTTACCGATGCAATCAGCCTGGGCATCTTGCTGTGGGGTGCCGTGTTCCGAAGGTGTCGAAAATGAATTTGGCACTGGGAGCAGAAGACGAGCTTCTAAAACCCTATCTGTATG
Source organism: Ixodes persulcatus (assembly GCA_013358835.2). Taxonomy (NCBI): domain Eukaryota; kingdom Metazoa; phylum Arthropoda; class Arachnida; order Ixodida; family Ixodidae; genus Ixodes; species Ixodes persulcatus. The sequence goes on from JABSTQ010010187.1 coordinate 249,777, forward strand.
ACATGATGGTGAACGGCCAGTCCTGCAAAGTTTTGCGGGACACGGGTGCCACTCACGATCTAGTTCATTCCTCACTGGTCGAGCCAAGCGACTTAACGGGCGAATGCGTTTGGATTCGCCAGGCACTTGAGAGTAAGGCTACCAGTCTTCCAGTTTCCAAAGTCAAGGTGAAGGGTCCGTTTGGGGAAATTGAAGCGACCGCCGCAGTTTCTGATGGCGTACTTCCTACGTGCCCTTACATTCTTTCTAACAAAACGGCAAAGAGTTTGAGTGACTCTGGAAAAGAGTTAGCTATGAATCCGGTACTTGTAGTGACCCGCTCAATGACGAGGGATAACACGTCAGCCGTTCCAGAGCCTGAAAACCCTCCAGTACTGGCCGAAGTCGAAAGCGAACCTGTGGTCGCCGAACCTAGCCTTGTTTCCCCAGCAAGCGTTAATTTCGAAGAGCTGTCAAAGGTGGACACATTAACCTTGATAACGGAGCAAGCTGCGGATGACTCGCTGGAAGAATGCAGAAAGAGGATTTCAATGCCATCAAAGAAAGTGTCGTTCTTTCTTAACAATGGGGTCCTCTATCGCAGTTACACTGCCAAGGGTGGGCGAGAGTACGACCAGCTTGTCGTCCCAGTTAAGTACAGGGCTCAACTCTTGGAGCTTGCTCACGCTAAAGGCTGGTCCTGTCGCCTAGGAATCAAAAAAACTAAAGCGCGGCTTTTAGCTGAGTACTATTGGCCCAGACGCTTCAAAGAAGCTGAGCAGTTCGTCCGTTCGTGCGACGTTTGTCAGCGAACTGGAAGACCAAATGAGAAGGTCAAGGATCCTTTAACCTGTGTTCCTATTATAACTGAGCCTTTCAAAAGGCAAGTAATTGATGTAGTGGGACCTCTTCCGGTAACCAAATCAGGCTACCGATACTTGCTTACATTTCTTTGCCCGGCAAGTAAGTTCCCGGAGGCGGTGCCACTACGAGAGCAGACTTCTACGGAAGTCGTGAATGCGTTACTCACTGTTTTCTCGAGGGTTGGTTTTCCCAGTGTAATTCAGTGTGACTTGGGAAGCGTTTTCACGAGTGCACTAACTTCTGGCTTTTTTGAAAAATGTGGCATAAAAATTAGCCACAGTTCCGTCAGCCACCCTCAGAGTAACAGCGTGGAACGTGTGCACTTCGTTATGAAGCGAATTCTGCGGGCCTTATGCCATGACCATGGAAAAGATTGGCATGCGGCAGTGCCTGCCATGCTATTTGCCCTTCGTTCCGTCGTTCACGAATCGACCGGGTTTTCGCCGGCGGAATTGGTGTACGGCCGTGCATTGCGTTCGCCGTTGCGCCTACTCAGAGAGAGGTGGGAGGGGGACTCCGAAAATCCCACGGTGGTAGAGTACATTCTAACGCTCCTGAACCGTCTCTACAACACGCAAGAATTAGTTAAGGCTAACATGATGGAGGCGCAAGCACGGGCCAAGAAGTACTACGACAAAAACAGTCGCATGCGTTCGTTCGATGAGGGTGACAAGGTTTTGCTTTTACGTTCTGCGAAAGCAAATAAATTGGAACTTCAATGGGAAGGGCCCGCTACGGTAGAACAAAAATTGTCAGACACTAACTACGTGGTTCGACTACCGGGTCGCCGTAAAGAAGTGCGGATCTTCCATTGCAACCTGATGAAACCTTACATCGAACGAGTGCATGTCGCGAACATCCTTCTAAACGCGCCCGAAGAAGTTGCGCCAAAAGTTCCTGTTCCGGTGACTTTGCGTGATGATTTCACGGTAAAAGAAATTTTGGATATTACGGTTAGTCAGGCGCAGATAACGAAACAGCAATTCGTCGACCTCGAGAAAATTATCTCTGATTACTCGGATGTATTTTCTAGTAAGCCTGGTAGGACTGATTTGATCACCTACGATATAGAACTCTGTTCAGAGTTGCCGGCCACGGGTGAGCCGTATCGTTTCTCGCCTCGACAGGAACGTCTCATGAGGGAGGCAGTCAAGCAAATGCTAGATCTTGGAATTGTTGAGCCGTGTGAGCCTGACTACGCCTCGCCTATGATTCTTGTGGAGTGCCCAGGGAAGGATCCTAGACCGTGTGTTGACTACAGAAAGCAAAATTCCGTAACGGTCACTAAGGTGTTCCCTATTCCGAACATGGAAGCCTGCATCGAGAAAGTCAGCTCGGCAAAGTACATTTCTTCTTTTGACCTTGTCCGCGGCTATTGGCAGGTTCCGCTAACAAACAGGGCTAGCGACATCGCTGCTTTTGTAACCCCGTTCGGAACATACAAGCCGCTTGCGCTGAGCTTCGGTTTAAAAAACGCTCCGTTCGTTTTTTCCCGTCTTATGAACAAGGTGCTTTCGGGGACAGAAACGTTCGCGCTACCGTACCTTGATGACATTGCAGTTTTTTCAAACACTTGGGAAGAGCATGAACAGCACTTGCGCGACGTCTTATCTCGGTTGCGAATCGCGGGTTTGACAGTGAAGGCGAGCAAGTGCAAGTTGGCGCGTTCCGAGGTGAGCTACTTAGGCCACGTGGTTGGTCAAGGAAAGAGGCGTCCGCAAGAGCCGAAACTCTTGGCTATCCATGAGTTTCCTTTACCGGACACAAAGAAAGACTTAAAGTCTTTCATTGGTTTAGTAAATTACTATCAGCGGTATATCCCTCAGTTTTCCGAGTTAGCTAGTCCGTTAACAGATGCTCTCAAAAACAAGGAGCCTGTCCGGATTGTATGGGACGAGATACGGCTGCCAAGCCTTTGAGAAATTGAAAGAGGCGTTAATTAGCCCTCCTGTGCTGGCCAGTCCCGACATTTCGAGACCTTTCTTGGTACAGTGCGATGCAAGTGAAAAGGGGTTGGGCGTCGTGCGGAAGCCAAATTGATAGCAAGGGGGACGAACACCCAATTCTGTTCTCTAGCCGGAAGCTGACGACACGGGAACAGACATACAGCACGGTAGAGAAAGAATGTGCCTGTATGGTCTGGGCTGTAGAGAAGCTGAAATGTTACCCTGACGGTGCAGAATTTGTTTTTGTCACCGATCATAAACCACTAACTTGGCTGAGTAAGATGGCTCCCAAAAATGGTAGACTCTTGCGTTGGAGCCTGACATTACAATCCTATTATTTTCAAGTGAAACACAAGAAAGGAAAGCTCCACTCAAACGCTGACAGTTTGAGCAGAGCGGTCTAAATACATTTCATTTCTTTTCTTCCTCTGTAAATAAGTTTGTCACTTGACTTTTAATCTTGTAAATAAGAATTGTAAATAAAAAAAAACACTTTTTTGGGGTAGACTAACACAGCTTCGGGGCAGGGTAATCCGAAGTCGGGACACAAAATAAAAGTGTGGCAATGCGGTATTATGGTTGGCGTAGTGTTTTTTCACTCGACAACTTGGAATCTCGATTTGGCATCTCCTGGCCGTCGCCCGGGTTTTCTGGTTGTCGTCGGTTCAACTGTCTAGCTTACTCGCAGTCGACGACCTTGGCTTCAGCAGCGCCCGGTGGCTACTGTCATCTTCTCCCTGAACTGCTGTCCCTTGGCTTGGACTTTTACTGAAGACTGCCCTGGACCAGTGGACCAATGTCAGAAGAAGCAACTGGGTCCAAGTCGTCTACAGCTTCTGCACCTTGCGGTTCTTCCAACAACCTTCCCTGGAGAAAAGTCCCTTGACTTCGAGGCTTCGCCGCCTGCCCTGGACAAGTGGGTCAAGGTTCCAGGAGTCGCCTGTGCTGAAGTGTGCAGCTGACGGCTCGTGCAGCACCCTTCATGAACGCTTCTAACCTGGGACACCGCAGTCATTGCGAGAACTGTTTCTTGGTTGCCATTATTCCGAGGCTCTGCCCTCGAAGGGGGTAGAAGTTGTAACGTATCTTATCGGCATGATAAGCGTGACGGGGCGTATGCCCAGTTTTCTGTGCGAACTCGATAAAAGGCCACTGCACCGGCCGTGGGAGCGCTTTTTGCTTGAGATGGGACTGAAATAAAGTCGCCTGCCACAACGAAGGTGTCGTCACTCCGGCCATCCCGGCCGAAACGTTACAGTGCCCATAGTAGCGGAGAAGAGTCATCTACACGGGGACCTTTACACCGAGCGTCGCCAACAACAAGAGAACAACGCATCGGCAGCAACTCGGCCGCTAACATCCACCGACGTCGAGGCGGCGGTCATCGTCGTGTCGAGATCGTGCCCCGATATGCTTAGGGCGCCTAACCAGGCAGCACACGCATCTGAAGATGTCATCCTTGACGAGCTTTAATCCGCCTCCCTGCCCCTCCTCCCTGCCTCATTTATCAAGCCAATGGCCCCGAACGCGGTGTAGGACTCCGGGCGTGCTCAGACTATAGGATTACGAAGGCGCCGGGAGCGCGAATCCCAGCGGACAGGCACGGTCGCTATAGACCCGCAGGGAGAGGAGCGGCCGGCAGAGTCCTACTCGAGCAGCCAAGCACACCTCTGCCAACGCCGTAGCCTTGAGTGTATCGTGCATCCGATTGGGCGTTAACACCAGTACCACAGTGAACATCTCCCGCTTCAGCGCAAGCGTCGAGAGTCAACACCTTTAAGTCGAAGCTTAGAGCGCTGAAAGCCAGGGTCTGCTAACTGTCCTTCCCGCTAGCCGTCGCGCCGCCCCAAGCTCTCCAATTCGCGCCATTTCAAAGGTCCTTTGGACCTTACGTCAGATACCATTCGGAGTCCCACCACCATCGTACGGTCCTCCGTTCATCCCGCCACGACCCAGAACGTCGAAGGGAAGTCTCGCCGCCCGATCCGCCGAAGAGGAAGTCGGGCCGAAAGACGACAGCGTAGCACCAAACGTCGCGAGTCAGACGATCACGAACCTGGGGCCAAGTCGACTCGGCTCGGCACTACATCGAAACTCCTGGATGCTAAGGACTGCAAGTCGCTGCTCAAGAAGTACCTCACCAAAGAGTCTTCAAAAAGCTCATGATTCGCAAGACCGCCATGGGAGCCACCTTGCTCGACATCATACAGTCCGGCGTGGAGAACCTCGACAGCGACGTCGGCCTGTGCGCTCCGGATGCCGAATCGTACACGCTATTCGCCGACCTGTTGAACCTGGTGATCGAGGACTACCACGGCGGCTTCAAGGCGACCGACAAGCACCCGCCCACGGACTTCGGAGACCTCAACAACCTGGTCAACGTGGACCCGACGACCAGTTCGTCATCTCCACCCGCGTGCGCTGCGGACGCTCGTTGCAGGACTACCCTTTCAACCCGTGCCTGACGGAGGCCCAGTACCGCGAGAAGGACGAGAAAGTCAGCTCAACTCTGGGCACGCTGGAGGGCGAGCTGAAGGGCACCGACTACCCGCTGACCGCCATGGGCAAGAAGGCGCAGCAGCAGCTCATCGAAGACCACTTCCTTTTCAAGGAGGGCGACCGCTTCCTGCAGGCGGCCATCGCTGCCATCAAAACCAAGCGCTCGCTTCAACCCGGGGGGAGGGGATGTGTGGGAAACGGAAAAAATGAGAATAAAAAGAACCGACAACCGGGGGGGGGGGGGGGGGGGGGGGGGGAGTGCGAGCGGGCGAGCGGGCGAGCGGGCGCGCGGGGCAGTCGGAGCTTAAACACCGCGAGGATTGGTGTTCGTTTTCTTGTCTCCACAATACATATACGTATATACAGGGTGTTTCAGAAAACGCAGGTCAAATCGCTCCTGCGAAAACTAAGCATCGCACAAAAAAAAGGTTGATGCCGTTTGTTGTCTGCCAAAGAGCCCATATAGAAAAAAAGTAATAACGTTAAGAAAAAATAGTTTCTTAAAAGTGTTTTTTAGAAAGTAACTTTTTATTTGCTCATTTGAACGCCATAGTTTCAATTAGAAACTTACTGGGCATCATCAAAAACCCCTATTTCATTCCTTTTTAGACAAGTATAAAGCATGACGTCCATTTTACAATGTCTTGAAAAACCCTTCAATTCCGACGCGTACTTTGGTTTCGGATTCTCATCCAAGCGCATCTTGGCGGCAGCTGTCCTACCCTCCGACGGCCGAGGCGCGGAACCAAGGCCAGCGCAAACGTCAAGGCTCAATCTTGCAATGTCATGCTCTTTCCTCTTTCTCTTTCGAACAGCGAGGCGTTCCTTATCGCCTGGCCACGCGCGCGCGCGCTACGCTTCTTCGTTTTTTTACGAGAGGGGGAAGGGAGGAGGGCGGGCGGGCGGGCGAGTCTAATCTTCGTTTCACCTTATGTCCGAGCGCGGACAATGTTATGAGCCGAAGGGCCAATCAATTAGGGCAAAAAGCGGAACGTCATGGTGTGCTTTCTGCGTTGATGGGGCTAGCCAGCGGAGGAGACGCACAGAGAGACAGCGAATACCGGCTGGTCCTTTCAACTGCATCGAAAGAACAACGCCATGACGTTGTGCCTCATTCGCCGTTTATTGGCCCTTCGGCTCATAACATCGGCCGCGCTGGGACCTAAGCTGAAACGAAGTATAGCGAATTGTCTGGACTTAGTTCCGCGCTTCGGCCGTCGGAGGGCAGGGCAGCTGCCGCCAAGATGTGCTTGGATAAGAATACGAAACCAGAGCTCGTGTCAGATTAGAAGGGTTTTCAAAACATGGGGAAATGCTTGGCACGCTTTATACTTGTTTAAAAAGGGTTGATGTAGGAATTATTGATGTTGCCCAGTAAGTTTCTAATTGAAACTATGGCGTTCAAATGAACAAACAAAAATTACTTTCTAAAAAGCAAAACAAAAACTATTTTTTCAAACGTAATTATTTTTCCTAAATTGGCTTTGGGCAGACACCGACACGGCATCAACCTTTTTTTTTTTTTTCGTGCGATGCTTAGTTTTCTCAGGAGCGATTTGGCCGTCGTCTTCTGAAACACCATATATATATATATATATATATATATATATATATATATATATATATATATATATATATATATATATATATATATATATATATATATATATGTATATATATATATATATATATATATATATATATATATATATATATATATATATATATATATATATATATATTATATATATATATATATATATATATGTATATATATATATATATATATATATATATATATACCGGGTGTTCATTTTGAATTCGAACAGATTTATTACAAAAAATCTGTAAAACATGCACTAGTACGGTTTGTTCAAGTGAGTTATACGGCTAGGGGGACATTATGTGGGTGGCTAATCTTTGCGAGAAGTTGGGTAATTAATTAAAACTCGTTAATTAACTTTTTAGTTAATGAAAATAGACATATGGTTCCAATTAGAAACTTGCTCAGCGTCATCGAAAACCCCTAATTCAGTCATTTTTAGAAAGACTTTGAGCGCGTGAGAAGCGTAGTAGTGCACTAAAGTTACCACTCGTGGAGCAGGTACAAGACTGGGGCTAGATAAGAGACGGAAAAATCGCACGGGCGCCTTATCGCAACCTCTAGCTTTGTACCTGCTCCACGAGCGGTAACTTCAGTTCACTACTGCTCCTCGAGCGGTAACTTCTGTTCACTACAGAACCGGCTGCTGCAGGGCTCTCACGAGACGAGGAAGCTGTGGCAAAAAAACAATTGACAGAAATTCTGAGCAGCAGGCTTGCTGAAATATGACTGCTGACTACCATTATCCCACTAAAGTGTCTTTCACTGCAAAATGCACAAGCCACACGAGGAAGCAAATCTGTATTCCAGCACCCAGCACAACTCCCTCCTCAGCACCGCCGCAGGGTACAGAACACGACATGTCATGTTGCGAGACATACTCCCCAGAAAAAAGATACGTCAAGCAGACTGATCTGCAGGCAAACTGGAGGTTGCTACGCACCGTCAGCTGCACACGTGCTGTTTCTGGGCTTCTTTATAGTTACTATTATGTGAGACTGCTGAGGCATCTGACAATATTATTTGACAGGGACAAAGAACACAGGACTATATAATTGAGGCAACGACAACATGGGTAGTTGGTAGAAACACGTGAAGGTGAGCGACATTGGAGTACTGCTAAACACAAAGAAACAAGCTGGGTCGCAAAGTTGGGCCATTCCACACTCGTCCTCATACCATCTACCATCCCACAACATACTAGCCATCTACATAGATGTTAGCATGTTGCTCCATTCCGTTCACTGTCCTTGGGTATTTTAGGGGTTGTGAACAGTAAAACGCTGTAAGGTCCAGGAAGAAATTCCCTTTGTAGAGTGGTGGTAAGCAGAACAGAAATTGTAAAGTGTGTCTTCGTGTTTTCCCCTGTTTCCTCTTTTGGGTCTCCCATTAATTTTTTGTTTATTAGATCTCCACTGTGTGTGACACTTCTCTGCGCTTCTTTAATCCTTCAAAGACCCGTCTTGAATAAATTAATCTTGTTCAGCCTGTACTTTATAGCTTGCACCAGGCACGCATCCAAAGTGGGGGGCCATGGGCGCCCCCCCCCCCCCCCCCCCCCGAAGTCTTCCATTTTTCTGGGCCTCCTCTCCCCCATTCCCCTTATATAGCATCTTGTCATGGGCGCTGCCAAATCAAAATCCTGGCTACGGGCCTCGCTTCCACCCGTTTTTTTTTTGTTTGTTCATTACTGTAGGATTTAACTGTAAGCAGAGTGTCAATGCAGAGGAAAAAAAATAGCGGCATACTTTTGTTGGCTAGTGCTGATGATTGGACCAGTTGGAAGATAATTATTAAAAAGAAATTGTGAAGAATATGGAAACAGAGGATACAAACACAGCACAGCGCTGTGTTCATTTCCTCCTTCTTGACTTTGCGATTCTCATTCGTTGTTTTTAATATTAATAAATTTTTCATGATTTTTTGTTTGGTAGCATTTCTATAGGGGTTCACTGTAACGACCCACCTGCCATTGCATTCACTTTGGGGCCAGCTTGCCCCTTCCTTTTGGTGCCATCGTTGAGGAAGTGCAGGGTGGGCGTCACTCTTACTCTTGTGGTGCAGTTCCCCAGGTTCCCATAGGTTGCAAGTTGCCAGCCAAACTAAGTCAGGCCTGCGAGCGCTGCGGAAATTTCAATTCCACGCTTTTTGATGTAGACACCAAAGTTTTGCGTGTACCTGAAAGAAGCTCAAACAGAGGGGAAACGCAACAATTGGTCCTCTTTTAATGCATATTCTTTTGCTGAGAACTTACATAAACGTTACACGCTATTGTACATTCAGTGGTGCGGCTTAATTTATGATGAGCACACTCTTAGAAAAAAGGGTATCGATAGTCCTCACTTAGAGGAGGAACGGTCTTGTAACCTATGTTCCTTTAGAAAGGGAGAAGCTTTCGTCCCTGAAGCAGGAGAGCAACTAGTTCCTCCGTCGCCTGCATCTCATTATGGCGGCACTGAATCGAGCAAATCGAGCTCCATAAGGCTTAACGAGGACGCTACGTCTCTTTTACGGGACGAGAGGAGCAGCAAATAAAAGCGTAACACGAGCTTTCCGCGAACTGTGTCTATTTCCGAAGCCAGATTCCCCCCACAGGTACAAAACTTGCGTTTCGAAAGCAGTTACTCAGTCTTCTCGTCGACAGCACTGCGATGTTAAACGGAGACAACCGATACCCAGTTACTTCGCGCACTTAACGTCTTACCTTTGGTGTTCCTTGAGTCACAATTCCTTCGTCAACCGCACATCAAGGAGGAATGGCAAACCCGATCCGCGAAACCAAAAGCCGCTCTCAAAAGAACAAACTCGAAGCCGCTGTTTATCGCGTAGCGTGAAAGAAGGTTAAAGCGCTGTCTGCCAGCATTGGCTTTTAAATAGTGCCACCGCAGCGTTGGAGGCCAGTGGAATCCTGGACTTGGGATAAACACCTTCTTTTCTCCCCAATGTCTTTTTTTTTCATTTCTGAAATAAATATGTTTTTAATCAATCAACCAATCCCATTTTAACCTATTTCATGACGTATATTTATTGTTCTTGACTTTTTTATGGTCTTATAGCTAACGCGTTTCAGTATCACATATACGTGTTGTCCTTTATTGATTTTAATTCTTATTGCCAAACATTTTTACATATGCTGCTTTTTATATATACCATACTTTTGTTGGTGCATATATTTTAAACATTTTAGATTGTGCAATTCTTTATATCTTTTGCATTTGTCGAGCTATTTTTACTTTGTGATTCCTTCAAAAATACTCTGCCGACGCTTTTTATGCGGACGGTGTTTTTTCTGCATGTTATCGCGCTTACACATTGTACCCTGTGTACAATGTCTTGTTCTTTTCCTGTTTCCTATTACTTATATGAAAGTGATGCTATTGCTGTTTTCAATTATATATGCGTAAATGGTCTTCACTCTTTTTTTACGTGTGTTGTGTTGTTTTTCGCGTGCTGTTGGACCTTCAACACCCCAACAGGCGATGTTGACCCGCCTTTTGTGACTTTGGACCTTCCAAGAAGAGTTCCTTCTCGCCTTGGAAAAAATAATGATGATTGATTGCTTGATCTGAATAATATCAACATAAACTTCGCCATCGCAAAATCGATAAACCCTGAAACCCGAAGAAGAGAGAAAAAAAAAAAAACATGTTAGGATATTAAAAACAGTTGGGACGCCCAATCTCAAAGCTTGCCTTTTCATAGGCCGAATTCCCGCTGATCGGGTGCATTTATGTAGCACGGCATTGCGGCAAAACACAATCTTACACACCGCGTGCTTCCTACAAAACTGCAAAAGGGAAGCACTGGAAAGTCCTCGAAAGTGTCTGCGGCTTAGAGAGCACTAGGCCAATACTTTCGAGAATAATAAAAACCCTACAATCAATTCACTACATTCCACGTAAAGCTCGCCGCGAGGGCGCCACCAGTCGCTATAACCGGAAAGTGCCCCGCGAGACTTCCGGTCGCTCTGGGTACGCGTAGTACGCCGGTGCTTATTGTCGGTTGTTTACTGCGCAGTTCGGCGGCTTGGTTCTTTGTTGTTCGCTTCTCTTTTTCCGTGTGTCGCCATTTTTATTGCGATAACGTGTGCTTCGGTGGGGAAATGTCATCGCTAAGCGGACTGTCCTCGATTGCCAGCAAGGGACGTGTTGCAGCGTCCCTGGGTGCAGCCTGCGTTCAGGAACGAACTTGCTTTCGACTGTGAAAATGAACCGCTTCCCGGCAGATCCTAAGCGGAGAGATTCCTGGCTTCAGGCCATGAAAAGAGACAAGTGGCAGCCAAACAACAACAGTCGAATACGTTCGGCGCACTTTCTACAAGGTGAGCTATAAAGTTTCTATTTGTACCGAATAGTATTTCAATCGCACGTTGGCGGCCGACCGCACCCACTTTCTACCTGTAATACGACGGGTAGAGCGTTATTTTCGTTGAAAACTTTTTAAACATTGATTGACCGGTCTCAACGTCGCCGATATACGGAAGAGTGTTCCCCAGTTAATAGAGAGATTTAGTAAACCGTTTTTGTACGCTCGATACCAGCACCGGGATGTGTTCCGTAGCCTTGACGCCAGCTTTCGTGCGCTGACCGGAGCGTATCGGGCCGGGGAAAACGATTTATTAAATCTCTCTAATGTTCCTGTAATTTTTGTGGGGTCCGCAGTTGTAGTAAAAATACTTCTCAGACTTTAGCGTCCTTAAATTTGGTTTACTTTTGCACTATACATCTACACCAATGTAACACCTGTGGCAGTAGGGTAAGAAGTTAAGTAGCAGCAGCAGTGGAGCCTGGCAGTGAGCGTGCAATCAACTTCACAATTTTTTTTTTTTCAGTCATAACACTCTCCAAATTAGAGTCTATTGCTATTGGTGTCATAATGCTTATTTATATGTGAAGACGAAGTGACCCTATGCAGTAGTGCATGCATTTCTTTCAATGTGAAGGTCTAACTTTTTGTGAATTTTTTCAGGAGCTCTGTCCGATGAACCCGTGCACCCCGATTACGTCCCGTCACGGTTCCCGTTTCGGAAACCACCAACCAGCCAGGGGATTGACCGCTACAATCGGCAGCAGGCAAGGTGTGCCAAGCAAGCGGTGGCCAAGCCATTAGAGTCCTCAACGGAACCAGATGGCAGTGAAGTGGAGGAACGCTGCCAGTCTAGCAGCAGACAAGTGTGCACCCTGCTTACTCGTAAGGACATAGGAGGCCTTGAATCTGAAAATGTTCATCTCAAGAGTGCCCTTGCTGCAACACAGCTGCAGCTTGCAGAAGCCAACAAGCTTCTTGAACACTTCAAGGCCACAAACCAGAATATAATTGCTGTATTTCACGCCGACTCAGCAGCGCATGCAGCACTGCATTCTGACATTCGTGTCAAATTCTACATGGGTATCGCAAGTTTAACAATATTTCAAACGCTGTTGTCGTTAATTTTGAATTTCTGGCAACCTGACGTAACGAGTCTTTCACCACAGGAGCCTTTCGTGCTTGTCCTCATGAAGTTGAGGCTAGGCTTGCTAAATGATGATCTGGCGTTCAGATTTAAAGTGCCTGCAAAGACTGTGAGTGCCGCCTTTCACGCATGGCTGGACGTACTGTCTCGCAACTTCGCAAAACTGATTGTGTGGCCGTCGAGGAAGGCTGTCCGCCGCAATCTCCCGACTGTTTTTCGTGACCCCATCTTCAAGGATGTTATTGGCGTTCTTGATTGTACTGAGATTTTTATACAGAAGCCGTCTCACATGCTTGCCAGGAGCCAGACCTATTCTAGGTATAAGCACCACAACACAGTCAAACTACTCCGTGTTGCCAAGTGGAGCTATTACCTTTGTGTCAAAGGCGGGGTTTCTGATAAGGAACTGACTTTGAAATCGGGACTTTTGAACAATGTGAACGAAGGTGACGTGTATCATGTGGACAGAGGCTTTCGCTGCGAAGAAATGTTTGCAGCGAAAGGAGCCAAGTTGCTAATCCCTGCCTTTACGAAAGGGAAGAAGCAGCTCTCGGGTGCTGAGGTAACTTTATCTCGAAAGCTGTCTCGTGCTCGCATCCATGTGGAACGGGCAATAAGACGGCTCAACGTTTTTAGAATTTTTCAGACGGTACTGCCCATCACTTTTGTTAAAAACCTGAGGATGGTGATCTAAGTACAGTCGACAAGGCGTTGATTGTTTGTGCTGCTCTCACGAACTTGTAGCCACCGCTGCTTAAGAACTCAACCACCACTGCTTAAGACCACCGCTGCACAGGTTGCGTACACATGGAATTGTGGTCAAAGTCGTTCTCCTGCATGTGTCTATGATTATTTCATAGGCCACACACAACTATACTCGCGGTCAGCTTTATGTGGCATCGCAGTCAATGCTAGGGGAGAGGGTGCACCAACCGCCGTACACGCGCTTTCCTCCTCTCTTCGGATTGCCACAGAAAGTCGACCGCGAGTATAGCCACATCTGCTGCTTAAAACTTGTGCATTTGTTTCCATTTTTTTGTCCTGCTGTTTGCGTGAGGAAAGAAACATTTGTTTGTATTACATCAAAATACTAATTAATTTTTAAACACTCCATAGAGCAAGCGAGATGTTGTTTTATGGGAGTATGAAAAGAAACAAATCCTTTAGGTAACCGTTTGTTTAAATTGTCTTTATTTCTCAAGATGGTTGTCACCTTGTGTGTGTTTCATAATGCTTGCCCCTGCAAGAAGACTCAATGCAGTAGTTTGGGAGTATTTATTTTCACAATAAGGATCGAGGGATCGCTGTCTGCCGGGTGGCCAGTTGTGGCAGGTTATCTAGTAAATAACTGTATTAAGCCCAATAAAAGCGGCGCAACTTTTGTGAAGAAACCCAAAGTAAGCGGAAGTTCAATTAATGTTTGCATTCGTGAAAATAGTTTATTAGTTAACATGTGACAAAAAAGCTCCCACAAATATGAAGGACATAGAAACAGATTAACTAATTATTTTGTATTGCAGAAATAAGCAAAACTATGAATGAAAGCAATTATTCACATTTCTAACAGTCTCTAAAAAAGTCTCAACCCTGTTCAATGTATGTTTGATGGTAATGGTAACAGAATTCGATGGTACTATTCGTTATAACCGAATATTCGCCCATCTCCAGTAAGGTGAACTATAATAACAAATTGCATGATAACTGTAAATAAGCCCAAAACACGTGACAAGCATCAGAAAAAAAACATCTAGAAGCAACTAGTCTAAAAGAAAGTCCCCTGATAACAAGTGGAACTGGCCACCCTGTTGTCTACCGTGACCTGGCGTTGCCAAACACGGGGCCTATTCTTGTATGCGGCAATCCGAGTACACCCATGTTCTAGGCATTCGTTTCAATTTTGCATATCTCATGTGAACGGCTACAGCGCACGATTGACACCTTAAGACACATCCAGACTTGCGGCTTTTACAGACACACATAGTGTTTGCGTCTGTGATCTTGGTCAGTAAATCTTGACTGTGTATTTGCGCGAGAATGTAGGAGAAGTAGAACTCTTCAGCCTTGTTGGCCGCTGCGACCCAGAAGCTCTCGCCAAACGCCACTTCCTCCACATTGAAATCTTTTTATGTATACACTACGAAGAATGTTTTGGTCGTTTTCGTTAGTGCAATCTGCATCTGTACCTGCGCATAATGTGAATGGCTCTCTTTCTGATGAGCATCATTGTCAAGGTAGGACGGTACCTTCTTGGCGGCATCAATGTTTAGGTGTGCACATGATGCCGCACATTTGATTTCTAATACCGCATCTTTGCAGCAACTATAAGATACTATCCCATCATGAAACCACCTAAGTAGGGCCTCTTTTCGTCTACGAACAAGCCACAACTTCTTACCTCGAAGCCCTTGTGCTTAGATCCTTCGTCATTGATGAAGCAATTCTTAGCTTTTACCTCGTTGTCTCTGCCCCATCTTACACTGGACACGTTCGGCGCCTCCTGTAGCCCATGACCTGGGAGACAACCCCCTCCACTCCTGTGCAGCATGAAATCACCTTACCTACGATTGAGGCCGTGATGCTTCCCTTTCTTTGCCTGAAACACTCGTCCGAGCCCGCTTGAGCACGAGTTGAAAGTTCCACTTGGCTGCACTCCACAGTTGTAAGGGTAGGTTATCTTGCAGCCGTTTCATCCAGGGAGTCGTAGAAGCACGCCATGTCCAGAAGGGTTCCAAACACTTCAAGTGCATGGTCATCCGCAGCACTGATGTTTGAAGCGGTGTCTGTGTCCTCACTGTCAGTGAGGTCCCCTAAGCACCAGGGTGGTAGGTGTGACCTTCTGCAAAGATATAGTTGAAGGTTTTGAAGACTATGCTAAACTACCAGCAAGTGTATTTTGTCTTTTTGTTGTTGACATCAATACGCCTCTTCCTTATAAACAAGCTTGCCCCTTTCTCAATATTGTTTTTCTGGTAACCTCCTCTCACCGGTTAAAAAATTTTGCGATTGTTGCTGTTGTTTTGCTAAACAAGCTAAGCTTTGATGACTGAATGGTTCAGGCTTTTGCCAACCTCTGGATGGTATCAATTTTGCAGAAGTGCTGCTTACAATGGTAGCAGTAATTGAGGTGCGGACTTCAGGAGAAGCTCTCTAGTAATTACGTTTCCGGTACATAAAATAAAGCTAGACATGCATATTCAAAGCCAAGTAATTTGTTGACATTATGCCTAGTTTACTTAACACCAACTATATTGGTATTTAAAGGTTGCTCCAAGATATGAGATATTAATTAACTATTCTCTGCAACGTTGCGCTTACATTTTCACGCACTGTACAATGCCCTTTTATTAACCAACTATGCCACCAGAATAAATGTAACACTTCAAGTTTAGTGACTTCAACAAGTCTTGCAGCTGTTCAGGAGGGGCCTCTGGGACAGTTGAGCTTAACTTGGGTGACGACGTGTCCTTCATTTGCCTCTTCTTCGAAGGCTTGATGAAGTCTATCAAAGCCACTGGAGCGGCCTGCGGTGTCACATGTAATATTTGCAACTGTCATTGAGGTAAACTATATGAGACTGCTTGGACTAGCTGTTGAAAGGGGAACATTCCCAGGTGCGTACCTGTGCACTAGAAGATACTGCGATTCAGCGATATTCGACAGAAGTTGAACTTGGGCTCTGTGACGCCGAACTTGATGTCAGCTTCAATGCGGAAATGTAGTGCCGCGACGTGACTGCAGGCCTCGCCAAGCCTGCAAGGTACGCAACGATATTCACCACAAAAAGCGGCCGCTGCGATTGCGTGGAATGCAAACCAGCCTTGTTTCTTACCCTGCCATGCAGGTGCAGTGAGCGCTCTAGACCGTTTGTTCTTTCTTGACCACAGCCCATGCAGACCTCGCCAGTCACCAGAACAATGCGATCGCTTTCCACTGCAGCTTCAAATGAGCGAAGCCCGCGTTCCTTTCCGCCCAAGAAAAGATTGTAGCCGCCTTCAAGCTTGTAACATTTAAATTGTTCTCTCGTGTAAAAACAAGCACCTTCCACGAGATACACGTACACGTCGCCGATTTCCACTTGTGGCCACCGACGAGCGTCCGTGGAGAATGCATGCCTCCGGAAATCGGGATCCAACTGATTGGGGAGCTCCTCGCTTGCGACCGTAAGCTTTTGCCGGTAGCGCGTCCTAGCTGGCTCTTCCAGCTCTCGGAAGTACGAACTGGACATTCCAACAAAATAAACTCATTAATGTGGAGTATTACTTCTAACAAATGAACAGTCCAAGCAGCGCTGCGCGTTTCGACGCTCTGCAGAGGTGAAACGGGCTGGACCGGAAGTCCAGACCGGAAATGATCGGGGTTAGCCAATAGCAGGCCAGGCGCCGGTTTGTTGACAAGCCAATCGTGGTGAATACGTCGAAGGGCGCTTAACGTCGGGGAAGGGGCCCATTGCTGGGTTGGCGCCAGACTTGGACGTAGTTAAACTACTCTACTCAAACTACTGTAGTTTAACTACTTTTCCGAGTAACTTGGTGACTTTCAATTACAACTTTATATGGGTAATTAGTAGTTTAATTTAACTACGTTTTTCAGGTAACTTCTGCTCAAGTTACATACTACTTTCAAAATCTAGTGCTAATTTTGCTCATCACAAAAGTTTGAGCGCAGAAATAAATAAGACGCCGGCAGATGATGTGTAATTCCCGGACAAGGGGCCCCCTCACATTCCGTTCCCACGCACTTATACTCGGCAGCCATTAAAACTGCATCACTGGCGTCCTTGGGCCAAGGTGGCGACGAGCAGCCAAGACATAACCCTGGTGCGCACGAACGCAGGAAGAGATGCTTAACAAGCCTTGGTCGGGTATTGACCTAATCCGGTAATGCACGCAGGCGCCGCGACTCCAGCTGCAACCGTGAAAAACGGGGACACTCCGAGGGTTGTTGTATTCATTTTGTCTGTCTTTAGTGAGTTCTGACTCAAGCGGTAGGTTCCACGAGTGGAATGACCTCGCAGCTGGGCCCCTGTTCCTATGGTCGCCTCGTCATCAGCGCATACTTCCTTGCAAAGCCGGACTCCCGCAAGCACAAACGCTGACACGGATAATCCGTTAACGAGAGCACGTTCCCGCTTCCATCTGCAACTGTACGATCGACGATGCTTTTTCCCTTAATCCCTCGCGTCCTTCCAACCTTCCACGCCAGGGAGACCTCCTCTTTGTTTAAAACGATTCACTAGTCAGGCGTGTCAGAATACCGTAGTCGCCGGCGAAGATTACGAGTCACCCTTGGGAGATCCCTTTGATGGACCCAGCGTTAGCGGCAAAGCATACTTCATTTCAAAACATTTTTTTTTCAGTAGCGTAGCACTAGCACTGTAACGAGACGCGCACTCGTCCGGATCATCTGATCGTCGTGGCGCGAGACTTGAACCCTTGACGGTCAGGTGAACTCGCTCAGCGTACTCTCCGAACGTCGTGGGAATAAAGAGAGGCCAGTCATAACAATATCAGCTTGCCGAAGAAAAAAAAAAAGAAAAAAAAAAGGAGAGTTTGTTATAAAAGACCCTCTAGCTGAGGCAAACATCACATGTTTCGTCATGGACACCTGAAATGCCGACACTCCCTTACCCGACCCTGCACAGCCTGTTACTGGTATTTAACGCTGCCGTTCCATTAAGCGCGTCGGTAGAACGTCTTTTTAGCTTGGCTGGGGACGTCTTTAGGAGGAAAAGGGGAAAACTCTCCGATAAAATCTTTGAAAGTCAGTTGCTTCTGCGAGCGAATAAACTATTTTGGTGAAAACGCAAGCCATAAAATGACTGCTTTTATTTTAGGTTCGTAGCAGTTTTCACGGATCAAATCTGCTGTTCATTTTGCTACCACAAAAATATAATAAAGTAACTTTGAAAGTAACTCCAAAGTAACTCGCTACTTTTTTACAGTAGTGAGTAGTTTACTCAATTACTGCTACAAATGTTTAATTTCTACTCTACTCGAATTACTTTTGGCGTCGATACTCAGTGACTTAACTTAACTACCTTTTTTGAGTAATTTGTAGGGGTGTGCGAATATTCTCCATTTTTGAATAACGAATCGAATATTACCCTATTCGATTCGTTAAACGAATCGAATAGTAATTTTTAAAAGTTTCGAATATTTTTTGAATAATTTTCGAATAGTCGTTACGGTGTCGCGCCGCGAGATTCCCTTCAAAGGCGTCCCACAACGCGCCGGCACGCCTGCCATACGTGCCCGCAAGATGGCAATACATACCCACTTCTCCAAGATAATGATTATCCTCATCGGCAGCAGCAGTTTCTCTCTATACGTACGTTGGTGTTGCCTTCATTAGAGACCGCTGTGTTAAGTATAACCCGCATGTAAGCGATTTGCTGAGAGACGATACAGGCGACGTCGACCCGCTTCGCTGTCGCTTGGTCAGTCGCGCGATAAGGCAAGCCGCATGAAAGTAGCGTGAGCAAGCGACCAAGGCGATCAGGACGTTTTCCAGAAATCCAAACAGAGAGCGACGCGTCGAGCGGCAGTGAAAAATCTCCGTCGCTCACAGCTGACTCTCGTCGCTGTCGCTCGTATCGTCGCTCGCTAAATCGCTTACAAGCGGTTCAGCCTTTAGGGACCGCTTTCGCACGAGACTGCTCGCGCACGCTTTCGGAAAGCGTGCAACGGTATACCGCCGCTCTGTATAAGCGGAGTAGAATAGTAGAAGCAGGAAGTTGTTCGAAGAAAAAGTGCAGTAGGGTGTGGCAGTTTTTCGGCCCCTCCCATGCAACCAATTGAAGAAGCCACAACAGCTGCTTGTGTCGAGTCTTTCCCAACACTTTTCATGGTTGTTCTACTCTGAGTGTATGAAGTTGTTGCTTTTTGATGGCGAAAGTGGAACAAGACAATGCGTTTTCTCAGAATCTTCTCAGATCAGTGATAACAAGGTTCATGGAGGTAAGCACACAGGCACATTACGCCCTCGCCACCTTCCTTCATCCTCGATTCGAGGACATCTGCTACAACAAGGAATAAAAAGAAAATGTAGAGTTCCTACTAAGTACAATGCTTCAGGATGTACCCGGTTCAAGCGAACTGTGATTTTATGGTCAGCGTCCGCGTGAACCGTGATATTAAGTTTAGCATTCTAATATTTTAATAGCTTTTGCCTCTATTTATTTATATATCGTTAAACTCCAGTCATTATCGTCTAGTCGCGTTTTTACAATAATTTTAAGAAACATTTTGGAACAATGAAAATAATTTTATATTCTCCTTGCTCTTCTTTAGTGGCTCTCGACTTACTATTCGAAAACTATTCGAAAATTATTCGATTCGTATTAGTATTCGATTCGGTGCCCCAATTATTCGATTCGGTTTCAAAAATCACTATTTTCACACCCCTAGTAATTTGTACATGTCTGGTTGGCGCTATCCGAAAGTGTTTTCGGTACATAGAGTTAAAGCAGGCTGTTGGCATTCTCTTATTGTACTAGCTGGAGTTGGTTTGGCTTACCCAGTTTTCTCTGAGCAGTCTGGCATTTTCAAGCATAACAACAGATAAAACGAGGTATTTTCCCGGCCCTTGGGACTCACCAAACTTTCACAATTCCAGGATGGCGGACAGAATAAGCAATAACACCCTGGTAAATCTCGATCGAGTAGTAAAAAAAAAAAACATCTTAATTTTGTTTGTAAGCCACGAAAGCTTAGGTGATCCAGTAGAAAGTAAAATTATAAAGAGGCGTGACCGTCATTGTACAAATCCTCAACCATATATGGCACGAACTGCGCTCTCCATCTCGAAAGTGGTTATGCCAAAAAGATAAAACACGTAAGGGTCCATAAAGAATAATTTGAGCTATCGCCAGTTAATATCGGTTTGCTGTAGAATAGGAAGGGAAGCCTAGTAGATATTATCACTGCAAAAACGTTCGGGAATAGAGAAAAAGACACCTCCAACTTCGTGTTATGACATAGCGGGGGGAGGAGCCGAAAGATTGCAGCGAAGTTTTCTTTTCTCACAAACCCGCAGATCCGTATATCTTCGTGACGTTTTTCATTGAAGGGGCGAAAAATCCCTACTACTCCGGCGCCGAGCTATAGAGCAGCACGAGAAAGCACGCGGAGACCAACGTGGTTCGTATACGTATAATGTCACGATGAAGATTATCAGCGGCGACCTTGATGGTCTCTAAAAAGCACAGCGAAGGCTTGGATAATTGCATTCTAAATCAACACCGTCAAAGTTGATAGTCTGATATCGTTCTTATTTCCGCCGATAAAGCAGAATTTACTAAAAACGTCCCTGCCGTCCATTTTATTTACCTCGGCCCTTTGAATCAGAGTATACACCTTTTCCACAAGCGTGCAGCCATCTTGAATATCGTCACTTCTGGTATGCGGTAAAACATCTTTTTGATCTCTCTCCGAAGCTGGAAGCTGTTTACGAAAAATGCGTGATTGTCACACATTCTTGATTTGCCTCACCTATATTTTCTCGCATATTCCAGGTTCAAACGTTTTAATATTTTTTCGCCCCGCATACCAGATACGGAACCCACGTGACTGAGAACGACAGGAAACAGAAAAGGTCTATAGACCCCTTTCGAAAGTCACGTGTCAATTAAAAAAAAATCTCATCCACTGCACAATGGTGGAAAGCCTGGTTCAGACAGTTGCGGTTGACTGCGTTTGACTGCGTTGCGGCAGCGAGAAACCAGGACATCTCTGCTGCTTATATCACGTGCCGAGATGATTCCTTGAATTGGATTCCACGCTTCATACAAAGCACAGATGTGCCGGTGACTCGCTTTCGGTTCTCGACGCAACGCAGTCAAACGCACTCAAACGCAAGTGTCTGAACCGGCCTGAATAGCCGACCCAGCGGAAGGCGCAAGTAGCGCGAGCGGGTAGCTCCGAGCTGTGCTCCCGCTGCACGAGGGTTCGTGCGGCCCGGTCGCAATCGAACACAAGAAGCTCGCCCTTGTATCCACCATTGTGCAGGGATTCTACACCTACCAATAGAGGGCACAATTTCGAAAGGGGTCTATAGCCCGACGTGGCTAGGTCACAACCAGCCGAGTAGCATTGTCCACCTTTCGACGGATTTCGCTTCCGGGCAGTTGTCCCCCATCAGCGGGAGATAAAATCATTTTATGATAGACTTTCAAAGATTAGCCAAACTGGGATTAATTCTGCCTTCATCAAGTGAAATAAGAGTAATGTCAGTTTGTCAATATTGACGGTGATGTTTCGAGAACACGAGGGCACCAAGCTTTCATCGTACACAACCAAACTTTTCACCGTTGACTCGAACAGGCACCATCAAATTTGTCGTTCACAACTGATCATCCTGATCCTGACGTCAAAGTTATGAACTATAAAAGCACATCACTGAACGAGCTTGCACACAACGAGCCCTGGCACGAGCCTCTCGATTGGAAGCCTGTCATGGCCGCTCGTAAGTTCATCGAACGCGCCCCGCTTTAATTCCAGAATTTCTAGAACCATCACTTCGAAAATTGCACGCTGTGCTGTTCCTCGTCATCGCTCAGTTGGAACGCCTCTAAGCAGGGTTGTCGAAACAGAAGAACGGGGAGGGGGGCGATTCACCCCCCCCCCCCAAGTGGCGTCGAAAAAGGGGGCGCAAAGGGCATAAGGGGGGGGGGGGGGGGGGGTATCGCCCCAGCCCCGGACTATTGCATTTCAGAGAGTTATAATAAAAAAAGACAGATGTTGACAGTTCTCTGTAATGTCGAATTAAAGTGCAACTCTTGAGGAGGAGGAGGGGAGTCTACGGAGGGGAGGGTATGCCCCTCCGCCCCGCCCCCCCCCCCTTCTCCTATCCTGCTCCCCTCTCATTTAGCGGGGAAACCTAATTGGTGTTAAGGTCACGTGACGTCAATTTCCCCACTAAATTTAGTGAAAAAACGTCCCATAATGCAACGCGCGCGCGGTTACGCGGACGGCGACGCCGCTTAAGCTGGAAACGGGTGCATAAGAGTTGCGCTCTAAAAATTCGAGGGAAGGGATATCCCCCTTCTTCACTACTATCACCCCACCGCCCTCTCTCCCTCCCGAACAATTTCTACGGCCCTTCCTGACCCCTTTTTGAGTGTGTGTTTGTGTTGGTTATACCTTTCTTTTCCCCTTTCCACAGCTTTTTCTCGCCATCCCCCCTCACCTCTCAGTCATTAACGACGTCTCTATACATAACGCCTGTGGGTGACATCGGTGACGTTTTTGACAGTGGCGAAAGATGAGCTCTAAAACCGCATACACTGCGCACGGCTTCACAATATCACAAAGTTCAATCTTCGCCTCGATTCCGAAGCGAAGATTTTGGCCTCGAATAAATCCTTCACAAAGTTGTGAAACGTCACTTTGTCGTCAGCAATAACTTCCACAAATGACGATCTTGCGACGCCAAAGTTCAGAGTATTTACCGCCCGCCTAGGTACAATCTACTTCCAACTCACATTCGGTATGGGGTGAAACTACCTAGCTTGGGTTTGGGCTAGTTGGTTACTCATTGTATTTGTTCTGCGCTGCTAAGGTTTACGAACTTGGACAAAGGAGACTAGAAGGACTACACATACACACGAAGGCCTCCGTGTGTATGTGTAGTCCTTCTAGTCTCCTTTGTCCAAGTTCGTAAACCTTAGCAGCGCAGAACAAATACAATGAAACTACCTGATTGAGTGAGTTATGATGTGGCAAAAACGTTCGGGAATAGAAAAAAAGACACCTCCAACTCACATTCGGTATGGGGTGAAACTACCTGATTGAGTGAGTTATGATGTGGCTGTGGACTATTGACATCAAATCTTGTCACGATGAATAAGCTGTTGTCGACGTAGCATGGTATCATAACAGCGCCTAGGAAGGAAAGTCGGCGTGACATCACTCGATTGCTTTTATTGGGAAGAACTTACTTCAATTAAACTAAATACATTAGTTTACAAACGAAATTTCATTTACGCTTCACACTTTTTAAAATAAAATGTTTGAGATTGTACCTTAATTACTCTCCAGACAAAAGTATTTCAAAATTTGAATTGCAATTTGGATTGCAGTTATAACTACGACTTAACAAGCTTTGCAAAGCTGAAGCCCATTTTAACCTAACAAGACACAGCAGCCCTGTGTCTCGTCAGTTTTTGTTCTTCGTCCGTAGTCTTCTCGAGTTTTTTTTTTCTTCTCATTATGTTAAAAAAAGTATTCGAAAAGAAAAAAAAAAACTCACGACATTGGGCTTATTTGCTGTTCTTAAAAAAAAGAAAAAATATATTTTTTTGTTGCTGACAAATAGCTGCCTTTCTGACAGTATGCTAAATTTGTCAAGGAAGAACATACACCCAATCAGCACATTATGACCGGCTCAAGCCTGAGCCAGACCGGGCAGCCGGGGAAGTTTCACTGGGCCTAGATTGTTTTGCCCCATGGCGCTAGGCACCCCCAGCCTGGCTAGCCGGCCCGGCAGTTCAGGGGGGAGGGGGGGGGGTTCCTTGTCTAGCCAAGCTTGGCTATATGGTGTAAAACAAGCCTGGGCCAGGCTGGCAGCTCAGTGGTCAGCCAAGCTTGGCAAAACGGTCTAAATGCAGCCTGGGCCACGTTGGCAGTTCAGTGGCCAGTCAAGCTTGGCAATACGGGGTAAATGCAGTGTGGGCCAAGGTGGGAGTTCTCTGGTCATTCAATCTTGGCTATACAGGGAATTTACAGACTACTCCCAAGGAAGCCTTTGCTGCATTCAAAGGATGTTTTTGGGGCATATAGCCCAGCAACATCTCCAATTTTAGGTGCTGTGTGCAGAAAAAAACTGGATGCTACTTTGCTTGGGATTTAGTGCCTCACGAAAAATAAAGCTGCTCAGTAATTTTTGTGCGAGCTGTTGTATTTATTGTGTGGTCGGTACGCAAATGAAGCTGCTAAATTGAATCAAGTTCGATACAGTCGTTTTTTTATTTTATGTTCAGTACATGGTGCTGGGTTATGCCCGAGCCCCACTACAGCGACGAACAGAAACAAACGACAACGACAAGCCTCAAAACTTAAACGCCGTTCACACATATGCAACCGACTAAGACCAAGAGAGACCAGACCGGTTTTTAAGCCTCTTGCAACGACTTAGGACCGGATGCGCTGCAGCGGAGCTGATCCTAAGACGTCGCAAGAGGCTTAAAAACCGGTCTGGTCTCTCTCGGTCTTACTCGGTTGCATATGTGTGAACGGCGCGTTTGTCTTTCGCGATTTGACAGGCTTTGTAGAATAGAAAAGGATATGCTTAAACACAAGCATCATGCACGCGAGGGTATCTTTGGCAGGCTTACAAATACTCGTGCTTATTTCACGAGCACCAACGAATAAACGCCTTCCAGAGGTACCATCACGGGCATGCTGCATGGGTTGGGGGCTTATCCGTGTCGTTTGTTTCTGTTCGTCGCTCTAGTGGGACTCGGACATAATGCCCGAGTCCCACTAGAGCGACAAAGGCTGAATGCTGGATAAGGTAGGTAGCTGGTCGAGTATCTGCTGCCTGGAAACTGGGCTTCACAGCTAGCAGGTGGCTCTGCCGATCCGAGTACTAATGACAGCAATTGTCGATGGTTCACCCCATGGCCACTTCATGGCTGTGACGTAGAGCTGGATAGCAGCACCTAGAGAAGGAACAGGATAAACATTGATGCATGTTTAGTAAATATGTTTTACATTAACTATACATCATGCTCCTAATTAAATTATAACACAGCAGAAAGGCTACCCAAATGGTCTTGGTGCAATTTTCAGTCTCCTTCAATATAAAAAACCTACTGAAATTGCGTGGCTGAGATGGCAGTGGTCGGAAGAGCTATGTGCGCTCCGTGTGATTCAGTTCTGCCTCGAGGAAAGGACTCTCACTCGGGGCTCAACTGGTTCTGAACTTGCGAAGAGCTTTTGGGTTAGGTTTAGCCAAAGAGTGCGCTTCATCGGAGTCACGCCCAGAGATATGGTCACGAAGGTTCGAAGCAAGCATGCTCATCACTGTTTTTGTTATCAGTTGTTTCTGGTGTGAAATTTTAGAACAAGCACTGTCAAATAAACAAATGTTAAAGTTACACCCGAGTCTCATGTTTGAAAAGAAAAGTGTGGTGAAGAGCGCATTCATTAATCAGAAGTATCGCACGGACCTTGCACTTTAACGGTCAAAATCATTGCCTTGACTCTGGCCAGTCTCTCTCAGACAGTAATTTCTGAATCAGTAGCCGTGACATTATGCTGATGAAACCGCGAAACCGAAAACTAATAAGCGTGTGTTGCACTTTAGCTGAGCCCCGAGTGAGTCCTCCCATTGGGTATATTGGAATCTCCCAGAGCGCGCAAAGTGCCCCTACCAGCCACTGCCTCGGCCAGGCGCTCCCATTGGGGATTTCATATTGCAGGGGACTATATAACGCAGGAACTACAGAACTCGACAGTGACAAGTATGGTTTCCGTCTATTTGTAGTATACTACTGTCAGTACTTGAAAAATAAAAGCCAGTTAGAGCACCTCAATGTGAACACCATATATAACATGCAGAACTGTGGAAGGTTGATCAGATCATCTGAAAGCAAATTTTGAATTGCCGGACGGTAAATTTTCTTTTGTTTCTCTTGATAGCAAAACCGAGCCATAAGCACACTTCACTATTAAGACAATGTTTTCTATGCTTTTGTTTAAATGCATAGAAGTGCTTTTTGATATTTATGTTGCATACCTATAAAATTACAATATAAAGTGGCGCCAACTTCCACTGACAGCCCTGAAGCTATAAAACGACAAAAAACCAAATTCCCCAGTAATTAAAACGCAACAACAAAAAATCAGATCAGAAAAACATTCAGTCTGACTTAAGTATATTGAATCAATAACTACAAAGAATGTTAGCCATATTATTGTGAAAAGGTATTTTAAAATGTCAATGTAAATTGGTATCAGACATATAATGCTGGAGTCCTACTAAAGTGACCAACAGAAACAACCGACCCCGACCAGACTTCAATACATTCAGCATGCACACGAAGATACCTTTTGTAGGCTTGCCATTTCTCGGGGCTCATGAAGTAAGCACAAGAAATAGCAAGCCTGCCAAAAGATATCTTTGCATGCGTGCTGCATGGTCTTGAGGCTTAAGATGGCAAGTTGGGCTAGTTGGTTATTCATCACTGAATAATATGGCAGAAAAACATGACCAACGAAAGAAAGATCTCGACAGGACACGACGTATCTTTCAACCGAACGGTTTATTTAAAAAAATATATAAATACAGATAAAAACAGACACCTGTTGGCAAAGCACGGTAAGATAAGGTCAAAACACACTCCCTTAGAAACCAGCGTCACTGGCTCTACAGAGCGAAATTCTTTGTCAGACAATGACAATGAGGGAGCACTCACACAAGAATTGTTACCCTGGGATTTTATCAAGGTCACCTAACAGTTAACTGTGTCCACTGTGAGTGCAAGTCCAACTTAGAAAAGACTAGTGTCATGGGCCGTTACATGACAAAAACAGCGAGGAAAATTCACAATGCCTTCTTGATATAATTCCAGGATAGCAACTCATGTGAGCACTCCCTCACTGCTATTATTTGACAAAGAATTTCACTATCTGCAGAGCCAATAATGCTGGTTTCTGAGGGACTGTGTTTAGACCTTACCTTAAGCCCGCTTCACATGGTGCGATTTTGCTTGCAAATTTACACCTGTAACGTCTGGCACCGCAGTTTCCCCTATGCTTTTATTTTTCAGCACGAGTGACGTCACAACAAAAAAAATCGCAAGTAAAATCGCACCATGCGAATCAGGTTCAGTGTTCTGCCAGCATGTGCCGCTTCTGATCAGTAGGTATTTTTTTACCAAAGTAAACCATTCAGTTGAACGTTACGACGTGTCCTGTCCAGATCTTCCTTCATTTTTTCCGTGTTTTCCAGTGTATTATCCAGTCTTGAGGCATATCAGTGTCGGGTGTTTCCCTTTGTCGCTCCAGTAGGACTCAGGCAGAATGGGTAAACAGTCGTGTCTCAATAATATGAATACTCTGCTATATAAAAACCATTTTCGGGGACCAACTGAGTAAATACCTTCCTTTTTGTTCCTCAAATTATGGACGATTTTGGGGAGGAATGAAGGTGTCCATATTTATGAGATATCACTATTAAATTTCCTAGTGTTGAATTTAATGACTGCATGCTCTGAAGTCACGTAGCAGGCTTCTCCACCGTACACCAATGCGTAGTGGTGGCATGGCAGAAGTGTGTGTCTGCAGAACACACCGCAAGCAAATGATATCCAATGTGGACAATCAGGTGGTATTTGACATTACAATCAACTATTTAAAGAGGCCTACATGTTGTCATAGCGGTGAACGTCAAGAGGGCGAATTGTTGACATTTGCAACAAAACTTTAAGTAAGGCATGTGGAGAAGGAGACAAGAAGTCTTGTGTCGCGGGAGCCTAGAAGAGCTTACAAAGCACTTTGCGTAAACTACTCAAGAAAAGAGGTGACGTAAAGGCGGGACAAAACACATCCTGATTCACGGCATATTAAGACATCGAGAAACCACTACAAAGGTGGTTTAGAGATGTTGGGCAAGCAACATTCCTGTATTGGTATCAATTTTCTAAACAAATGTAAGATTTCTTTTACTCTTGATGTGAAGAACTTCACTGCAAGTGGATAGCTGATTACCTTAAAGGGGTTATGACACGCCAAAAATAAAATATGAGATAACAATACTGCTAGGACCCATTGTATGTTCCTATAATCCTGTTAAACCTGTTTTGAAAATGGCGCGATAGTTTCGTGGATAAATCTATTTATATGTGGGTCCCTCGGAGGGGCGGATCCGGGCGGAGCTGGAGGCTGGCTACGTAGCCAGCCTCTAGTGCGGTGTCTCCTTGCACGCACTCACAGACTTTGCTCTCTTGGCGTCGTGAGCTTCAGCTTCCTCGTGTACCTTCCACATTTCAAGCATGCGGTTCGTGACGATTACGTCTATGGCATCGCTTGCCTTGTCAAAGTGTTCGGCATTGATCGCAGCAGCGAGGAAAGTGATTGCTATCAAGATATGTTGGAAGCTGTTCATTTTGACTGTGACTCACTGGCGACCATCTCCAGCGACGATGAGTTATGGACGAACTCGCCGTGGTCACTGTTGTCCGGAAATATCTCGCAGGCGCATGCAGGGTGGAAGGTCAACGGGCCGGGGGCGAGAGTAAGAATAGCTTTCGGGTTACCGAGTTGCGTGAGTGGTTTTGATCGTACCACGGCGAGGAGAGCTAGTTTGATCGTACCACGGAGGGCGCCTAGAATGAGAGAGCGTTCATGGTCACATGGTTTATGGACACCGTGGTGTGACTAACTTGGGCAGTGTTGCCTGGTCGCCAAATGAAAAAAAAATATTGTAATTACCAGAGCTCTAAAAATCCTGTAACTCTGTTATATACTAAGTAGCCTATGAGCATTCCAATTCAAGAATAATCTATCCGTTTAATTTTCGTGTCATAACTCCTTTAAGGGCCACTATAGCATAGGAAAAAAGACCATTTAAGGGATGGATAGATGGATGCAAATGGCTGTACTTTTTGTAAAGAAGAGTAGTGCCAGTGTATGTGATGGGACTATTATGTGGCGGTGCCAGCGTCGAAAGAGAAAGTCAATGGCTCAACGATCAATATTCTGGTGGCGGTGCCAGCGTCGAAAGACGCTGTCAATTAGCCCATCCACAGGCTTTCGAGGGTGGTCACGAGAGTCAGCAGCTTGTCTTGGGCAACTCACTGTCAGCCACTCTGTCCCTCCATGCACAGTGCCACCTTCATGAGCTCCCACTGAAAAACGAAAGAAACAAAATTCAGAAATTGTAATAACTGCGATGAGAACATATCAACAGCGGATGCTACATTATGGTGCTTGGAATGCGCCTTCGACTGGTGTGTTTAGCGTTCTCTACCACCCATGCACTAAAAGTGGTCTGTAAGCGACAACATTAAATGACGCTACAGTAGCCCATATGTCCTACTGTCGGATGAGACAGTCCTAGTGGTTGGCCATACAACTTCTGGCAAACAATATATGAGCTAAAGTTCTCACAACATCGTTGTTCTCACAACATCTAAAATCCTGGCTGCTAAAGCTTCCGTGGACTGCCAAGCTGAGAGATATCCCTCCCCCAGCAGAAACTACCTCAACAGCCATGATGTTCACATCCCTTAAACAAAATCCCCTAGAAAGTACATTCAGGAGCAACTGGGGTAGCTATAGCGACAAGCTCTCGCACTATGACGCCATTCCACGAATTTGCCATCAGCAGCAGCAGTTCATTTAGAGTTTACAAGTTTGTCTTGTTCATACATTTCGAGATGATATTGTATCTCTGGATTCTCCAAAGACCAGTTTCCAAGCAGAGATTTACACTGGCAGGCTGGATGAGTAGAAAGGTTCATGTGTCACACCACACGTGTCTTTTGCTGACATACAGAGAAAGGAAGGCTGAATTTCCTGATCCATGCTGATTAGGGTGGAAATCTTCGAATTTTACACTCGCCAAATTCCTCAACATTAGCTTTTTTTCCAGTTCATAGATACCCAGGTTGAGTTGGATACTAATGGTTACTAAAACGTCATGAATCACCTGTACACATATGTGGTAACTAAACAAAAGCCCAATTCATTCCAGTAACACAAAACACCATAAAACTACTGTAAAACACTGAGCGTGTACCCATGTCAGAGTAAGCGATCAACCCCTACCTGAAACATTTTAACACATCAAATGACATACTAAGTGCCTATTCCCCTATTTTAAGCATGTTAAAAAATATACGTAAAAGACACCATGCGCCCTGTCGCCATGGGCGGTTATCTCCATGACTGGCAGATAGCACGGGGATAGAACGGGTAGAGCGGCAAAGCAGGAGAGGAGGATGAGGAGTGAAGAGTCGTAAAGAGCTAGATAGTGATAACTTGGGGAAAACTTTTTCTGGCACTGAAGCCAAAGCTAGGGAGCCAGAGCACGACGCTTCACTGCACAGCTGAATATACATAGCTTGCACTGACGTCACCCAGTACCCAGCAATGGCGTCCTTTGCAGTGCGGCCAGCCTTCTACAGAATAAAGAGCACGATGCGAGACGCTCGAGGAGGCGCGTGCAAACCTACCTTCCACTGCATTAATGAGACTCTTAGTACCTGGGAATGGCGACTAGAATGACGTCACGTGAGAACTTTGTATAGTTCAACCATAATAATCTGCTGGGTGTAACTTGACCAATTAAAAAATATACAAAATTGTTCTGTTTAGCTTTGATTTTAAAATGTTAGAATAAAATTAGCCAGGATGTGCCAAACTTGTACCATTCCCTTTTTAGCTCTTGTGTTTTCTTGTTTTAAGTTCACCATAGGCTTTCTTGTTCCCCACAAAACAAAGATGGTGCCTTTATCATGTGTATATTCTGTGTTTTGTATCGCCAGTACACTGTGTGAGCTCTCCCCTTTGTCTGCCGTGTAGGCTTTTTACGATGTATGGCAACCAATAAATGTCAAAGCAAACCGAGCACGTGGTGTGCAACATGTAAGACAAGTGAGACAGTGGGAAGCGGGCCTCCCAATTGTTTCCGTATACCGGTTGGTTAGCGAGCAGGGGTCACAGCCACAGCCACTAACTTTGCTCTTGCAAAAGAGAAATACAAAACAAAACACACCCAGGAAATGCACATAATGCATGACCGGAGTTGTGTACGAAATCCCAATGTAATATGGTTCTGATTACACTGGTAAGACAGGCCGATGTTTTAACTATCGCGTATGCAAACATGACGTGGCAACACGAGCAACCCCCATCAGGACATCTGTCCAGGCACTGCAGCCGTTGCCTTTGCGCCTTGTCATTTGACAACACCAAATTTTTGGCCAGATACCCAGATAAAGTACCTAGAAAGCTATAGACCGTTCCATTAGGGTCATAGCAGAGAGGGTAATAGAGAGAAACAAATGCCCTCCCCCTCTCACCCGCATGTCGTCTACTCCGCCGGGTGGGCTGTATACCTAGCATACGGCTGGTGTGCAAACTCTGTTTAAAATCGCGTAATTTTGGAAATTTCAAGCGCAGATGCTCGAATTTCGATATGCAAGTTATCGTGCAATGCTGTGCTCGATAAAAAAAAAAAAAAAACTACCGGGTCCAAATGCGCTGTTATCTGCGTGCAAATAAAAAAAAATAGGGAAAACTGTGTCAGATTGGCCGGTCTCTCCGGCGAAAAGTGAACCCGGTTGCTGTACCTTTTTTACTATACAAAGTTCGTACTGGTGTAGGCCTTTAGCGACCATGAGTGGACGTTTGAAATAATAAATAAAAACGTGTTCTCCTGCCGCAATATACGCAGTAGTTGAGGGTAGTACTGCAGGCTGACTCAACTGCTATTTAAGTAACGGAAAAAAGATATGCTAGTTGATCATTTACCGAAATAGAACTACAGAGAGCTATAGGCTGATTTTGGAGTAGCCATAACTATTCTAAGAACGCGAACCACTTCACAACGGCAGCCACGAGCGAGAGTTTGATGTTCCGTACAGACCGCCGATACAGTCCAAAGATGGGTTTGTCGTCTGCTAGCGGAGTCGGGCGCGTGCCCTCTCTCTCGTTTTACCCTGCCGAACCCGCTGAATTTCCCGGATGTATGGAGAGGGCGCTCTTGTCGAACAAAATGGTGCCGCCCAGAGAGCGCTAAATGGAATGGTCTATACGCACCAGGTGCGTATAGCTCTCAGCCAAAGGCACCATGGTGCACAAGTGACATATCCATAACCTAACCGGCAAAATAATATGAACTTCTTGATAGAGGGCTACACCGGTTGTAGTAATGACTACATCTCCTATGTAGCCGTGACTACACGGCTACATGGGAGATTGTTTTTCATTAAATGTTAGTTGCGAGTTCGCCAGTGTTTACGTCAACTACTTGTCCGTGTCTATTGTTTCGGCACTAGTCTACGGTGAAATTTAACTTGTACCGTGAAGGCCGCGCATCCGCACAGTCCACATTAAGCGCCCATTCCCAAATTTGTAATATCTGAGGATATACGCGCAGTACATTTATATGTAAAATTGATGACCGGACAATCGTCCACCTCCCACTATCTCGCGATTATTTCAAAATTTTGAGTGGGCGTTTGCCCGGTATTTTACGGAAAGTCTTTCCGAGTGCTTCAGCCAAAGCGTTGGCTTACCTCTTTTGTTCCCCCTCCCTAGCTTTCTTTTCATTGCCATAAAAAGTTGTGCCCAAGAAAAGTTGAATTGCTCTTTTGCTTTAACTCAGAAGAGTAAATTGAAGGGTTTAGTAACAAGGACGAACGAATGCATAATCGAGCACTTATTAAAGTGCTTCTTCGTAGAGAAAAAAGAACAAAAAACAGCCCGACGCTTTGTTTTTACCAGTGTTAGACAAAATACTCGATAAAAGTATTTAAGTTAAGCTACTAAATACCTGCTTCATAAAGTATTTAAAATACTACTCAAGTTACTTTCACTGTAAAGTGTCTTGAGTAGAGTACAAATACTTAGAAAGGTATTTCAGTTACTTTTGAAGATACTTCCGCATTGCTTAATTTGAATCGACGTCATTGACAACGATAATTATGCAGCTAGGCAAATCTGGGTTACCAGAATGGTTTATTAGCACGCAACAACACAAAACAGGGAAAAAAAAGCATTGTAGGGCTATTCTATGCAGTCCGACTATAAAGAGCAAAATATTGTCACGAATGATAAATGAAGAGGCGGCGAATAAGTAAAGCAACTAAACGTTTAACGGGGCGAACTTGTTCCCAAAACAAAATAGAGAACGGCTAGCGTCGCAGGCGTCGATGTCGGCGAAATAGCAAGATCGACCGCTGGGGCGAGACTGACTCCGGACCGCCACTCGGTGCACCTTTTGCACCCGCGTGGGTTTCTGGAACATTCAGCGTAGAAAGTTCGGCGCGTAGAACATTCGTAACTCGCTCAGACGACAAAATTCTCGAACTTACCAGAATGTCAAGTTGATGGAATAAATGAAAGAGAAGTCCGCTTTCTGGTATCGAACCCGGAGCCTCCGCGCGAGAGTCAAGCGCGGTAACCATTCGGCCACGCGCTCGCTGGGCAACGGGCGTGGCAATATCACCAGTGTTGCCATCTTTTTTTTGCGCGCGCCGCTAAATTGAGGCCAGTAAGTCACTAAACAGTCGCTAGATTCGCCAGGAAGTCGCTACAATATTCGCTGAATTCCAAAAGCTTATTAAACCCTTTTCAACTAAGTGAACCTCAAATAATCATATCTCAGGTATTTTGAGAGGTTAAACTTACACTGAAAAACAACTAGGACGGTTTTTATTTGTAATGTTTTATTTTTGAAATGACTAGGCGGTAAGTACGAAAGTACGAATAAGAAACGTGTACTTGTTAATTTTAACATGGAAATAATGACTGCTTTGTCTTCAAGAACAGTTTAACGGAACTGTCTAAAAGAAGAAGAGTTCTTCCTCGATGGTGACTGCACTCAAGTCACCTAAATCTGCCGATGTCGACGGTTCTTTGCCAGCTTTGTAGGCTTCAGCTGTGCCAATACACCGAACAACTTCTTCTGGAAGTTCGTAGTCGAAAGCGAAAGCCAAGAGCGGAGCCGCCAGCCAAGAGCGGCTGCGCTCTTGGCTGGCGGTAGCAACACTGATCTCTATGACATAGAGATCAGTGGGTATCAACGTTAGGCGGAGAGCACGTAGCTTAGGTACGTGGGCGCGGGAGAGATGATCTGCAGTGTTGACAGTGTTGACTTTTTTTTTTTTTTTTAAGCGCGCCGCTAAATTGAGCATATATCCAAAGCAAACTCGGCTAGAGTAGCAAAAGGGTTTAGACCGCGATCATCTCTAAAATTGTTCAAAATAACAAGATTACGGTTGAACACCAAAGTCGCTAAAAAAGTCGCTAGCCGCTAAATTAAAAAAATCTGTCGTTAAATGTATGAAAAATCGCTAAATCTAGCGACAAAATCTCTAAGTGGCAACACTGAATATCACTGATAGATGTTACAAAACATTTCTGGGACAACAAGAAAGAGGTCGCTTTAGCTATTGGGGAGGAGATCAGACCGTGGCGCCCCAAGCGGTTAACTTTAGAACTACGTGGATGGGGACAACAAATACAATGGAATCCCGGAGAAAAGCTCACCGGAGAAAAGCTCACCGGAGAAAAGCTCACCGGAGATAAGCTCACCGGAGAAAAGCTCACCGCAAACCCGGCGGATGCGGAGAAAAGCTCACCGGCCATTGAGCGTATGCGGTGAAAAGCTCACCGATTTTTTTTCTTCTTTTTATATAGAGGCTGTTGGATCACGCGTAACATATGTCAATTTATTATCATTAAAAATCGACGGGTTTGCTAGAAAGAAAATGACCGTTTTTGTAATATGAGTTAAGCTTATTGGGTATATTGCTCCCAAATCAATATTTGCGAGTGAGTGTTTTTTGTAGCTTACTCTCGAAGCAACAAAAGCCTAGTTGAGAACTTTATGAACTTGAAGAACTGGAAAAAGTTCGTAAACTTAATAATGTCTGCCTAAAACCTAAAAATCCAAACTGTAAATGCCGAAAATCTGAAAGTGCATGCGCAACAACGCGGTGCCTGAAATTCTCTTTGAAGCTTTTGTCAACCTTTGAAAACAAGATAAAACAGTCAGTAGGATATCAAGGCTTCATTCATCCACGGGCATGCACGTTTTCGAGCCGTTCGTGCTGGTGTTTCCTCACGTTGTTTTTGTGTGATAGTGCCCTTCTACGGCGAGCCACCCATGACCTTCAGAGCTGCACACTGGCACCGTTGTTATTAGTGATCTATAATAAGAAGTGGTCTTCTGTAAGGTAGCGAATAGGGCAAGTTGGTGAACGTCATGCATGATGAAAACCGCTCAAACGAAGACTACGGTGTGAAGACAACAAACACGACAGGACGAAGCTGTCCTCGCAACGAAAGTTTTGTTAGTGAAATTCACAGAAAGAAAACAGCGTAGCCGACACTGATACATCAACAATCACCTTCTTATCTATCAGGCACTACACAATATTTGGAGCTGAAAAGGTTCACACACCGTTATTCATATGGCTGCAAAGAACAAACCTCTTTATCTGACAGAGCTACTGACGGGAACTGTCAGCTGTCAATAAAGCGTTGTCTTTTGTTACCGGTATACGATGTTCTGATTTTAGACTTGCCGCTTCATTAATATACAAAATAATTGATTACAAATTTCTGAGGAATTAGTAAATATACCCAATGAACTTCAAGAATATTACAAAAAAGAGGACATATTTTTAACGAAGTGACGAATGCGAATTGTGTTAAATTGCCACGTTTGACGCAGAATCCTGTAAATTAAAAAAAAAAAAAAGATCGGTGAGCTTTTCTTCGCATCCGCTCAAAGGCCGGTGAGCTTTTCTCTGCATCTGCCGGTTTTGCGGTGAGCTTTTCTCCGGTGAGCTTTTCTCCGGTGAGCTTTTCTCCGGTGATCTTTTTTCCGCCGCCCAAATAGAATGACTCAGCTCTCGGCTGACTTAACCGAACGCGGCGTCAGCGTTCGGCTGGAGTTCGTGTTCTGCGGTGAGGGGGAGGAGGGACTTTTTTGTTACCACTCCGGCCTGCATGAACAATGCAGCGTGCACAGTGCCCAGCTCAGCACAAAAGCCCAAGTGGGTCAAGTTCGCATCCTCTCACAACTGCTTTCGGGGGAGATCCAGCACTTAACGTCACTTCACTAATTGTTGGTATTTTTTCATTACTGTGCCTTGTGCTCTATTAAAAATATGACACGAACATGCCCACAA
Organism: Ixodes persulcatus; assembly: GCA_013358835.2. NCBI lineage: Eukaryota > Metazoa > Arthropoda > Arachnida > Ixodida > Ixodidae > Ixodes > Ixodes persulcatus. The sequence continues at coordinate 285,989 of JABSTQ010010187.1, forward strand.
GGCCTGTGGCCGTGTGCATAGGCCTTGTGTTGGGTATTCACCGAGGTGTGGGGGTGACAAACGGGTCAGAGCGCTTCGCCAATAGTGACATCGCTGAATATCACATCCTGCGGCGCACCTTAGACGCATCGTTTAACTACAATCCATATTCCCTATACGGGGAGTTCACTATAAACGAACTTGGGACACGGATATGAGTGAATGGATAACAAAGAGAACCCACATAATAGCCACGGCAGTGGTCGCATCTTCTTCAAGTAGGTTGCGTTCAGAAAAGCACTCAACGTCGGGGGACACTTTGTTGGCATTTTGAGAGGTCATCCAGCTCCTAGATCGTTTCCTGTACTGTTCTCGGCTTATCAATGTTCGCTTACAGACAGTGTTCGCGAGAGAAACAAGTGCCGGACTGACAACACAAAAAAAAAAAACCTCGACGTTTTGCCTTAGCAGGGTCAAATATACAAAAAGCGAAACAAAAATGTCTACATTTTTGTGTGTGTCCACTTCTCATTTTCGTCTATTTGTTATTTTCTTGACATTTAAGTCTGCATTGTTCTCGTTGGTCGTTTCCCGGTCTGCTTGCGACTCAGGGTGGCATCTTTACTTCCGTAAAACCACACCTTTTGTTTGAGGATTTTTTGGGGGGAAACTTTATAGAAACAAAAGGCGCCTTTGGGAAGGCGAGGGGAGAACCGTCATTGTACGAACTTTGGGCTGAAATATGAGTCACAGTCGGCAAACAAGCCATATTTTCACGAGCTCAGTTAAAGTCACCGTAGCTAATCGGAGCTAGCAACAGGATTTGGTTGCTCGAAAGAATGTTCACGTTTGCTCGTGCCACGCCCACGCCACTTCATACCAAAAACTCGAAAAATGGCGGAATGTTAAAAATGTATTTAAGATAATGAGTACAAGATACTCGGAATTGTAATTAAAATAGAGTATTAAATACTCTCCATCAAAGGTATTTGCAAGATACCAAGATACTCCAAAAAGTATTTAAGATACAGTATCTCGAGTAGAGTATTTGAGATAGGCACAAGTCTGGTTTTTACGCGTTCGCGCAATCAACTAGCTCTGCAAACGGCAGCTATTCGTAATTTCGTGGTGGGACCAAGCAAGGGACCACCTGACCATGTACACCTTCGCTAACATACCTACCAAGCGCCCATCCCCCACCTCTCAATGATTATCTCCAATTTAGAGTGGGCGCTTGTTTGGTATTTTACTGTATGTAGTGGTTCTGTTTGTTTAGAAACACAAAATGTCATACATACCAGCAGGGCCCTGAGGAAGCAGTGCATGGGCCCTCTTTCACCTCTTACAAAACAGCCTGTATCGAATGGCAGAAGAGAAACGGGTGGGGCTGATACCCCTGCAGGCCCTTGCTGAGTTGATAGCTGCTATTCGGACTGGCAGCTCATCGGCACCTTCTAGTCACCTGCAGCTTTTTCGCCATCATACAGACTTCCTGCAACACCATGAATAAGACTCCGACTGACATTCTGGGACAAAAAAAAAACCAGAACCTGCTTTACAGATCAACAAAAGAACAAGTGCCAACATTACGCTTCTCTTGTCGACGACAGTGCAAAAACCATGATGGCACCACCATTAAACTCAACCAAATAAGGAAACTGAGTTTCTGCATGAAGTAATTGTATTAAAACCATTGTGCATGTGGAGCTTAGATACCTACTGGTACCTTAAAAAAAATCCCGGAAACCTTAAAAACATATTAAACACCACTTAGAAATAGCGTAGCTTGCATGGTAGTCACATGCATAGCAATACATGCCTATTGACGTTACGCAGTGCTGGGATACAGATCAAGTATCAAAACCGAGGATGTGATCGAAATACTTTGGGGTAGTACAATGCGCAAGTTTATACTGAAGCTACTGTTAGTTACGTGAACCTAAGAGGTGTTAAAGCTGGTTCACACTGTTGCAACTGACTATGACCAGGTAAAACAAAACAGGGTTTTAAGTTGCTTACGACTGCCATTGCTGCTACGCAGCCCGGTTATAAGCCGTCACAAGGGGCTTAAAGACTGTGTTTTTCGGACTCAGTCATAGTCATTGGCAAAAGTGTGGACCAGCCTTTAGACTAAAATTGTACACAGCATTGGGTCTTGACCATGGTTGAAAAAATATTTTAAGAGACTCCCTTCAGCTTTACCAGAACCTCAAGTATTTAAAAGTCACTACACATTCTATACCGGATCAGAGCATTTTAATTAAATCATTCAACCTCTTTCCTCAGCCATGTAAACTACGTGTGCACCCCTGGGGTCTACATTCACGAATATGACCGGGGTAAATTCAAACGCCACTAAGGCAAACAATAATAATCATTATTTGCGAGAGTAGTACTACTCCGGGTGGCTCGCAAACAAGACTAGACACATATGCAGGGGCCGGTAAGGGAGAAAACAATGGAAACGATGAGATTACCAGGGTCCTGTAAACACTTTTAAGCAACTCCAGGCCCGCGCGCCTCAACACCGACTACACGCACAGCACGCCGGCGCGGGGACAAACGACGTACGCGAGCGCAACGACGCCCAGCTAGGACCGTGTTCTATCAACCCGCCGCAACCCGCCGAACGCCAGCGCCGCGCCACACCACAACGGCCCGGCACCCATTCCGGTGGACGCGGCGCAAAAACCCAGCGCACACTGACCGAGAGTTCTGAGATACTATCACTCTAAAAAAAGGGTGTAGTGGGTACACCCACAGGGGGTGTAAGTGCTGCCACATATACTACACCCATAAAAGTGTACAAGTACACCTCAAGACGAGGTGCATACATACACCTTTTTTCAGGGTGCATATAGGCACCCTTTTATACACATTCAACATTCGGGGGTGCACGGATACACCCCATATAGGGGTGTATCATTACTCCTTTCTTACACCCTCTCTGTCGCTTCAGTGTTCATGTACACCCCCATTTAAGGTGTACAAGTATTCTCTTCTCTACACACACGTAATGTTTTGGGAGTAAAGATACACCCACCAACAGGGTTTACTAATACACAGTTGTTTACACCCACCCCGCTCATAGGGAACAGAGACACACCCGCCAACAGGGTTTACTATTACACCGTTTTCTTCAACCACCCCGCTCAAATGGAACACAGATACACCTCATTCATTGGTGTACCATTACACCTCTTTGTGCACCCACCTCAAGGAAACCTGTAAAAAATGTACGCGCCCAGGTGGTTGCAAAAAGGCAGGTAAACAGACACAAGGGATTATTTTCAAATCTCCTTGAAATTTATTAGACCGCCTATTCCGTAAACAAGTACAAACGTGCAAGCAATCCGTGATATGTGAAGATGTACAACGAAGCTGTTACACAACTGAGAAGAGTACTGAGCAAACAAGAACGGGGGGATTCTTAGGTAGTGTCTATATATTCTCCCAGCAGCCGGCAGAATTATTTATTCAAAATTCTGCCGGCAGTCGCCACTCATTGGTGATACAATCACTTCATCGAACGACGTTTCATCGACACGAGATGTTTCATATACAGCTTAGATTAGCTTTCCTATATTAGCTTCTCTTTTTTTTTTTGTAATGAGCCGCCCTACACTATATGCGCGAAGTGACATGTACGGGTGGCACAGGTGGGGTAAAATGTTTGTAATGAACCGCCGCAGACTGTCGCCACGAAGCGACGTGAACGGGTGAGCTGGGTCGGTGAGCACGCGCCTCAGAGACACACGCGCGACGGAATGTTGCTTCAGCATGCATTTCCCGTAAAGAGGGACGACGAAACGTTAGTGTCGACGAAACGTGTCTACAAAACGTGTATCAACGAAAAGTTGTCCATGAAACGCGTTTTCACAAAACGCCGGGAGAATAAGAAAGTCAGTATTCTACCTGCAGTTGTCACCTGATTGTAGACAGCTAATGGCAGGCGACTGCCGATAGAATTTCTGGGAAATTATTCTCCTGGCTGCTTGTAAATAGACACTGCCTAATTTTAGAGGTAAACGGAACGGAACGATCAATTGCTGCAAATGAGTAGGTATACCAGCGCACTTAGTTTGGAAATACCAGACTTGAAATATGTAATCCGAGATGTCGACACGGGCTCACTGCAGAACAATCACACAGACCCCAAAACGAAAAGAAAGGGGTCTTCGAAGATTCAACACAATGTGGCAGAAGCAGTAATTTGCCAAACCGAAAACTAAACGCATCACATGAATTCCTTGGGCTTTTTTGAAGAAATCGCTTGTTGCCGATGTACGCGTAGGACTTTTCAAACACTGGAAGCCTTGGTGCACTCGAATACATTGTCGCGGACGAAATCTCCAGCAGCCCCGCTGGTCTCAAAACAGCACACAAGAAACTAGGCCGGGAATCAGACATTCCGGGATCGGAAAGAGCTACCTCGTCATCCGCGAACCCTTTACCACATGATCACACTCCTGCCATTACCCGCGCCCAGTCAGCGGAGTAAAGGGATAAAAAAAGCCTCCGGTTCATTGGTCCGGCGACTGCGCAGCTTCTTCCACGCTTTCAGCTTAGGGAGAGAAAGAAAAGAGAGTAGTATACGAAAATAGCAGCTCCTTCAAGGCCAAAAGAGGCTGTCTTCGCAAAGGCTTATCTTCAGGGTTATCCCAACAATGAACACAACGAGAGGTTTGTCCCTCATATCCTCTTGAAAATTCGACCCAAAGTTAATAGTGCAGTGGATGCTACCCGTGGCCTTGACCTTCAGGCAGGTGCTCTAGCTTGGAGAAGGTAGTTTCGTGATCCTACCCGGAGACCTGATTGGCCTAAAACAAGCATAGCGTCCACTCTACTCTCATACCAAGTGAACAGGACAGTTCCATACTTTCTAATGTCACATTCGTCTGGGGCGCGCACGGCACCGAGAAAATGTCGCCCCCAAGGCCACGCCACTGTATAGGTGCACCACATGACGCACTACCAGGCGAACGCGAAGCATCCCACCGTGCGACGCGCTCGGTGCGGTCACTGCAAGGGCAAAACATGAACGGCTGGATGGTAAAAAATATCCGCAAGAGTGGGGCGGCGGCTCGCGCCATCTAGCGAGGAAAGAAAATAACAAATTGCCTTTCAAGTGGATGGTTTAAGTATGCACTTGTCACACCGAAAATTCGCCCGCCAACGTAAAAACAAAAACGCATGAACTATGAAACAGAGCGTTTACACATATGCGATTTTATTGTCGGACTGGTGTAAAGCGATAGGTACCCGTCCGGTGTGATAATCAACAGAGGCGAAGGCACGCAGGGGTTAAAAGAAAAACAAGAAATTTAATTAGGCGATAAAAAGCCGCGCACGGCGACAACACAACAAAACCATCAGAACGAAATGCGAACACGCGTTACTCCAATAACTCACTCACAAACCTACAAGCAGCGGGGCCGCGAAAAAAGCAAGACAGCACTCCATTCCCGACACAACGCGAAACAACTCGCCGCTCGCGACACAAACTGCAGTCGGGAAACAAGTTCGCCGGTGCAAAGAAGACGAAAGTTCCGAAAAAGGAAAGTCCCCACTGCGGGACCCAAAGTCCAGGGAAAAGTTCAAACGAAGTCCGAAGACTCACCGACGTCTTGAATCCGACGAACGACGTAAGCTTCACGTGCCCGGCGTGGTGGACTGGTTGCTCGGCCGCCGACGCAACGCAGCACCGCACGCACACACACACACTTCCCGAAAAGGGAAAAACCGACGCCCGTCGTCACAGCAGGAATCGTAGCCAGAGCAGAGGGCTTGAGGGAACGAAGATAGCAGCGCCGACATCACGTTCTCTCGAGCAGCGGGCCGCCATGTTTCGCGAGACGAGGAAGGAAGACCGACGACGGAGGCGAGAGAGAGAGAGAAGCTGCCGAAGGAAGCGGAGAGCGTTAACTCAAGGTCGCAGTGCGAGGACCTGCATAGTCTCCTTCCGACGGTGCAGCTGGTGCAGCAACGCACCGGTGCCGCGCGCCGCATGAAGCCCCAGGCGAACGTAGTGCAGCCGCACCGACACGACCAGGCGAACGTGACGCGTCCGTCGGTGGAGCGCGGTGCGGTGCAGTGCGCCCCAGACGAATGTGACGTAAGAAACTGCCCGACCCAAAAAGTGACCCCCAAGGGGGAATCCAAGCACAAGGTGATCGGGGTGCGTGGCTAGCCTGGCGGTGCACTGATACACCTTGAGCTTTTAAGGGAGGGGAGGATGCTCATTTTCGGTGTACAAGTACACTGGCTGGGCAACGGAGGGTGCATCTTTCAGAAAAAGGGTGCATGTGCGCCTGATACACCCGACTACACCCTTTTTTTCTTAGAGTGTAGGCACAATTCAACGCTGTCGCTAGCGTGAACGAGACGACACGTGAAAGCAAAAACCATCTATAGCCTCGTTTACATGAAACCGACTTCAGCTCATCGACTCCACTCGTTCTTCGAACGAAGCCGACGCGGCAACGTTCACATTCATTGCGCACCTAGCCCTACACGAAGGTGGCGCCACGCCGTGTCAAAGCTCGAAGTTATGCAGTTCCGGCACCAGCCGCACCACGATTTCCGGTGCATCGCACTCGCACGCGGAGGCCTTTCGACGCGTTCAGTGAACGTAAAGATTGTGCCCGCTAGCTTCGGTGCTGTGGAAGAAGTTACGAGACGGAAAAACATCTAAACCCAAGCGTTTAGGGCTCCAGGCCGGGCCGCCGGGCCACTCTGCACCAGAGGTGACGTGTGTGCGCACGCTTTGAGGACGCCTCCGCGCTTCGCCGCGCCAGACCTTGCCAATCGCGACCGGACCAACCGGACCCCGAGTCCGAAAGGCTCCGGCGCAGCCAGGGACGGTACCGAGGTAGGAGCTGCTCGTTCTGCGCCATGCAGTGCTTTACAGTGCTCGGAGCTCTCGGTGTCGTTCGTGCTTGCGCCGAAGCCTTTGGGACCCCTTTGGACGCGCAAGTCGTACTTCGCAAGGCTTGGACGGGGGCCGCCCTCACCGAGCAGCTCCGCTGTATTCCGCTTACATATAATGGCAATAAAAGCTCGTGTCTGTTCTCGGGAAAAAATTGCGGGCGACCATACGGGACCGCTCTCCGCGCCGCCGACGAGGTTGGCCGCCGCCATCTTCTCAGCTGTTCACTTGCTCCCGCAGCGAGCGCCTTCCCATAATCCTCCCCGTTCCAAAATGCGATGCGACCTCCGTTTACATGGGCTGAATGAATGCGCACTCGCCATCTTGATCCACCTCTGTGTAGCGACATGAATGCGATGCGCTTTCTTTGCGCATTATGCCGTTTACATGACCGCATTGAATGCGACAACTGGATTCGATGCGACTAAGTCGCATTCATGTAAACGCGGCTTATGTTCACGCGTGTCGCCCTCCCGAACACATCCAAGATGTTTGTTTTAAGATCTGTATCTAAGCGTTTGACAGCACATATCAGTTTAACGCGGCCGATAGCAACGCGAACTTTCGAAACAATCGGATCAGCGTCCCTGCAGTGCTCCGGTATCGCAGAACATTCACCGGATTCTCAAGATAGCGGCTAGCATTTACGCAAGGTTTCAACGAACAGCCTCCACAAGTGATTGCGATCGTTCGCCTAAAGCCAGCCAAAATTCCTCAGAACTGTGGCGCGACGCCGCCTCGGGCCAGCGACACGAAATCGCGGAGACCGCTCAAGCGTCGAAAAAAGTTAAATATCATCCGAATTACGGTGGCAACGTGAGCTACGGTGTTCGGAATGAATAGGAAATCGGCAAAACTTACCTGACGTACGACTTCACCCACGCACGTTAAGACAGGCCTTTGTCTGCACGCCCTTGGCACGGACGGACAAGAATCCGGAAGCCGCTTGTGGCTTTGGATTGGAACGAAGCAATGGATTGAAATACGACTAAAGCACGGATAAATATGAGTTTTGAAACGGGGGCTGGTCTAAGATGAGTGACGATTAGTATGCCTGCCGGGTATATATGTGTGTACTTTCAGATAAACTTTAGTTGAGAGTGCGCCCTGTCCTGCTGTCTTTCTCTCTGTTCGTGTATTTTTTGACGCTTTTCCATCGTACATATAGTTTCGGTTTCGACCCCACTCTATTACAGTTTATTTTTCGGTGGCCGGTGTCACTGCCGTGGTCATTACTGGAGTTACCGTGTTCTGTACGCAGTTTGAAGTCATTTTTTCGGGGCGAGCAAACATAACTGTCCCAGCTTCTCCTGTTATACGTTCCGTGATAACCTTTGTTTGCTGATTGAAATCTACATAAACTTGTGTCCATCTCGTCCCTCAAACACGGTGTTCGATATCATAATTCAACTTGAAACTTGATTTTTTTTTTATTTGTGAAGACATGCAATTGCCTAATCAATCAGGGGATATTTGTTTTCAGTTGTTATTTTTTTGTTAAAAAATGTGTTTTTTTATTTGTTTTGTTTGTTTTGAATTACAGGCCGTGTTTTGCGGCTCAGTAAAACAGGTTGTTTTGAGATTTTCAAAATCACGTTCAGCCGACAATGCACCAGTGATGTAAGCAGAGGGGTGGCGGGAAAAGCTTTCAGGGTCGCCCCCCCCCCCCCCCCCCCCTGGAAAATATTCCTGGCTGCGTCGCTAAATGGGCATAAGAGAAAAAGAAGCACTACGTTTTTTCGCCTCATAAACATACTCACAAATGGAAGGAAGCGTGCATCTCGTGCTTCGCGTGGGATTTGCTGAGCATGACTCTCAGTTTTGAGACGAAGCGCGTTAATTATAGTCGGTGACAGGTAGTGGAAGCTCCTCCCATCTCTTTCCCCTTTTGCAGAGCGAACGCTCGAGACGAGGCGACCCCCTCCCCAGCGTTTACTTTTAACATGTCACCGAGTATGGCGGTTTTTTTTTCGTGGACCTTCCAAATCGCTAGAGCTCGCAGTGTATACAGAGGTGCAATCCAGTTGCTAACTTGTTGTGCGTGTCTAAACAGAAGACATGGTTCCCTCCGGAGCCATAGGGGGGGGGGGGGGTTGGATTTCTTCAGCTGTCTTTTATTTATTTAATTAGTAGTTACGTATTAATGTTTATTGGCCATTTGTTCTCTGGCGTGTAAAAATTTAAAATGGTTTTATTGACGGCGAAGGAGAAGAAGTTGAAGAATTGAGGAAGAAGAAATATAGAACTGAGTTGTTAGTCAGCGCAGCGAGTCTGTTTCCTTCTTGTGTGCCTGTGAGTGCGACTGTTCATCTGCGCTGTTCCATCTAAGCATGAATTACCAACTAGCCCAAGCATCCACATTATCTACCATAGGGGGGGGGGGGGGATCGGTGGCCGAGTGGGCTATTGGCGACGTGAGCGATCGAAAGCGTCGCTGTGGTCGGCCCAGCACAATGGACCTCTTGGCGAATATGTGCTGCCACCTAGACACGCGAATCGGTTCGAGACTAGGTGACTGGAAAACAACGCGCGCCCAAGGCCTCTCCCACCCGTTCCACACCCAAAACGTCAGCTACATCCTGTTCACCCATTGAGACGATGTGACCTAGATACGGCTCCCCCAAGCTCACCTTTGTCCCCATCGTGCGTAAGCTTCCGCCCCGAGGTCGACACAACGAAACCGCTCAAAGGCGAGAAATGCAAGATGGCGGATTGTTTGGAACTAGATACTCTCGAACCCAGCCGCATGAAATACTCCGCCCATGCGCACCGCGTATTTCTACAAAAGGTCCATTGACCCCGTAAGTTGTGACGTCACAACAAGGCGTGTGGGTTCAAACAAACCGTTGCTAGGTACGTTGCTATGAACTAATGCATGGACATTCCACATGAGGCTAGAGTTTTGCCTACAAGTAAGTAAATATTTTTTTGTAAGCAACCTAACTTCTTGATATCTAATTATGAAGATGTTCTTGTCGTCTCAGTGTCGTATTTCAGCAATGAAAGCCATTTCTGAAGTATTACACTCCGTTTTGCTTTGGTAGCAGACGACACGATAGATTTGCTGGCCTCTGTTGCAGCGGGCGTCTTCATTGAAATGCGTCGGTAAACAAGTGACAAAAACAAGTGGATTGCCGTGGCCGTAAAGGCCTCCGCAATATGCGTTTGTTTTTTCTGTGAAGAACCCAGCTTAGTTCAGAGGAGTGAAAATGCCGTAAAATCAAACCACGTCATGCAGATCATTTACGACGACGACCTGAAGTGCATTACCAGCGTAGCGCAGGCCAATATTAGAAACAAATCGTACGCCGTCAAGGTAATTCGTTTATTATTATTATTAAGGGTGTCAGGTTATTAAAGAATTCCATGTCTATCGCGATTTTTCAGTAACCATTGCAGCGATCATACAACCAAATACGCCGCACCCTCGCATAGCGCGAGCCCACAAACAAAATTGGGATCTCGACCGATTGCCTGAAGTGCTTTTCCCACGGGTCCAATGCAATCTTTTAGCAGACGATCATCTTGATCGACGCCCGGACTTTCGATCAACAATATTTGACATCGCACCCCACTATGAATTATTTTAAATTACTGAAAAGTATTACATTTCAAACAAATGCAATATCAGAATATCGTCCCACACGATTCAAACGACGGCGCCGGGATGGCCGGCCGTCGTGTGGCAGACGGCATACTTCTCGCATTCGTCGTCTGCTCTGCTGCAGGCATCCTGAGGACCGGAAGTTGCAGTCGTAAATATTTCATAAAAAAGCGATTACCGGCACACTTCTGTCGAAACATATATGACATTCAAGCTTTCTATATTTGAGATCTTTAGAAGTTTAAAAAACTACACCTGAGTATTGAATGGTCGGCTTTTAGAAGCGAAACCTAGCCACAGGTATTTGTCCATAACAACGACCCTAGCAACGGTTTGTTGGACCCATGACGTCACACTTACGGAGTCGATTGGCCGAATGCTGACTATGACGTCAGCAAACGATGTCTCATCGACGGAAATAAGAGGAATGTAAGAACTTCAATTTTGACGGTGTTGGCAGTGTTGCTTTGAGAGCGCTATGATTTCAGGCTTCCACCATGCCCATTACAAACACCATCGAACTTGTTGTTCACAAGGTGATGACGTCACGAAAGGTAACGGAACGAGGGCGCCACCGAAGCATCTCGCCGCTAATACTCTATTTCACCTTATGATGTACCGCAGGAAAGGCTACAAGCGCGAGCTCCTTGCTCTAGGGCACATCTCGGCGGCACAAGCTCTCGTGCATTAAGGGCAGCCCCCAACGCTATGAGCTCGCGCTTCTAGCCTTCGCTGCGGTACAGTGTTGCTGCGGTACAACATAAGGCGGAACGGAGTATAGACGTTTCCACTGTTTACAAAAATCACAGTCCACACGTGTTAAATCACAGTCCAGAACGCGCACGTTCGTCGCTTCGGAAAGCGAGCAAATCACGCGCCATACGCACGAACACTGAAAATGGAACCTGCCAAGTGTCCTTTTTTGGAAAGGTCTATAGAGCACACCAGCTCGGAGCGCGTGGAGCGAAAGCTCGCGCTAAAAAAAAGCAGCGATCCTGGGTTCAATCCGCACCCCTTCCCGTTTCGATCTGGATGAACATCGTATCCGCGTGCGGTCGTGTATCACTACTCAGTGATACACGTTAAAGACCCCGCGCTAGCGGTTGTACTGCACCGGCTAAATTTCTCATCTACAGCTGGGAGACTCGTCGGCCGTTGAGGCAGACGAAATTCTAGGCTGTATAAAAAACACGCACCCCAATGTTTCTCCGGAGCCATAGCTACAGGCTGTTTTCAGTGCACGCGATCAGCGCATTCAGAAAACTAAGAACAAGAGCACGCCCACGAGGCCTCGTGCTGCCTCTCATTTGCACGCGCTGAACCCAGATTTGATAAAGTTGGAGCCATGCAGGGTCGCTAAACTCGTGGAACAAAACGTTCTTTGCTTTTTGACGTAGCGGGGGGAGTGACCAAAAGAACGCCGCAAGGTTCCTCCTCCCTGCAAGCGCTCAACTTCGCAACTTTTGACGAAAAATCCCTCGCGATCCCTAGGCGGTGCACGAGAGCACGAGCAGCACGAGACAGCGCGGAGACTGTGCGACTGTGCGTTGTCTTTGGCGCCGTTGGGCCGAAATTCGATCCCGTCATGCCCCGCTCAGACGAGAAGCGAGAGCAGACGACGGGAGTTCGTCTGCTACGATGAGGCATTCGCGCAGCGGAACCGAAAGAAAAAGTAGATTTTCTGCTTGAAATCGCGTCCCGCGGGCCAGAAACTCAAACGTGAGCTTGAATTGTAAGCGTCTGATATTTCAGGAAGGGAGGAATCGACGACCCGTGCTTTATTTGCAAAATTTGAGTCGCTATGTTGCCGTACAAACGCTGAAACCTACCAGTGTGTAATGAAAGGCTCAGGACAAACACAGGGGCCGCGAGATCTCACATCATCCGTGTGTGGGTGAAAAGTGGGACATTTGTCGACAAAGCTCCCACAGCAGAAACCTGTGACGCGTTCACTCAGCGTCCGGAAACCTAAACATGGAGACGTTGCCCGAGGCTTGAGCAAAGTCATATTTGAACGGCAGCTATCTTGCCCCGTCGTATTTTGTTTGAGAAAGCTCGAGTTCTCAACGCCCTCACCAGGTAAATAACAAGTCTTACGAAACGTATTGCTAGATATTCCAACGAACTAGATTTAATCCGTTTCCTTTTAGTGGTTCACTTATAATACCATGCTTAAACGAAACAAGATTTTGCGCCTACAGTGCCATCAATTGTCTCAAGTGTATGCTGTTTTGTAGTCAGCTGGTTCCGGAAACGTACGCCGTCTGTATATTCCTCCGACAGGCCGAGCTGCTTAATTGGAAGTCATCGCAAATGTAAGTTCCACGCTGCAGCAACCAACGTTTATAGATAAACGATGGCAGCGACTGCACTCTCGCATTCCCACCCATCACGTCGAACAAAAAGGCGCTAGTTTCGGTTTGAGGTCGGTATTTTTCTACAACATCTATGGCGGCAGCATCAGTCTGCACTCGGTGCATTCGGCAAGTTCGTTCGGGGCCGGTTCTCCGTGCAGCACTCCGCGGGTTGAATACATTAGATCTCTCACAGTGCAAGCTAGTCTGGATAGCGGATCGGGAGCCCGTCACTGGCATCACCGGCGGCCATTGCTTCACAACAGGCAATACACGCAAGTCTAAGGGAGAAACACGCAAAAGTAGGAAGCTTGTACGCGGTGCTCGAGGGCGAGTATTTTATGACGCGCTGCGATCATAATATCGGAGGCTTGGAGATCAAATAGACATTCGTCAAGCGTTCGAACATCGACTAAAAAAAAAATTGGCCGGAGCACCACCGACTTTACCGACATCGCTTGCTTCGGTTGCTAAATAAATGACACGTTCAGCGACTGAACGGCACTCTCCGAGTTTCAGTTTGTCACGGAAGCCCTCACAGCAGTTCAAAGAAAAAGCTTTCACCAGAAGTACTATGTACAAGCGGTTAAAATGATGCGAATGTCCCCAGTAAAGGCCTTCTAACTTATCGTTCGCTGGACTCTGATGACTCCGAAATCACGTATGACTCCACAATGACTCTCGGTAACCCTTGTATCACTAAACACGTCACAGTTAACGCCCAACAAAGTCGCCCTCGACCCTCAACCACACAACATTTATTTAAAAAAGATTGGTATTCTAACGCGTTTAATATTTTTGCCCACAATATTAACTGTTATTTGCGGAAAACACGATAGAAGTGACATGGTCGAGAACAACCTACTAACGTAACATAATTGAGTTTTCCCGTTTCTCCTATAACATGCATTAGCTCGTGTCAAGCGATGACTGCCGGTGGTGCCGCTCGACCCCAGCAATACAGGCCTCTATCCGCGATCCAGCCTACTAAGAGATCAGTGGTGCCAGTGCTATTAGACATAAATCGTTTATTTCCATCGGTACGCCCATACTTGCCGGATGTCGAGACGAGGCGCAAAACCGTACATCCGGCCAATATTGGAGCCGGTTTTTGGCCGAAATTGCCTCAACACTGGCCATGTAGCGACGTGCTGTTTCGGCGACTCGTTAGTGTAATTTATTTGTTCAGTCATTTTTTGGGTCCCGGGCCACTGTGTACACCCCAAAAAAGAAGTGTCCTGTGCTAATTACACCTTTACGAGAAGGAGTATTGTGGTTTTACATCTTTATAAAAGGGTGTAATGCATTATCACACGTTTTAAGAAACGTGTTTAAAAAATCACACATTTTTAAGAATGTGAGGTTTACATTTTTTATAAGGTCTATCGCTACACTTATTAGGGTGTTAGTTATGGGACACCTCACTTACATGTATAAGGGTGTGAAAATTTTAATGTGTATATACCTCTAACTGAAGAAACTCTCCTTCATGTAATTACATCGCGTGCCGATGAAACGAGCTGTCGACGACACGTCGTTCGATGAACTGATTTGACCGCCAATGAGTGACGACCGCCAGTAGAATTTCGGGGAAATAATTCTGCCGGCTGCCGGGAGATTCGACCCTACCCGAGAATCACCACGGTTGTTTTTTTTTGTTTTCCAACATTCTGACTTGTGTACCAGCTTAGTAGTACTTCTTCGGATATTACAGAAAAAAACGATAGCAGCCGCAAAAACTCTGACAGCCCGGCTCACAGTCATGTGGGAGACTGACAGGTTCTCGTCTGTCGCCACCATGCCTTGAAAGCGACCGGTTCCGAAGAATCGGAGCGCGCAGAAAACTTGTTGTTCCACGGTGATGGTAGACGCGATTGTCCGCCGCCTCGAAGTCCAGGCGCCGAACGAAGCTCGTCGCAGAGTCAACGCACAACGGCTTTCGATAGCCGGTCCTGTCGCCGAAAGTCGTCGTCGGGGAGTCGAAAGGCGTCCCGGTGGTCTCGGTAGCGACGCCGACGGTGGCGGAAGATAAGCTCGGCCGCAGCGTACGGCGCCGCCATGTTGACAAAGTTTTACTTCGCCTCAATCCGAAGGGAAGATTTCGAGCTCAAACCACGGCTCTCGCAAAATTCGGAAACGTCACTCGACAACTTCGACAAACGAGGTTTCTAATCACTTTTTTTTACACAAACTTTGGAGGGATTTGGAGCGTCATCAGGCCGCCTAGGGGCAATCTGCATTGCATTAATTTTAGCTTGGCGTAGAGATGTAGGGACAAACGGGCGCTACGTCATCGGGGAAGCCGTTCAATCAGCGGGCTCCTCGCGCCCCTCACGCGATGCACGCGCGCCCCGATGAACTTTGCTACATTCTGCCGCTCTCAAAGAAATGAGTGTTCTAATGATTGACACCTCGATCGGCGCGACGTCAGCGTCGCGAGAGTCCAATTAGCGCGTTCCGCAAACTTCGGCCACAAAGTTGTGCTCGACGAGTTTAGCGACCCAGAAGTTACGCTAACCTTGACAACACAGAACAAATTAGTTTTGAACACGTCGACGCGTGCACCGCCGAAACGTGCCCCAGATGTCCTACACATCAGTTTCACGATCAGTGCGAGCGCAATCAATGTGAGGTCGACGTTGACACTTCACGAGCTCTCCTTCGCGCGCATTTATGGTAAAAGAGAGAATAAAGAGTCATAGAACAAAGGAATTATTGCCACATATTTTCTGTTGTGTAATAAATGGCAGGGTAGATCTATGTTTTGACCGCCTAGGTTAACCCTATTTCGTATTTACGAATTATGATAAGCATGGGTCCACGTGGAACATATACAAACGCGGATTAAAATCCGGCTTGCTTAATTTTGAGACGAAAATAAAAATATAAATAATTATTTACATTCGGGTTATCCCTTATTTTGTTTAGATTCGTTACGTTGTACGCATCAGTGACATTAATCCGATCACTGATCAGTGAATGCGATGTTCCGTGGAATAAACTTTTTTATGTACCTGATCACTAGCGCCCCCTGCACAGAAAACGTTTTTGCTTTACGCGATGCGTGGCCAAGGCTTTCGTAACTTTGTGGTGCAGACCGCATTCCACGTGTGGCGGTGGTGTCAGGTGAGTCAGATGGATCGTTCCCACTTTAAATAAATACAAAAAATCAGTTTCTCATACTGCGACACTAAGTTTTGACGTAGGTGCAGCCAGAGCAGTCTTGCCTCTTCTTGAACTAAGAAATACAAATGAGACTTTCTCTGACCAGCCAACATCTAAGCCTTTCTCGTGTCGAGGTTTCGCGTGTCGCGTTTCATTTGACAGATAAAGGCTTAGCACATGTCGGTTTTAGAAAACATTTTTTGCTTGAGGTTTCTGAGGCAAATTCGCTTTCGCGAATAAACCGCACCACCATGCTGCAATTACGTACCGTGTGAAACTGATTTTTGTTATTTATTTAAAGTTGGGACGATCAGTTCCCAAGTAGCACAATACCCTGGCTCTGGCTCGCGCCAGGTTGGGCAGCCAAGAAAACTTTCCTTGGGCCATACTTGTTTTGCACCAAGGCTTCAGCTAGAGTCAACCTGGCATGCCAAGATTGGCAGTAAGCTGCAATTCTCCGTCTAGCCAATCTGGGCTCCATCCTGTAAATACAGCCTGGGCCAGGGTGGCTGTTTCCGGGTCAGCCAATCCTGGCTATACGGGGTAAATACAGCCCAGGCCAGAGTGGCTGCTTCCGGGTCAGCCAATTCTATACACCTTACCAAAAAACGCTCGTAAGCGGGTTGGGGTGGGAAATGGGTCAGTCTTGTTCGTTCCTTTGCCTTAGTGCTGCTGTGAAAAGAGGAAGCTCTCCCTAAAACGTGCCCCAAAACGAAGTCGGCTTGGATTCCGTCCGATCGTCAAGATGTGACTGTTGTCGACTGTGACTGTGTTATGTGAGATCTTTCTCAAATAAATTATTTTCAGATAACGCTGCATCGTGTGGTACGTACACTATATTGTTCGAATGTTAACACTTGCTAAATTGTAAGTCCGTGTCCTGTCCATCGGTAAACACGTTATTTGTGAGCGCGAAAAATGCATCCCTTTCGGCTATCTTCTGTTGTAAATTATTTTCGACAGCTAAGTGCGTTGTCGTTTCACTTGCGGCGAATCACGCGGCGCCATCAAAACTTATCGTAAAAACAACAACAAAAAACTAGAACGATACATTGCAGTCGCATTCGTTCTGTCGCGCGCGTAACAACAAAAATAGTTTATAGGTATTTTAGTGCTTTTTTTCGAATGAGGTACAATGCTTTCTCAATAACCCCGGGAAAATACATGCACCATGAAACACAAAATACAGCGGGAAAAGACGAGAATCTAGCCGCCAGAAGTGTTTGAAACTGCGGCTACCCAGGCTCGGCCTATCGAAATCACAGTCCACTCGGTTAAGGTTAACAGGGACGCCGGTGAGAGTCTAGTCTCAAACCCAGTGAATGGGCTCGAAAACGGTTTGCTGCCCCTGGGGTCAAGTGTTTCTTGGAATGGTGTATATGGGTAAAAAGAACTCGGACCAGGGTGGCTCTTCACTGGCGAGCCACTCTTGGTGATGATAATGTTGCAGTATGTGTTTTTCTACTTTTCTTTTGAAGGAACAAATATGCGGTCTGGCAACATGGCCGAACGCTCGCTGTTTCTTGTATTGGTTGGGCCAGGGAATCTCAGTGAATCCCAAGGGAAGCACACATCTTGGCAGTGGCCTGTCTATCTCAGCTGGCCCTGGCCGGGAAAATGCGAGCTCCAGCCAAGGAAGCGCACATCCTGGCAGTAGTCTGTCTATATCGGCCGGCCCTGGCCGGGGAAATGTGTTTCCTTGGCTGGAGCTCGCATTTTCCCGGCCAGGGCCGGCCCATATAGACAGACCACTGCCAGGAAGCGCACATCCTGGCAGTGGTCTGTCTATCTCGGCAGGCCCTAGCCGTGAAAATGTGAGCTCCAGCCAAGGAAACGCACTTCCTGGCAGTGGTCTGTCTATAGCGGCCGGCCCTGGCCGGGAAAATGCGAGCTCTAGCCAAGGAAACGCACTTCCTGGCAGTGGTCTGTCTATATCGGCCGGCCCTGCCCGAGAAAATGCGAGCTCCAGCCAAGGACGCGCACATCCTGGCAGTGGTATGTCTATATCGGCCGGCCCTGGCCGGGAGAATGCGAGCTCCAGCCAAGGAAACGCACTTCCTGGCAGTGGTCTGTCTATATCGGCCGGCACTGGCTGGGAAAATGCGAGCTCCAGCCAAGGAAACGCACTTCCTGGCAGTGGTCTGTCTATAGCAGCCGGCCCTGGCCGGGAAAATGCGAGCTCAAGCCAAGGAAACGGCATTCCTGGCGTGGTCTGTCTATATCGGCCGGCCCTGGCCGGGAAAATGCGAGCTCCAGCCAAGGAAACGCACTTCCTGGCAGTGGTCTGTCTATATCGGCGGCCCTGGCCGAGAAAATGCGAACTCCAGCCAAGGAAAGGCACATGCAGGCAGCGGTCTGTCTACATCGGCCGGCCCTGGCCGGGAAAAGGCGAGCTCCAGCCAAGGAAGCGCACATCCTGGCAGTGGTCTGTCTATCTCGGCAGGCCCTGGCGGGAAAATGCGAGCTCCACCCAAGGAAACGCACTTCCTGGCAGTGGTCTGTCTATACCGGCCGGCCCTGGCCGGGAAAATGCGAGCTCCAGCCAAGTAAACTCGCATCCTGGCAGCGGTCCGTCTACATCGGCAGGCCCTGGCCGGGAAAACGCGAGCTCCAGCCAAGGAAAGCGCACATCCTGGCAGTGGTCTGTCTATCTCGGCAGGCCCTGGCCGGGAAAATGCGAGCTCCAGCCAAGGAAGCGCACATCCTGGCAGTGGTCTGTCTATATCGGCCGGCCCTGGCCGGGAAAATGCGAGCTCCAGCCAAGGAAACGCACTTCCTGGCAGTGGTCTGTCTATATCGGCCGGCCCTGGCCGAGAAAATGCGAGCTCCAGCCAAGGAAACGCACATCCTGGCAGCGGTCTGTCTACATCGGCCGGCCCTGGCCGGGAAAATGCGAGCTCCAGCCAAGGAAGCGCAAATCCTGGCAGTGGTCTGTCTATCTCGGCAGGCCCTGCCCGGGAAAATGTGAGCTCCAGCCAAGGAAACGCACTTCCTGGCAGTGGTCTGTCTATATCGGCCGGCTCTGGCCTGGAAAACGCGAGCTCCAGCCGAGGAAACGCACTTCCTGGCAGTGGTCTGTCTATATCGGGGCCGGCCCTGGCCGAGAAAATGCCGAGTTCCATGCCAAGGAAACGCACATCTTGGCAGCGGTCTGTCTACATTCGGCTGGCCCTGGCCGGGAAAATGCGAGCTCCAGCCAAGGAAACGCACTTCCTGGCAGTGGTCTGTCTATATCGGCCGACCCTGGCCGAGAAAATGCGAGCTCCAGCCAAGGAAAGGTACATCCTGGCAGCGGTCTGTCTACATCGGCCGGCCCTGGCCGGGAAAATGCGAGCTCCAGTCAAGGAAGGGCACATCCGGACGGTGGTCTGTCTATCTCGGCAGTCCCTGGCCGGGCAAATGCGAGCTCCAGCCAAGGAAGCGCACATCCTGGCAGTGGTCTGTCTATATCGGCCGGCCCTGGCCGGGAAAATGCGAGCTCCAGCCAAGGAAACGCACTTCCTGGCAGTAGTCTGTCTATATCGGCCGGTCCTGGCCGAGAAAATGCGAGCTCCAGCCAAGGAAATGCACATCCTGGCAGCGGTCTGTCTAAATCGGCCGGCCCTGGCCCGGAAAATGCGAGCTCCAGCCAAGGAAGCGCACATCCTGGCAGTGGTCTGTCTATCTCGGCAGGCCCTGGCCGGGAAAATGCGAGCTCCAGCCAAAGAAGCGCACATCCTGGCAGTGGTCTGTCTACATCGGCCGGCCCTGGCCGGGAAAATGCGAGCTCCAGCCAAGGAAGCGCACATCCTGGCAGTGGTCTGTCTATCTCGGCAGGCCCTGGCCGGGAAAATGCGAGCTCCAGCCAAGGAAGCCCTTCCCTGGCTGTAGCGTGGAAACCTTGGGCCAGGAAATACAATGAAGTGCCAGGCTGGCGGACGATCGTATTCCTTGGGCGATGCTGGGCAAGCTAACTACAATCAGGCGCCAATATTGGCCCAAGCTGGCTCAAGAATGTGTGCTACCTGGGTTTGACTCAAGCGCCCGGTCATTGTTTTCAGTCTGGAAAAAACGCGGGGTCTGAGCGAGCGGATAATTGAACACGCGTGTTTAACGCCGCTGCAAGCTATGCAGATTTAGTTGAGCAACATTTTTTTCACGTTATTTTTCTTGAAGCGCCGACTGATTTGCGATTAGTTACTTCGTTCTGGAATAAACACCGGCCTCTGGAATCTGATTAAATGTGTTCTATTGTGTTTTCTAATTTACACATGCAGTGCAACAGTTTCTTGTTTTTGGCGTTTTTGTGAAGTCAGACATGGTACTGGTTTACAGACCCTTCTTGCGGTTGCGATGTACTGTCGGCACGGCCGTGTCAATAAAGCCCGACGATCGCGTCACGCCGACAAGCCCAATATTCTTAAAAGGAAATTGAGGAAACGGGTCCTGGCCAAAGGTCTAAGCGCGGAAACTCTTGGACGAAGCTGTGTCTGGGGCTATGTGATAATGAATGAAATTAAATTAAATGAATTTAAGCGCAAGGTAAAAACAC
Organism: Ixodes persulcatus; assembly: GCA_013358835.2. Lineage (NCBI taxonomy): Eukaryota > Metazoa > Arthropoda > Arachnida > Ixodida > Ixodidae > Ixodes > Ixodes persulcatus. The sequence goes on from JABSTQ010010187.1 coordinate 306,550, forward strand.
CATTTAAGTTTATGTAAGTAAAAGTGGCCGTATCGAGTACTTCAGGGTCCGATGAAAAGCAAGCTCCAGCCAAAAAACAATAAACGACGGCAATTGTCCGTCGTTCATTGGCGCGCTGAATCTTGCAAATAATAAACGACACCCGAAACCACTCCCCGGCAGTTCCGTGGAATCCTGGGGCCAGTGAATACAGTAAAGCGCCAGAAAATCCTTAAATGTTGGTAGCCACCTGTCTACTCTGGTCGGCTCGGACCGAGACAATACAAGGAACACCAAGCAAATCAATTTCCTGGCAGTTCCGTAGAATCCTGGGGTCAATGAACACACTAAAGCGCCAATGTTGGCGGCCGCCTGTCTACACTGGTCTGCTCAGAAAAAGAAAAGACAAGGAACGCCAAGAAAATCCCTTCCCTGGCAGTTCCGTGGCATACCGGTGCCCGGGAAATACGATGAGACGCCAGGCTGGCAGTTCACCGAATTCCATGGGCGGTCCCGGTCCAGTCTACTACGGATAAGGCCCAATCCTGGCTCCTGCTAGCCCAAGCAAGTGTGCTGCCTGGGCCAGTTTTATGCAGAACACAGTTAACGTGAATACGAAATTGGCCATTTTTTACGTTTTTGCTCCGAGTCGGTTGATATTACCGCTACATCTTAACCGTTTGAAGCGGCCTTGCAATCATAGTTAAGCGTCTGCCTTTGTTGCTATTTCCACGTGGCTTGGGGTTTGGGCAAGCAAGAGGGCGCGGAAAGAGTGACTAAATATCAGTGCGTTTAACCGGACGACGCGTAAACCTCCTCCACCTACAGGGGCGACCCGCGGTGCCGAAAGTGCGCGATATGTGAAATATTTGGTCCTGGGCTTATGACTGGTCAGTGCCGCTAAAAGCTTCCTTTAGTCGAAATACAAAATATATGTGGCGCGAACAGTTTCAGTTATTTATAAAAGTCGTTTTTGTTCGCTATTTTAGATCAGAAACGAAACAAATGCAGTTCAGAAAGTACTAAACAAGAAATGACCCGTCGACATACCTGCCACCAAGGGGTGGAAAAGGCGGAGCATACTAGAAAGGTGTCGTGGGATCAGGCACCGACGAGTGGAGAGCGTGGAAAGGTCCCGGATGTACGCGGCGGGGCTGCGGTCGTATTGACGCTCGTGGATCCGACCGGTTCCTAGCGTTCCGAAGGCCTTCGGTGGGCAGGTTGACTGCGGTGGCACCACTGCCGGCACTGTGTACGCACAGACGCTTCAACTCGCGCAAATCTGGTGTCTGCACACGCAGGGTGCCCACGCACACTGCGGGCAAACACTCACTCATTTGTAAAAGGCCGTGTTGGTGGATATGTGCGCGTTTTCATTGGCAAGGCCCACATTAACAAGACACGACTATCGCTTAGTCCACTGCGCTAGGTGCCGTATGGTCTAGCCTTTCTGTAGTGAGGGCTGATGTTACAACGGTATGAATGTGGCTAAGAAAAGCTGAACTATGCATGTTATACTGTTACGGGTATCTAAGAAACAGCGTAAGCTTTTCTAAAAACAAATTGACTATTTTGGCGAGGTTATACTGCACTAATAAAAATCTAGGTTACATTGTCCTTCTACTTTGACTGTTCTGGGGGACCAAGGAGGGCTAAATTGTCGGTTTTTACATGCAGCCGTGCCGTGGCCTACCTTACTTGAGCCTCATCATAACAGTAGCAATGGAAGCAGCTTTGCTGTGGTGCAGTAATTCTCAAACTGGGGTCCGCGGACACTTCGAGGTCCCTGAAAGGGGCCCTGCAAGCATATTTAAGCGTTTACATTTTCGCGGTTTCCATGACTCTTGGGTTCGGGCAAGCCAGCGGGCACGGAGAGTAACTAAATATCAGTGCGTCATATTTTAACCGAACGACGCGGAAACCTCCTCCACCTACGGGGGCGCCCCGCGGATCCGAAAGCGCGCGATATGTGACGTATTTGGTCCTGGGCTTACCACTGGTCAGAGCCGCCAAAAACTTTTTTTAGTCGAACTAAAAAATATTAGTGGCGCGAACCGTTTCCTTTATGTATGAAAGTGTATTTGTTCAGTGTTGTAGATTAGAAAAGAAACAAATGCAGTTTATAAAGTTCGGAAAAAAAGAGATGACCCGTCGATATACCCGCCACCAAGTGGTGGAAAAGACGGCGCATACTAGAAAGGTGTAGTGGGATCAGGCACCGACGAGCGGAGAGCGTAAAAAGGTCCCGGATGCACGCGGCGTGGCTGCGGTCGTATACGGGCTCGAGGATCCGACCGGTTCCGAGCGTTCCGAAGGCCTTCGGCGAGCAGGTTTGGCTTGCAGTTTGGCCGTTTGGTGGTATGGCAGCGCGAAGCGGCTCCCGTTCTGAACTGATCTTTACACCGTGTTTTCTGTCGTTTGTGGCCAATGAAGAGTCATGCCGACTTAGTGTTTAATCGTGCAGCAAATGCAATGCGAGCCGCCGTGGCTGCCCGCTTCATACAGCCTATCCAGAACATGCTTTAGTGGCGCACTCTCGAGCAATCGACATGGAGTGCTGCAGCCGTGAGCGCTCGCAGAGCTCACTAAACCTGCTCTAGTTCACGGCCATTCAAGCGACCAAGGACGTCATGAAGGAGGTTATTTTTTTTTTTGCTTTTTTTGTAATTTTAATTTGCCTATCACTTTTAAAACAAAGCGAAGTTCGAGAAAAGAAAAGCTTCATTAAGTTACTACGTTCAGTGCGTTCAGGTTTGGTGCAAATTAAAATCCAGTAAAAATGTCCTTGTAGGGCCCCTTTAAGCTGTTGCCCCGAATATGCATTTTGCACGAGAATATTATATTTCACGAGTCCTTTCTTTCCAGGACAATTACATAAAGAAAATTGAAATTACTTTTCGTGTAAAGCTGTGCATCGCTTCCTCGATGAGATTCGCGAAGCTTAACGTCAAAAGATTTTCAACTTGCGCACAGCTTGGGCGCTTCCAAGAACAAGAAAAGAAAACACACACACACATGCAGGTGTCATATTCTGACACTAATGCGAAAACTATTAGCGAACTAAAGAAAAAAGCTCTAAATATAAAAGGAAGCGAAGAGGATGATTATAAAATATAGGTAACCCATTTTCCCTTCTGCACACAGGGTACAGCGCCTCTAATTCATTTATTTTATTTTGTGCTCCAAGATTCTTCGTAAAACAAGTTAAAATATTTACGAATATATTCAAGCAAGACAAACGCTTTGGAGCTAATTCTGCCAATGAAATATTTTTATAACATCACAATAATGCTCACAGTTCTATATTATGCTCTGATCTTTAATTGCCTAGACACAATGCGAGACTGGATGAAACAACCATATACAAAAAGAAGATTCTCCCCGAGGTAACTTTACATTTCAAAATCAAGATAATCGCATCATGACATAAAATGTAAGCAAACGGAATTGATTACGGAATGGAAAGCAAAGAGACATGTGGGAAAGGGGACGACCCGTATTCTTTGCGTGCACTCCTTTGAAATAGCACATCGACAGGAACCAAGCCCAGACTAAAAGCAAATGTTGAATTAGAAACAAACACAGAAATGCGGAAGAAAGGATGGAGTGAGAGCTTGAAAAATAATTGACAGCAAGTTGTAACATAATCAGCCTGACAGAAGAAAGTAACTTTGATCTATATGTCTTTCGCATATGCGGTTTACATTGCAAGCACGTTTCGAAGAGAAATAAATATCGGTTTGTATAACCTGTTTGGTCCCGGCAAAATGAGTGAGCACCTTTTTAGAGTGGATTTAAGTACAATGTTTTGTTATAATACTTGTACATTTGTTACAATATTATAAATTATTATTTTATGATAATGTGCCTCTTTGATGAGTCAGTTTAGTTGGCGAAAGTCTGCGTATCCGATAATTATACTGCCTAATAAGATTATAAATAATTAGGTTTATTCCAGGTTTGTTTTCTAGAAAGTTAAGTTTATTTTAGTATGAATAGTTTATCGCGACCTTCCACAGGCCGTTTCGTCTATTTGACAGTTCAGTTGTTCCTTGAATTGTATTGCAATGCTTATGACAAGTAAAAACGAATGTTTTGAACAATTATTCACGCCTTATTTCTTAGTTTAATTAGATTTAAACAAAACAGAAAGCCCTACTTAATGATTTATTTTGGATACCCCGCTACCACAACATAGCATCACCCCATTGAGGAGAGGTTTTAAGTTCCGTATTTATATTTATTGAAACGCTTAAATGTCGAAAACAAAAACACTGCAACGAAACGCCGCTCTGCAGAGAAATACATTGTGCTGTCAGCGATGTCCAGCTAACGAGGACCTCAGCTAAGCTTTTTGCTTCTTTAGCTCAAAGTCCTTTCTTTACGGCTGGTCTTTGCTTTTCTTCTCTTTTTGCCTTTTCTCTCAACTGTCCTGTTCCCCCCGCCCCGCGCTGGTGCCCCGTTTCTTATCCTTTGCGCTTGCCCCTCGCTCGCGCGTCCTCCATATCGTCCCGAAAGTTCGGCGACCAAAATCCCAACAATAAGTACAAATAAAGTCCACTCTCCTCACATACTGGTTCTCTAAATACCAGTCCTCTCCCAGTCCTTAATTGTAATGAAGGAAGCCTTGTGATCTGAGAAGTGGCACACTCTTAGAAAAAGTGAGCACCCCCACCCCCCCTAGTCATCATGCGTTTTGACGGCTGTAACTACCCCACAGGCGTACTTAACTACCCACTGGGCTCGAGCAATTAAGCGTTACCACCCTGTTGGCAGGTGACAAGCATGGGGTATTCACGTTTTATAAACTCTTAAATTGAACATTCAAGTGCCTGCAGTCGTTTAATAGTAAAAGTCACTTCAAAAATCTCAAAAAGTACTTGAAACTTGTTTTCTTTGCTCTCTTTAGCTGTCTTCATCACCACCACGGGGCTGTCACGTGAAAATATCGCCTCCCTGATTGGCTGCTGCCGCTTCAAACGGCTCCGAGTTATTCGAGTTGCTCGTCCGTTTCGAGCCGGACCCGATCTCAGCAATTCGTGTCGATCTAGGGAACGCTAGGGAACCACCCGCCAGCAACCCCGAAATTCCTGGAAAAGTAGTCCTGTCTGAAGCGGGCCTAAAACCCGAGGCAGATAAAAAGTATTGCGGTTGTCCCTTTTGGTTCCGTCGCGGGTTTTACTGTGTACAGCAGTAAACAGCTGGAAGCTGGCGTCGTGCTCGAGGAATTTAACCAAATCTCTAGAAAAGCACAGGAAGCTACGCACGGGCGTGAGTTGACTCGAATGTTCGCCGGACGAGATACTCTTGTCGTCTTTTATTGTGCGGTTCAGTAAAGAGCGTGCTCTCATTAAAGGTGTGATCGGTCAGTTCTGCGTGCACATCAGTTGCAAATGGCCTCCTCGGTTTCGCCGAAATTGCACGCCTCTCATACCCAATATTTTTTTTTGCTTCCAAGTGCAGTGAAGTATGAAGCATTGAACACACTGTAAAAAAAACGACGTGAAAAATACGTGCATTTGCGCCGCCAAACGATACGCTGCAGCCTCATTTTTCGAGAAGATGAGTTTTCATCGTCATCCCGGGCGCGCGCCAGCTCGCGAGCTGCGCGCAGAGAGCCTGCGCCGTAGCCGCGCATACGCAGTGAAACGTGAGCCCGCGGCGGGACTCGTCAGCCTCGTCCAGAGCCTCGTCGTGCTCGTCGCGCGACCGACGGATTGACGCAACCAATGGAGGGACGCAGTTAACGCAGCGCCCTGTCTGATGCCTTGTTGACAGTTCTTCGCGCTCTTTGCTCGTCGGCTCCAAACGAAACCAACACGCTTGCAATCGCTTCGAAAGGTACGTATACACGACTTTATTACCTGCAGCGTTGAGTGGTTTGGTATACACTGATCAAAGTAAACATCGAAGGACAGAAAGCACACATCGTTTTGAAATCGCAGCTTATTTGAAAGCTTCTAGGTGTTCTCTGTTACAGGCGTGATTTCGACTGCGTGTACTCCAACGTAACGTCAGTCAGTGTTCACACTCGCGTAGCTTCGCTATCTGTTATCTCATGTGCGAAATGAGGTTCACGTAGAAACCAGGCCGCCGCGTCTCTTTCGGAGATTAAGCCTCCAGCCCCCTGGATTCCGGCGTGCTTGGCCTCCGCAACCGTTTGACGCATTGGATGCGCCGGCTCGTTCGAAGAGGCGTTGTTTGAAGCTCAAGAGTCGCCGAAGTGTTACCGGAGCTTCTTTTTACGAAAGTCACGTTCGGCGCTCGGCTCTGCGTTCGTCCACTGATCAGCGCTCGGCTCTGCGCCGACCACTGATCTATGGTGCCGACAGGCGCCGAACGGAGTTGAGAAACGCTAGCGAGTGTGTCAGATTTTCGTGACGCGGCCCAACTGCCCTGCTATCGGACGCGCAAAGCGAATGGTGTGAAGAAAATTGCACGCGTTTTCTATCTTCCCGTCGGCCGTGTTTCACCTCAGTCAGCGCATAGTGAATCTCGGCTGTACGTCGGTTGACTCCCGATTCCCACTACAACGGAGCCTCTTTGGTGTGATTTTATTCTGATGATCGTTACATCTTGCTTTTATATCTAGGATGCACACTTCTAGACGACCTTCTACACGTTGCACTGCTTGTCGACATGTCGCTGGTGCTTGAGACAAACAAATTGGAAGTCACTGCTTGCTCACTTTTAGGAGAACATATTTCATGTTCAACATCAGGTGTCCGAAGGCGGCACCCTGGAGTTTTTTCAGAGGTACCTAAATTTACTATATTAGAGTGTCGTATTGTGTGTTGTAGTTTCATTCAAAACCAAATTGCATTTTGTTTTTAATATGCCTTTTAACTGTTCACTAAAATTAAGGTTGCAATGAAACATTGGCCACGAGAAATGACTCGGCCAACGTAGCCGAAAACTTCCTCGCATAGTTTTCTCCATGGGTCATTTCGGATGTTGACACATTTTCTCATGAATAGTGAGTGTTATGCCTATGTGTTTCTTCTACTTTTCGTACAGGCACTTCTGTTAGATAAACCCAAGCAAGGGCAGCAAGACAGGCTTCTGGGGTCACACCAAGGTTAACGGCATTCCTGTTCGAGTCGAGAGTCTTGCCAACAAACTTCACTGAACCTAATGGTACATTGCCTTTCCTTAACATTTCCCTCTGAAATGTATGTGTGTGTGTGTGTGTGTGTGTGTGTGTGTGTTTTGTTAAAAGGGTAGTACAACTTTTAAACACCCGAACATTCCTAAGTGGTCCCTGTACCAGACAATAAAGTGTCTTAGGCCCACTTCAGACGGGGCAATTTCGCCCAGCAACTCACTGGCCCCCCGCGTTCACACGCAGCAACCAACAGCTGCAATTGCCATTATCGTTAAAATTTTATTTTTCTTCTACTATTTAGACACAGAATTATGCATTATAAACGTGTTTTTATAAATTTAAATGTCGTTGAGAATACTAATGCAACTTTCTGAAACGGTTTATTTTCAAAAATGATCAATTCCAAACCAGAACCAAGTCTTTAGTTGTCATCATCACCGGCACAGAGTATCAAGTGAAAATATCACGTCCCTGATTGGCCTGCTGCAGTTTCAAACGTCTTCGAATTGCTCCGAGTTGCTCACTTGTTTTGAGCCAGACGCGATTTCAGCAATTAGTGTCAAGCTAGGGAAAGCTGGGGAACAACCCGCCAGCAGCCTCAAAATTGCTGAGAAAGTTGCCCCGTCTGAAGTGGACCTTAGAGAACTGAATTCAAGGACCGTGGAGCTCTGGGTTAAAGCCCACCTGGAGACGTTTTGTTTTTGTTTGTGCCATTTGTAGTAGATAGATATATACTTTTTTAATTTTAACGTGTAGACGCGTAGTTTCACACTATACTTCGTCTCACCCTACGATGGACTAAAGCCAAAAGCTACGGACCGCCAGATCCAATCATGAGCCACATAATCGCGCGGTATTTTGCTTCGATGGACGTATCGGTGCCCCCGTCTCGGATCACTGTTGGGGATGGGCGGACAGTGGTTTGAATCAAATAGCGCTGAGTGACTCATCAGTTTTGCATTGCGAAGAAAGCCACGATATACAGGCTCTTTACAGTGTCGAAGCTATAGAAATGATGCAGCGCTCTTTGATTTGGAGCATTATTCGTCTACCCCTAATCAATTTTAGGCATGATATAGATAGCGTGGAACGGGATTGGACCTCGCGGCCCGTGGCTTTGGCCTTTAGTCCATCGTAGGATGAGACGAAGTATAGTTCACATTTAGAAGTGCTTTTATTCACACTCTGTGGCTCCCTATATCAACAGCTTCTCGGTGAGTTATTGCAAGCTCTGCAAAGGGAGGGGTATCTTTCTGCCCCTTGCAGGCTGTAAACCTGTGGCTTACTACACAGCTCCAGCGGGTCGCACCTCGCTCGCTGGCTCCATCCTGAAGCATGTGCGCTGCATGAGTCACGCCACACCGTAAGGCCATACACGATCGGGTCGCACCACCTGGCACCATTCGTCACTGCACTTGGCTACGATATGGTGGCATGGTCGGGGCATGAAGCAGGGGCACAACTTGGAAATACTGATCTTCGTTACATCTGAAACGCATTTTTTGTTTCTTTTTTGTTGAGTTATCAGCATTTTAAGAGTGACGAAGCAAGCTGCAGCGACAGCAAGAAAAATAATTTAAAACCGCTCTCACCGAGAACCTATTACGAGTGCTAGGAAGCCACAGAGTATACTTAAAACGCTTCTAAAGGTGAATTAGCGTATAAGTTTATGTGCTTGTGCCTCAAAAATAAAAAAAAAACAAGTTATATATAATAAATAAGGGCCAAAACATACATCAGGAGTACTTAAACTAGAACAAAACAGTCTGTAAGTTCAAAATTTGACACCTCGAACCACTCAACCACCACCCCGATCTTATTTCCAGGTTGTTTATCGAGGCATGTGAATCTCTTTCTCAGCTGATGGCTGCAAGAGGGATTGCTTTATTTTTCTTTACTTGACTATTTCCAAGAATCTGACAAGGCACCAAGAATAAAACCTCATTTGTCGGCCGAGGCACTGTGCTTGCATCAAAGCGAACAAGCCTGGCTTGCTAGGCTTATATTTTGTTTCGTTACCTGTGCAGGATTCCGTTGCCGCTCATCAAAAGAAAAATAACCGTGACTAATTCTGACTTTTTCTGGTGTGCAGGTATCCTTGGCAGTAAACACTGCTAAATCAGGCAAAACATATATAATTTTTCTCTTTTAGCAAAGACGCATTGTTTAAGCATGATGAGCCACACTATTTGACTAGGGTGAAACAGAGAACGAGCCTCTTCACTTGGCTTTGTCTTCATCTCTCACATACATTATTTCTTGCCCTCTTTGGTCTTGTATCAGGCATTTGTGTCTCTGTTCGGCCAAAGCATCTGTGTTAGAGTAAGACTGGGTTGTTTTGGATATGTGCAGGTATTCTTCGCCGCAAATGGCTGCCAATCAGGAACACGAGTTTGTTCTCGGCCATCAAGAGCAAGTATTTTCAAGGTGAGCTATTTTCCGCCTATATGAGTTTTTTTGTTCCATTTCTCTTGGATGCCACTTCCTATGTGTAGTGGTCCCCCTGCATTAGTACTTTGTTGTCTCTCTTCTGTAAAAACACCCTAGTTTGACTAAGACCGGGTTCTTTCTTATACATGCAGGTCTTGGAGGCAAGCAGCAGCCAATCAAGGCCAGAAGTTTGCCCTTTGCCGCTCATGGCAAGAGCTTTCAAGGTGAGTGATTGATGCCTATCTGAGTTGTGTGTTTCATTCCTCACAGACACTCTATTTCCTGTCTTTATAGTGGTCTTTTGTCAGGCTTTTGTGTCTCTGTCCGGCCAAAGCATCTTTATTAGACTAAGACTGGGTTCTTTCGGATATCTGCAACAATTCTCGGCAGCAGATGGCTGCCAATCAGGAACACGAGTTTGTTCTCGGCCACCAAGAGCAAGTATTTCCAAGGCAAGCTATAGCCCACCTATATGAGTTTTGTGTTCCATTCCTCTTGGATGCCATTTCCTATGTGTAGTGGTCTTGCATTAGTATTTCGTTGTCTCCCTTCTGCAAAAACACCCAAGTTTGACTAAGACCGGGTTCTTTTTTATACATGCAGGTTTTGGAGGCAAGCACCAGTCAAATGCTAGAAAGCCTGGAATTGTGACGAATGTTCCCGCATGGTAGAAAGGGCCAGACAGGCCTTGCGATGATGATGCACGTAATGCAAGTTGCAAGCCAGCTGGACGAGATTGACGAAAACACGCGTTTACTCCACTGACGTCTCACTCCTGGTTAGTTCACTTAATAGAGCGTTCACCTTGAAATGGAGAGGTCCCTGGTTCGATACTAGGACCAGGCGAATTTCATTCAGTCGCGCACTTGTCACCTAGTTATGTTCGGACATTTGTGTTTCTCTTTTGTCCCCCTTGCTCACCTTGCTCACCGTCTCCAGGAATCATTTTCGTCAAGCCTTGTGAGCGTTTGTTTTCTAGCTTCTCAGTCTCGAGTCCACTCGCGCACCCTCATGTCTAGATATCTAGATAGGCGGGAGTACTTATGTAGAAATGGTGGATGGCAATACACATACACTGCCGTCATCTTTATCATACTTCATTATTATCAAAGGTGAATTTGACATTTGGAATACTTTTTTTCTTCACATGAACTATTTCATATGACTAATATGTAGTATAATCAATGACAGAAAGAGAATGGCCGGGCGTCTCTTTTGAACGGACGGCCTCCAGCACGCGTTTGTCGCTTTTCAACCTTCTTTGGCTGCCCGTGCACACTCGAGGCTCAAGTGTAATTAAAGAAAACACACGTACAGAGGGCGAAAATACTGAGGCTTTTTTCCGCCGTTCTCGTTTTGTCAGTAATTATAGCGTGTAACTTTTGATTGTCTAGCTCAGCTTAACGTGGACATAGTTCAGGAGGGTAGATTTGGCCAGTGCGTTTAATGCATATGCATTTGTGCAGCTGAGGCACTTTCCAAATCAAGTATCCTTTGCATCTGGTCCTCAAAAAGACATCCTTTGGAGGCTGCTCGAGAAATTCTAAGACATAATTGTTTTGTATAATCCTATTACGCATCGACTTCCTTCGACTTAATAGGGAGTCTAACCAGCCTGTTGAAAAATAGAAGCAGCTAATTATTTTGCATTTAATTGGTATATCAGTATTCAGCTAGCTATCTTGAGTCATTAGTTGGTGAGATGCAGTCTCTATGCAACTCATACATTTTTAACATTCATAGAGTTCCTTTCCAATCGCCTTTTCGCTGGTCTAGGATGTGCCATAATATGGTATGCTTGTATCGTTCCGTTCCCGCCTGCATTTGTTCGTCCTAATCCATGTATAGGTATAGGACGTTTATAATACGATATGCATGCATGGTTTCGTCTCCCTGCATTGTTCCGCCTTATTTCACTATGCTTGTACCGCCTTTTTGGGCTGGTGTAGAATGTTCGATATTGCAATATGCTTGTATGCGGCTTTTTCCATCATCGTTCCATCATCGAGATTTTCCAATAGGGTACGCCACAGTTTTAATAACCAGCTCTGTAGTCAGAGTTTTCGCAGTGCCATATGCCTACTCAAAACAAAGTTAATGGTAGCATTACAGGCATAAGAGTGAAAATATGCTAAAGGAATTGTGCAGATTCCATAAGGTTGCCTCTAGTAGCTCTTATATGAACTCTCATTGATACCGGTTTGACTTCCCGTATGAAGCCATACAAGATTTAGCTACCCATTTCGGATTTCTATATGCAAATCTATAGCAAATACTTTCTAGACAAAATCCTGCACAAAACGAAAACAGGAAGTGCCTTCCTGTGAGACGTCTTGTATACAAGTTTACAGAAAATGCTGGATTTCCAAAATGAATGAATACAAGAAATGCCTTCCCGTGTGCCTTCCTTCAAAAACGTGCACATGAAGTGCCTTCCTCTAAGACCTCCTGAATGAATTAATATGGGAGTTTTCAATAAAGTATACATGTTTGTTTTTTTGCTGGAAGCAAAGTACCTCATACAAAAAAGATAGCCTTTAGCTGAAATGATGCAACACAAAATAATCGTGTAGAGAGTATACACAACATTACAACCCTATTAATGTTAGAGGATGCCTGTTGGCTTTAATAAAGCAAAACAAGTTGTTTTTCTAAGCTTCCTCATCTTAGCCTTATCTATTAGAGATTTTTATGATTGTCCGCTGTTCCTGGGGATTTAGGACAAGCAATCTTAGGTAATACCCTAAGCCGAAATGAGCTGGGGAATTGAATGTGCATCCAATCGTGTTGAAAATTCCGACGGCATAGCCGCCGGCTTAGGCAGGATTACTTGCTGTGATATTCCTGTCACAGATTTAGCAAAAGTGTGGGTTCTGCGTAGGACACACAGTTATAATCTGGAATGCCTATACAAAATAACAAATTGTTTTACTTGTTTCGCCTTGAAAAATGCATTTTGTTTCCTGGTGAGGTTTCAAGAGTTAATTGAAATAATGGAATTATATTTTATGTAAATGAGTAGTAAATATATCTGCAAATATTGTCCTAAACGGTATACAGTATTAGACATGGTAACCTTAAAGCGATGGGACAAAAAGGACGGACAGGCGAAGCTCCGTCCCTTTTTGTCCCCTTGCTCTGGGGTTACCACATCTATCCTTAACCAGCTCGCCTGCCTTCTTGCTTGAACTTACAATATTGAAACATAATATAAAGCCTGGCTAGGCACAATTCCGCGTACAACGGTTTTTGGTTACAACTTGGTTTACCAAAGTTTTCCTTGATTTTTTTTTATTACAGTTTAAATACTTTTTGTTTAATAAATATAGCGGACTTCTGGTAGGTGTAAATTAAGTACCTTGAAGGGGTACACCATCATTCAGTTAATGACTGTTTATATATTAGTTCGTTTAAATTAGCCTAATTTTTTACATGAAAACCAGGGTGTCGAACCGGTCATTATTTCGGTTCGGTTCAGGTTCGGGTTCAGTAGCACTGTATTTTGTTCCGGTTCGGTTCCGGTTTAGGGTAGCGCACATAATATCACTCCGGTTACCGGTTTTAATAAGCGCGAACCGGTTCGAACCGGTTCTTAACTCGACCTTCGAATGTGGCAAGGCTATTACTTGTATATTAGTGTTATTAAGTGAACTATATATAAGCGACCGGCTTTTCATTTTTATGGTGTTTTTTGCACACTCAGCTGTGCAGTATTTCAGACCCTGTCAGAAGAAGGCGTATTTTCGGGAGGGGTCTATAGACCTTTCCAAAAAAGAGCTTGTGGCCGGTGCCATCTTCAGTGTTCGGGCGTACAGGGCGTGATTTGCTCGCTTTCCGAAGCGACAAACACGCACGTGCTGGGCTGTGAAGATCACACACTGGCTGTGATTTTGTAAACAGTAAAAAGGTCTCTAGCTCGATTGCTTGCCCTCCATATGTATTAATTTGTTTTGCTCTGCACACACGTGTTTTTTTTTTTTGTTTTTTTTTTTTATACGTGCTACCTGTTTTCGGCACCCAGTAAGATGTCACAGACAGGGGAACGAGAGGAAACAAATGTGCCGTAAAACACAGAAACAGGGACATCGAGTGCGCAGTTGGGGTAGTTCACCGAATTCCGTTAAGCTGTGGTCATGTATACATCGGCCAGACTGGCCGATGGATCAATGACCGGGCACGTGAACACGCACGTATACAATGAAATGTGGCTACATCTTGACAGCGTTTCGGGTTGGGACGGGAAAACGCTGTTCTAAAGATCTCGTGGCGATGCATTGTCTAGTTACTTTGTCTTTTTGTCTCAAATAACGCTCTATGCAAATGACCCGTCTATGCAAATGACCCGGTCTGAGGGTCTCAGACCGGGTCATTTGCACCTGTCAGCCACCAAACAAAGTTCCGGTAATGCCACCACAGCGAACAACGTTTCTCAAATGCTCAGTTGAAGACGATTAAAGAGGACTTTAAACAAAATTGAGAAAATGGTTGAACAGGCGACATGCTGGCCTTGCTAGTCTGACAAGCCTAAAAAAAATAAAGACACATTTTCTTCATTCCCCCCCCCCCCCCAATCCTCCTTCTCCCCCTGGCCTCCTTCCAGGGCGCGGCGCGTCGGCGAATCATCGCCGAGTAACGTTACCTCCGACAATCCATGTTTTTTTTTTGTTGTTTTGTAAGTTAGCATTTCGAGCACGTTGAAGAAAAGATTGTTTTTCATTGAAAAGGACCACAGGCGACCCTACAAACTATACTGTCGATGCAGCGCGGTACTTGTCCCCCCTTCCTTGAGGGTGTCGCTGCACTCAAGCTGAAGGTCACGTGGTGCGCTCTCGGTGCTCGATTGGCTAAATGGCTCATCAACTGCAACTGTGGTCCATCTTGAGGTCAAACATTCGCAGACGCGCAGGCCCCCGTGCCTACAGCGGCGCAATCCACTCCGACACTTGGACATTCCGTGGTCAAGCGGCCAAGCGGTGCTTTGAAATCGCCGCCACCGCTACCGCGCCGCCAGGGTCAATCCAAGAAACAAAGGAAAGTTGAAGCTCTCCAGACGATGATGTATTTTTTATTATGTATGCAATAAAAACTAAATGCAAAAATATCTGACAGTATGTAGGATTAGTCTCGGCAACATAAGAAAAATATGCGCCCGCAACTTTTCCCATTTAGACCACTTATTGACACAATTGGCCCTGAACCGTTATCGTTGAACCGGTAACCGCCACATCAAATTATGGTTTCGTTCCGGTTCGGGTTCAATATGAAGCGTTCGATTTCGGTTTCGGTTTTGTTCCGGTTCGGTCAAAAATAACGGTTTTGATCCGGTTTTCGGTTCGGGTTCGGGTTCGGTTCGACACCCTGATGAAAACATAAATGTCACAAAAGTTACATTTTTTACCTAGATGATGCGATGCTTAATGTGTGAAAGCTGACAATAAGAACGAAACTCAACGACCCATGAGGAGAGGAAAAATAAAAGAAGATATTCATAGGTGCCGATTTAAAGGGCAAGCTTCAATGTTTTAAGGTAATTTACTTCAGTGTATGGTGAAGCCATCTCATGTAACTTAACAAATCGGCTCGCTAAGACTTGACTTGTGGTCATGTTTTTTTTTTAATTATGTCAACAAACCGCTAAGCAAGGTATCAGGTTTTGTACATAACCGTAGTCTTCCACGGGTTTCGCAACATTTCGCATCGGCGGAATTCAGAAGATGTTTTCCTCAAAAATATGAAAAGTCGCAATACCTAGGGTGATTTAGATAAGACATGAGTGATGTTTTGAGCGGAGACTAACTAGCATTATTTATAGTTAAGTCTTCAACCAGTGCCTGTTCTTAAGGGAAGTAGAACCTGCCGCACTCAAAGCAATAAAATTCATGACAGAGGATGTTTCGATGGACGCAGCCGGGCAAACTCCTTGATGTCTCAACCAAAATGTCTGGAGAGTCAGAAATAAATGTGGAAGAGGCAAGAGAGTATGAATCTTTTTTACGACACCGCCCCTTATAGTTGCCCGTGTTTTCTCAAGTCGCCATGAAGCTGTAAGGTTGATTCGCATTGTCTTACCGCAATAGCCGTGATTGGATAGCTTTCGCAGGGTATATCTTATGTGTTTTGTGCACGTACGGTGCTGTCGGCTAGATTTAGTGGGGAATCAGTCTCGTGATAATTTGACGTCATAGTGCCTCGTGATACCATGTCGCATGAAGTAACAATTTTCCCGTTAAATTTTGCAGAAAAAAAGGCCTGCCGATTTCAGCGAATACACTTTCGGTGAAATATAGCAGACCCTTACTGTGAGTTGACGTCATTCTGCCACGTTGCACCATTGTACCACAAGATGACAATGTGTCTCGTGACGTCACAGCGTCATGTGATGTTGTGGACCCACGTGACGTCACAGAGTGACGTGAACACTGTCCTCTAAACTGAGCGAAACGTAGGTACGCTCAGTTTAAATACGTCAGTGTGACTGCGTACAGCAATATGCAGCGCTTCGGCTGTTGTAGATGTGATTGGCAGGACGAGGCAGAAGCCGGGGTTTTTAACGTGGAACGTTTATAGGCTAAATTCTCAGGTAAAGTGAAGCCTCGAAAAGCATAAACGCGAATTTCCCCGCTAAATTTAGCGGGGAAAATGACGTCACATGGCTTCATATCACGTGCCCTATACGCAAAATTAGTTTCCCTGCTTAACTTGGCGGAACATTTTACGTTCCTTGACGGATAAGCAAATTTGGTTCCCCCACTACATTTATCGGGAAATTGACGTCACGTGATTTCAAGACCAAATCAGTTTCCCCGCTAAGTTTAGCGAAACAAATGGTGTCAAATGACTTATGGCCACGTGACCTATACAGAAATTTAACTTCCCCAATTTATTAAGCGAAAAAGTTTACCTCAAGGGACCCAAAAATTCAGTTTCCCCGCTGGATTTAGCGGAAAAGCTGACTCCCCTTCACCTACACATAAATTCAGTTTACCCGCTACCCATCATACCCCATACTCTGTGGACACAGGTCGACCCGGCGGGAAACGTCAATGGTTCAATGAGTCAATGGGGTGGGAAGGAGTCAACCGCGTGGAAACGTGTGGGTGGATTCAATGGGGTAGAGAGGAGTGGAGAGGCTTGGAGGCACAGCTCGAGAAATAATGTCTGGGGGTTACTAGTGCGA
Source organism: Ixodes persulcatus (assembly GCA_013358835.2). Lineage (NCBI taxonomy): Eukaryota > Metazoa > Arthropoda > Arachnida > Ixodida > Ixodidae > Ixodes > Ixodes persulcatus. Next base: position 323,241 of record JABSTQ010010187.1, read on the forward strand.
AAGCAAGAACGTTTCACGTAGCAACACAATTGCAGGGCAATTCGCGGTACATATTTTGCCGACTCTGTTTCAAAACGCGGCAAGAGCCGAGCCTCGGTTATAGAGGCAAATAAAATCGTCTCGTGTTTTCTTAAACTTTCACAAAATCTCCTTTATTCATCACGAAATCGATGTCGTAGCCCTTATTACGCCAAGCTAACTATTTTTTGTCTTCTTTCGAATAGTTGTCCTAATGTAAACTGGTTTTGGATGGTTACTCAAGCTAAGGACAGAACGAGCGGCTTGGTAGGGATAATTACACTTGAGGAAGAAAACGAGAAGGGACGGACAAACACGAACTTCCAATTGGCAGCAACATTTAATGACAACAAGAGTTTGCTTATATACAGGAAAAGGGGGGGGGGGTGCATAAAGGGGTGGAAAGGAGGAGCACTATGCCGTCAAGAGTACGTCGCTGTCGGGAACTTTGCGGGAGAAAGCTCCAAACTAAGAAATCTTATCTCTTTTCCCGAAAAGGCAATGGAGGGAGAACCGATGTTGTCCTTGGATCGACTCATGGCGAAGGCAGCTAGAATCTCCCGACCATACCTCGAGGGGTGACCCCGATTCTCGTAGTAGAGGGAACGACGGCCGAGCAGGAAGTACATTCCGATGCGTGTTTGGCGATCGGGTGGTGAATAACCTCTCAACCGTTGGGGACCGCTTTTTTAACCTCGTTCGCGTGCTCTCTCAGGCGGTCGTTTAAGCAGCGCCCCGTTTGACCGATGTATCGGGCACCACAGGACATAGGAATTGAGTAAACACACTCTTTGCGGCAAGGAACGTAACAGGTTTTGTGGTTCTTTTGGCAAGCGGGCGCCGGTCCGGGGCTGTTGATTTTTTTACAAATAGCTACCAATTTAAACTTACACGAGAAAACCACGTTGGTGTTGAAGCCCTGAGCTATTTATTTCAGTCGATGCGAAATATTATGAATGTAGGGGATGCACGCAAAGTGGGACCTTGGAGGCGGCTTTTCGGATGGAGGCCCTGTGACAAGTCTTTTGATGGCAAGCTCGATCAAGTCGTTTGGGTAACCTGCCTTGAGAAGGCGGCCTATCTGATTGGACAGACTAGTTTCGGAAAGGTGATGACACGACTTGGATTTGGCAGCACCAATAAGGTTTCGGACAATACCAGTTTTTACGTTATTTGAGTGCGAGCTGCTGAACGACAGAACAGACTTCGCAGACCTCTGCTGATTTGACCAGCAGATCCCGGCACTGGTGGGGAGTAATCCCAGATCAAGGAACTGTAATCCATCGAGGTGACACCCAGAGTCAAACCTGAACCCCCCCCCCCCCCCCCCCCTCCGCCCTCAACTTGTCCGGAGTGCTGTTGTCCTCGTCTACAGAAAGCCTTCTGGCCCACGGGCCGAAGTAGGCTCCTGCGGTCGCCAACACCAGAGTCGACCAGCTGGCCGCGGTGTACGAGTTCGCCGCCATGATACCGGAGGACACCCGTCAGGACTTCGTAGCAGCAGGGTCAAGAGCTGTGTGCTTCCATGGTGGGACAAGGAAAACCAAGAATGCTGCCACCACAGCTATCGAGGAACTTCAGTCCGCTGAGCTGAGAGTTCTTCAAGCCGACAAGACGGGCAGGTTCGTCATCCTCAACAAAGAACAAATGCTGGAGAAGACCGACGAAGCGCTGAAAAATAACTTTCTTCCTCTCAAGTCGAGGCCGTCCGGTTCCCTCAGGTCTAAGATGAAGGCGCTCTGCGACTCCTCCGACCTCGCTTGTCTAAAAAGTGCAATTCTTGCTCCTGCTAAGCAGTACCTATCCATTTTCTTTTCTGCCATGACACATAAGCCTGGAGTGACTTTCCGAAGCATTATTTCGGAAACAGGGTGCTGGCAGAAGCCATTGGCAATGTTCTTACAAAAACATCTTGAAACCTTGGACCTTCCTCAACCTTTCCGACAAAAAAATTCCGAGGACCTTATCCCAACGTTAGATAATTTGCATGCCAGTATGGGAACTGTTGGAGTGTTCTCTCTTGATGTAGTAGATTTGTATTATAGTCTCAATGTGAAACGCCTTCTGGGGTTCATGTCAGAAGCTGTGCACTTAAGAGGCGTTAGAGATTTTCAAACTTCCTGTGGCATCTCACTCTCAGTATTTCTTGAGTTGATTCGCCTGTATCTTCAGTCCACCCTAGTCGAACACGAGGGCACAGTGTTCCTTCAAAAATGCGGTGTGTGCATAGGGTCGTGCCTAGCGCCCATCCTAAGCGAAATCTTTATGTTTCACGTTGACACAAAGGTTCAATCAAACCTTGAGTAGGAATTTCCCGAAGCCAGGGTTTATCACCACGTAGATGATTATCTTATCCTTCATTCCACTAATTCAGATACCGCAGCGATTGAAAGCGTTTTCCAGAAGAACGCCTTCGGGCTCACGTTCACAAAAGAGACCCCCTCACTCTAAAAAAGGGGTGTAGACGTTACACCCCTTGTCACATATACGGCACCCCAAACCTTCAGTTCGACGTACAGCGCGCTGACGTCTTACTGACTGCCCCAACTTTTGCGAGAGGGTTGATGACGGTGCGGTATGACATATTAAACAGCTAAAGTACGTACCAAAGTCTAGAGGAAAAAAACTCACAGGTTTTGCAGTTGAGCCTACAAAACCCCGATAACTTTTTTTGCAGTCAGTCACTCTTAAATTGACTATTTTAATGAGTTGTGCAACTAGGCTATCAAGCCGCTCGTGAAGTTTGGTAGCGCCGGTACAACGTCAGTGCGCTGTACATCCAACTGAAGTATTGGGGTGTCATATATGTTACAAGGGGTGTAACGTCTACACCCCCTTTTTTTAGAGTGCTCATCTGAGGGATTACAGTTCCTTGATCTGAGATTGGTCCCCACCAGTGTCGGGATCTGATGGTCTAATCAGCAGAGGTCTGTGAAGCCTGTTCTGCCGTTCAGCAGCTCGCACTCAAAAAACGTAAAAACTGGTATCGTCCGAAACCTTATTGCTGCTGCCAAATCCAAGTCGTATCATCACCTTTCCGCAACTAGTCTGTCCAATCAGAGAGGCCGCCTTCTCAAGGCAGGTTACCCAACCGACTTGATCGAGCTTACCATCAAAAGACTTGTCACAGGGCCTCAATCCAAAAAGCTGCCATCAAGGTCTCACTTCGCGGGCATCCCTTACATTAATAACATTTCGCATCGACTGAAATCAATAGCGCAGGGCTTCAACAATAACGTGGTTTTCTCGTGTAAGTTCAAATTGGCATCTATTTGCAAAAAATTCAACAGCCCCGGACCGGCGCCCCCTTGCCAAAAGAACCACAAAACCTGTTACGTTCCTTGCCGCAAAGAGTGTGTTTACTCAATTCCTATGTCCTGTGGTGCCCGATACATCGGCCAAACGGGGCGCTGCTTAAACGACCACCTGAGAGAGCGCGCGGACGAGGTTAAAAAATGGTCTCTAACGGTTCAGAGGTTATTCACCACCCGATCGCCAAACACGCATCGGAATGTACTTCCTGCTCGGCCGTCCTTCCCTCTACTACGAGAATCGGGGGTTGATGGAGTCCGGAAATGATCCGGTATCTTCCCCAGCGGGTGCTCCATCTTTTCCAGACGTGGGAATCTCTGAAATCCAATTTTTCAGGAAGCTCGACCGCGAAAGGGTTGAAGAAAGAAGGACCGCTGCTCGCCCGGGAGCTGCTCGCCTGGGAGGTAGAAGTGCCGGAGCCGTCACTGTTCTCGTTCATGGAGCCGGCCCGGTGGAAGATTTCGCTGCTCTCGTTAGGTCTCCTCCTACTGTGGTGCTTCTAGCTTCCTCGGAGACGATATTTACCGGTTGCCGAATCCCACCGCTGCCACCATGTCGTGTTACCGAGGGCTAGGTAAAGAAGGGCCGAGACCAGAGGAACTAGAACACCGTCGGGTTTATACCTCGCTCATGCACACCACTAGTCGTCTTCTTTTTTCCCCACACGCATCCCAGACCGCGAGGCGCTTTTATGACAAATAGAAGTTGAACTATGAGAGTTCACGACTGTGTACTGACTTCGGTCAGAAAGCCAGTCTTTGATCCACAGGATGATGTTACTATCTAATTTTAGATGGGTAAGTTTTTGCAACAGACGCTTATGTGGTACCCGGTTGAACGCTTTGGTGAAATCAAGAAAAATAACATCAATTTGGGAACCGAAGTCAATAGAAAGATGGATATCATGAATGAATCCTTCGAGTTGAGTCTCGCAGGAGTGACCCTTCCGGAACCCATGCTGGTAATTAAAAATTAATTGATTTTCCTCTAAAACGCGAATTATGTTCGAATGTAATATATGTTCAAAACGTTTTGAGGCTATGCTTGTGATGGATATTACAAGCATAGCACTCGTATTTTAAGACTGTTCACCCTTTTTGTGCGCGCGGAGTTAGGATTTTAATGATGCAAGCAAACACCAAATTATGGCAGCTATTTTGCTCTAAAGATGGGTACGTATCACCATTTAGCCTGTTGTTCGACCATAAAATCCCACCTAAGCTATTTTACCCGCCGAATGAGAAACCCGCACAGGTCACAAAAACGCCTCATGTGCCATCTACATGTATTGGGCGTGTGAGCTCCGACCGAGATGGCAGTGACCTAGACATTGTGAGTGTGCATGGTGAGCTATTATACTAGCTCACCTATAGCGGTCATTTTTTGTTTTTTTTATTATTGGTCCAGAGTTTTTGAAAGACAGAAACAGGGGTTAGAGTTATTTTTCTGCTGCTAACTTAACGCTTATGGCGGCCACTACAAAAGATGCCAAATGGGTTAATTGATTAAGTAATTCACAAGGCAAGACCTTTTAACTTGTTGACTAAATGTTAATTTTGGGGGCGCCTTGTATATGTAGGATTGAAGTTCGACAGCATAATGGTATACCCTTGAGTTACACATTTTAGGAAACCTTTGTAGTGGCCCTAAGTGGCGAGCATTGTAACCCTTGTAAGTATTTTCACATTGCAATGAGCGCCAGTGATGTCGATCCCTTCTCCTTGCTCCGGCCATGCCAGTAAATCCGGCTGCGGCATCATCAATGCTCCTTTTCTACTTAGTTTCGGCTTCAAATTGTGTACAAGAGTGACATTTCTCGGCCCGTGGCACCCACTATGAATTCATTTACAAAGAAACAAGGCACGATTAGACCGTATTAGGTTAGGTGTCCGTTCTGTAAAAAAACATTATGACAACAAAAACAAACAAAAAATGAAAAAGAAATGCAATGTTTTTGGTTAAATAATAAATTAATAACCAATTTAATATGTTTTCGAGTTCATACCATGACCGCTCTTTTGCCTCCAAGGCTACTGTCTTGATTATTATTAACGTTATTTTTGTCCAGCACGCCTGCATCTTTGCACTATTTGGATTATCATCAAAATCTGTTTTTTTAACCGACTACACATCCATTTTCTATAAGCTATGATTGAAATTATCCACACACTTCTGAAAACCCAAAATACAACCAGATGCATCCTTGTCGATCTTGTTCAGTGTCCGGCGCATAAAACATTGAAGTAATCTTTGCTAACATATATGAACTATGGTTATAATGCATTTGTTAGATTGTTTCTCGGTTAATATATTTCGCGCACAAGTTTACACTGTTTTTTAACCGTTAGTGTGTCTCTTGCCTGGCGTTAACCACTTTAGACTGGGTTTGTACTGGTCATGCATAAAGTGCGGTCGTGCAGAGTTGCATGAGTTTTTGATTGCTTCGATCTACTGGACTGGTGAGAAAGCGAACCATTGTTTTAAACTATGTCCTAATAGGAATCGAAATCAATCCTAAGACGTTTGTCGCCCATGTTTACAGGTTACTTGAATAAAAAAAAAATAACTGCATTAAATGCTTGTCATGTCCAAAAAGTGCGTTCGTTATCTAATTTCTAGTATATAAAATAATCGTTTTCTTTTTTGACGAAGAAGATTATTAATAGTATTTTTAATTACTTCAGTGAAACTAAAACTACAGGTTTTCCCGCTCGTTTTAAAACAAAAGGTGGTATGTTTAATCCAAGTGCCATTCAATTTAATTCAAGCGTCATTCAAATTAATCCAAGCGCTACCCGATTTAATCCCGGCGTCGGTCAATTTTGTCGGCAAAATAGACATGCAGGCTTTTGTTTTCAGTGGTTCCGTTTCGCTTACTCTTTTGACAAAATTTCGAGTAATTATTTATACATTTAAATTTTGTTGGGGAGTGGTATATTGATCACTATTTTGATCACTTGGACTGACTAGTCACACGATTGACAAATGAATTACTCTTTTTGGTAACTTCGACGTTATTAGGTGCGCACTTGACTTCAGCTGAATTGATGTTTTTTTTTTCTTTTTTCTCATCACTTCTACTTAAGTTTTATACATTTCAGATGATATAAGTATAATTGCAATTTGTGATTACTCTTTTTATTACTCTCGCCATTACTGACACCGCTGCCTTAAAATAGCTTTCACTTCTAATTACTTCTTCCTATTAATTACGTAATTTACACAATAAAAGTTCAACGAACACTCGTATTACTCTCTCGATTACTTTGGGAGATTATTGACAAAAATATAGCTTCGTAAAAGCTCATTTCATATTCTGATTACTTTTTTCGTTATATAGGTATTATTGACACAAAAACCTTATAGAAGCAAACATTTCGTTACTCATTCGATGACTTTGAAATGTTGTTGACAAAGGCGACTTCATATAAGTTAAGCTAAGAGTTAGACTACTCCTTTGATTAATCCTTGTTACTATTCACCCAACTTACATTAAATTAACTCAATTAACCTAGTGGTTACTTTTTACCTTTCCTTGATTTATTAGTAAACAAAGTGAGTTAATATCAGCATTTATGACATCTTTGAGTAACTAGTGACCTATTTGACTTTATAACGGTCTAACCGACATAATCCTGACTCTCATTATTACTTTGAGCTTTTATGATTGGACTGATGTCTTACAACGCTCTGATGTAGATTCCATGGTGAATAGCTTCACAGCGGTAGTCAGCGATGCCATGAACTTGTTTGTTCCCCAGTGCACCAACCGTCAAGAGAAGTACCCTAAGTGGTTTTCCAAAGATTTACGATATTACTTTAGATTAAATTTAGATTACCACAGATTATATAAAACAACGAGGCTCGGCTTACGGTATGAATAATTTAGCATCTGTCCGTGAACTAACAAAAAAACTTCTCGCTAACGACCAATATCATTACCGGAGGCAGATGGAGCGTAACCTGACATGCGACCCGAAGAATTCTGACGCAATGTGAAAAAGCGCACCACCAAGAACTCTAAAAATATAACGCTGCGCAACGGGTCAGCTATCGAAACGTCCCCAAAATCTGTTTGTGAGTTGTTTTCGCATCATTTCAGTCCATGCTTTTCCATTCTCAACACCTCTTTAGCCCATGACATGTAACATTACTTTTGATGACTATTTACCGTTTACTAGATTTACAGTTCACGAAGTGGTTTTAGCTAGTTGGAAAGCCGAATTATAAACTTTCAACAGGTTCAGATGGTATTCCCAACTTTATTGTAAAAGATGTGGCGAAGGTTTTGCTCCTCTTCTAGAAAAAGTGTAAAACTTGTCTATACAAAGTGGTGTCTTTCCAGATTAATGGAATTATTCGAGAGTCGTTCCGATTTTTAAGTCAAGTACTTCTTGTGATTTTAGTAATTATCGTTCTGTTTCCCTTCTCAATGCCCTTTCAAAGGTGTTTGAGAAGATGGTGTACAATCGTTTGTTTAATGATTTTAAAAGAAAGTTTGTGCTTGTACAGCACGGTTTCGTCCCAGGTAGATCCGTTGAGACAAATCTGTCCACATTTTTAAATTTTGCTTTGCCAATTATTCAGTGTCGGGGTCAAGTAGACACAATATATCTGGATATGTCCAAAGCCTTTGATAAGGTCAATCATGAATTGATATTGCTGAAACTCAGAGACTATAGCCTCAGTCCTGAATACAATACCTGGACTAAGAGTTATCTTCATAAAAGGCAGAACTGTGTAAGGATATTGGGCATCTTGTCTCGCCCATTCATTGCAATGTCAGGAGTTTCTAAGGGCTCGAACCTTGAAACTTCGTTGTTTCTTGTTTTTATAAACGATTTGGTGTCGTCCGTAAAATACTTTCAAGTACTTATGTTCGGAGATTGACGTGAAGTTGTTTCGGCAGGTCACCTCAATCACTGACAGTACTTTGCTAGCAGGACGATCTTCGTTCAGTGTTAGAATGGTGCAGGTCTAACAATCTTTTTTTTTTTAAATCCCCGCAAAACAAAAGTCATGTCGCTGTCGAGAAAGCGTCACAATTTATAATATGTGTAGGTTCTGGAAAATGAAACTATCTGTCGAACCAGGCAGATGCGAGACCTAAGTGTTCTTGTGGACGACCTCCTTTTTTTTCCTTTCTCAATCAAACTCCATTATTAGCCAGTCATTACGTACGGTGAGAATAATGTCTCGTTTAACTAGATCATTTAGCACTCATCACTGTATTTTGAAATTATACAGTACCCATGTGCGTTCGAAACTAGAATTTGCATCAGTCGTGCGGAACTCCATCTCTATAACAGCAAGTGAAAGTATAGAGCATGTACAGAGCGCGACCCTGTTAGCGCGAACAAGCGATCGCCGGTTTTTCCAGTTTTTCTCTTTGAAACCAAAGGATGGCATCCAAGTTATTAATGCTATAGAAAGAGCTCATTTAGTTCTATAATGTAAGCGATAAAATTTCGTGCCCGCTAATACTATTTAGGAGTAAAATGCGAAAATGCGCTGATGTCGTGTTCGCGCTAACAGTGTCGCGATGTGTACAAAAGCAATTTGTGCGCATCATTCACGACATATTTTGGAAGAATGTGTTTTTATGAATATAATTCGATTTTAACAAAATTAACATCCTTATGTAAAAGAAGGTCTGTTCGGAATGTTCAGTTTTTACATAGGCTAATTCATATTGCAATAAACAGCCCTACTCTCCTCACCTCTGCTCACTTTCGCATTCCACTTAGAACAAACTCTAGAAGTCCAGGAGTATTTTGCACAGAACTTATTCGAAACGCATCAACGGTTTCGCGTATTCAACATGTTTTAAACACGCAATTTACTGACGTTGATATTTTTAGTATAAACCTGTCTTTTAGGAGAACGATAATATTGATGACCGTGTTTTTAGTTGTCATATAGACATGCGACTGTGCTGGCATATTTTTACACAACTCTCTATTTTGTGTGTATTTCAAGTGTGTGTGCTTAACCCAGTAGGCTTTCGAGCTGTTGGTTAGCACAAGCGAAAAAGAAACATTGATTGATTGACTGATTGATTGATACCACCGAATGATTCATTCTCAGCCCTGTTCCCATTTTGATCACTCTTTTGATTATTTCGATTTACTATTGAACCAATTGAGTTTGAATCGGCCTAATTCTGCGCCAGAAAACTCCAAATTCATTCATTCATTCAGTCGGCCTAATTGACATCATGATTACTCTTGACATTACTTTGAGCAAGTTATAGACGAACCAATTTATTATGAGCACGAATCACATTATGATTACTCTTTTGATTACTTCGAGTTACTATTGACCCATTGGACTTTAATTCGCCCTAATTGACATCTTGATGACTATTATTTCGAGCTAATATTCAGCCAAGTGATTTGCGATGAGCTTAATTGATGTTCTGATTAGACATTTGATTAGTTAGAGTTACTATTTACTCAATATACTTTATGTCAGCTAATTGACGTCGCTGTACCCCTTTTTATTACCAGTTCATCTAATATATTGCCTCAATTCATAATATTATCACTCTTGACTATATACTTAGTTACTTTTGACCCAATACCTTAATACGGCCTAATTGACATTATGATGATTCTTTTAATTACGAACAAATTATTCATTTTGTGTTCAATTGAAAATGTGAATAATCTTCTTAATACTTTGAGTTTCAATATACCCAATTAAACTTAAATCGGCCTAATTGACATTTGGGGACTCTCTTGAATACTTCGAGTTAGTATGCGACCAGTTCATCCATTACCAGCTCATTTGACATTATTATTACTCTTGATTCCTTCGAATTACTTTTTACCCAGTTGACTTTAAGTCGGCATAATTGACATTGTGATGACCGTTTTGTGTACTTCGAGCTAATATTAGACCAATTAAGATATTATGAGCCCAATAGACATGATGATTACTCTTTAGATTACTTCGAGGTATTTTCATCCAATAAACTTTAAAGGGAAGCTGAAGCGGTTCTAAATATGAGAAAAAAACACCTGAGCCTAGTTAATGAGACCTCATCCATCACGTATATCGTATTCGTTTGGTCATTTTCTGCGCGGATTAATCGGAAAAGCGCCTTCAAAGTAGCGACAAAGCCACGCCTCTCCGAAGCAGAGGGAAAGGGGAGAGAGGAGGAAGCCCGTCAGCCGGCGTCACAAAAGGACCGGCTGAGGGACCCCGCCGGCGGCTGGCCGCGCTTTCCTCGTAGGCTGCTCTAGTGTATTTTCGAGCCGTCGTCGTTCTGGCGCTGCATAGCCCTTAGCTTTTATCCGTTCACCGGTCATGCTATTGACTCAATCGCCTGTCGTGTTGGTTGCTCTCTTGTTTGTTCACGTGTTTGCAGCATTCTCGTGGCACCGAACCAACTGACTCGTGCTGTTGCACGATGCCGTACTCATGTGTAGCCGCCAGCTTTCACGAACAACGCTCGTCGCAGTTGTTCTTCCCGCTTACAGTTTTTTCCACTTCGTCACCGAGATTTTAAAGGGGTGGGTAGGTTTGAGCAAGTACACCGTTTTTTGTTTGAAGCGTGTTTCGGACGGCGCATATGAAAACTATGTACGTTTGGGTCTGAAGAAGGCTCGCCTGAACCCAACGCTCTGCCTACCATCTTTGAAGGTAAGAAGGCAATTCAGCGAAATTAAAGTCACAAGCAGAGAGGAAACGTAACTAGGTAGGAATTGTAGGTCGACTGTTCTAGAAAAACGATATTACGTTATTAGAATGGTGCAGTGTGCTAGAAAAGCCGCGATCATTTAGCCGAATAGCGGGTTTCCACTGGCTCTCTTGTGTTAACCACCTTATATTAGTGTTTTAGTGTTGGTTTCTTATATTGTTGAAATGACCATACCTTCCGGACGGACACCGGTCCGGGAAAGCTGGGAAACAAAAGAAAACAATCTTGGGTAGCCCAAGTGTATTTTCGTTTGCTTTTAATCTACTCGGCTACCCAGTCACTTGGGAGAGGAGGGCTTGCTCTAATAAGTGGTCATGCAATTCATAATGCGACTTTCACGGTGCAACTTGTTTTAACATAAACTTTTTTTTTACGGTTCCTGAATTTATTTGAGGTCACATATTTTTTAAACGTAAACATAAATTTTGTTAAATTTTCCTTCCAAAGGTTCATATTCTTTTCAGGAGAGTTTTTTGGAAATACAAAGCATGTGACCTTCTGGTCTGAATTGAGTTCTTTTTTTACAAGTTACGCAGTGTTTTCCGTATAAAGCTTGTGTCATGCAACGATTCTTTGTGCCGTAGAAACGCGATCGGACGATGATAATGCTTGGTGGTGGTGTGATGGAGTCAACAAATCTTGGTAAAAGTATGCGAATGTAGAAGCCCAGGAAACTTTCACAATTTCAACATCAAATTAAGGGCTGCCGGGCACACATCTCCGCTTTTTCTGAAGCTATAATGGCGTAATAGTTTATGGCAAACAAACTAAATGCAGCGGAGGGTACCGCTATCACAAGGATGGACCTTCTACGCAGTTATTCGCATAGTGCGCAAGGACATGGCGGTGGCAGAACGGCGACCCTGTCTTATCACCCGTCTCATCTCGGGGGAAGCTCTCCCGTCGCCCGAAGCCGATTATAGACGCTTTACACACGCGCCAGATTGAGCCGCCATAGCCGCCCTTCTCTTGTCTTACCGAGATGCCGAGCCACTGAAGCGGGCGTTGACGAGTCCCCACAACGGCCTATGCTGGGGGGAAGGACACAGTAACACTTAAAATGGCAATAACCTGTCCTGCAGTGGAAATGATGAAGTCAAGCGAACGGAATAAGAGGGAACAAAAACTGAAGGTCAGTTATGGCGGCGCCCATGCACAGCTGCTGTAAAGCGTCTATACTATCCCTTCAAACCACTTCAGCCTTGATGAACAATGCCGCCTGCACGCTCACGCGTCCAGCAGCTGGCAAGCACGAAGGCCGATGTGTGCAGAATTCTTGTCCTCTGACGACAGTTTTGGGGAGGGTCATGCTAATCCGGCTTGAGGCGTCCCGTCAATAGCACTTCGTTTATTGTCAACGTTTTACGTTACAATAAGTAGCAGGCAGTACGTTCCTGAAGGTATGAAGCCGGCCATGTCGCGTCCGCGCAAGCGGTTTCTCGTGTCTGCGTTTCTGCGGGGGGTCATTTTCCTACTTTGCGAATGGCTGGAACGCGTACTTTGCCACGTCGAGGGTCGTCTGGACACATTCCTCTTTCGGATCCACCGAAATATTTTGAAAAATCAGAAGTCGAACCCTATTTACAAAAGCAGACGACCCGGCGCCCGGCTACTTCCGCAAGCGACTGAGCAAACGAGAATCGAGATGGTCCTTTTATGACGTAGTGGCGCGTCACGCGTGACTAGCCAATGGCTTGCCGCTGCGGCGATCGCTTCTGATTTCTTCGCTTTTTTTCGCGTTTAGGGATTATTTTGCGTCAAACGGTTGTGATGTTTGGACTCAGCAGGCACAAACACGTCAGAATCAACCATTAAATCATTTTTTTCGAAAAGCTCTTCAGCTTCCCTTTAATTCAGACACATGACATTCTGATGGCTCTTTTGATTACTTAGAGCTAATATTAAACCAATTTATTTATTATAAGCCCAGTTGATTACATGATTACTCTTTTGATTGTTTTAAGTTACTAATAACCCATTGACTTGACTTCGGCCTAATTGACATGGTGATGACCGTTTTGAGTACTTTGAGGAATATTTAACTAATTTACTTATTATAAGCCCAATAGACATGGTCAATCAATCAATCAGAGTTTTATTGTGTTTCCCAACCAGCTTTAGGGGTCTTTTTAGGGTTACACTTCACATTATAAAACAGCACTGAGCTAAACAAACTGCACGTCAATCCTAACCAAAGTACTATTCTTGAACTTTTTAAAAGGTATAAAAAAGTCCACGTGAGGGTTAAAATACTTGTTGTACATGAGCATCATCCGTGTCAGCGGGGGACTGGACTCTAGATAAGAGGGGTAAAAAAAATGATGATTTCTCTTTTGATTACTTTTAGTTACTAATAACCCAATTTACTTTAATTCGGCACTATTAACATATAGGTGGCTGTCCTGATTACTAAGAGTTATTATATCACCAACTGATCTATTATGAGCTCAAATCGCTTTACTTCTCTTGATTACTTCGAGTTACTTTTGACCCAACGGTGTTTGATTCGGGCTACATTACATTTTCATGGTTCTTTTAATTGCACTGAGCTTTATTATTCAACCAATTTATTTTTATAAGCCCTAGTTGACATTATAATTACTATTTTGATTACTTAAAGTTACGTTTGACCCACTGAACTCTAATTCGGCTCAATATATATCTTATAACTATTTTGATTACTTCAAGTTACACAACCAATTAATTTATTATGAGCAGAATTCACAGTAATAATAAATACTCTTCATTACTTCGATTTACCTTTGACCCAATTGAATTTAATGCGGCCTACGTTACATTGTGATGAGTCGTTTCATTATTTTTGTTATAATATTCAACAAATTGATGTATTATATTCGTTGACTCATTATTATTACTCTTTTTATTATTTTGCGTTTTTGCGGTTCTCTTTTTATTCTTTATTCTTTATTCATGAGAAACCCGCAGCGCCTATATAGGCATTATTGCAGGGGGGCACAATGCATTAAAAAATAGATCCACAGTCTCGCGGCACACCACTTCCGCCGGTAATGAATTCCATTCTGCGATGGTTCGTGCAAAAAAAGAGTGTTTCAAAATGTTTGTCCTGGAGAAATACGGCTGAACCTTATAACAATGGTCTGTACGAGCAGAACGGTAAGATGGTGAATGCAAAAACTTTGCAGCACAAATTCCTGTTTGGTTGTGATAAATCGAGTAAAACAATTTGAGGCGCAGTCTTTTACGACGTTCATTTAAGTGCACCCATCCCAGTTTCTTTTTCATTTCAGTTGTGCTACTGAAACGATCGTATCTTCCCAGGACAAACCGAGCAGCAACAGATTGAATACGTTCTATAGCACTGATACGAACCTGGCAAGACGGATCCCACACATGACAGGCATACTCTAATATCGGTCTAACATACGCATTATACGCTGCTTCCTTAAGCTCTTTGCTTACATGTTTAAGGTTGCGCTGCAAAAAAACTTAGAGCCCTGCCTGCCCTGGAAACGACACTGTTCACTTGTGTTGTCCATGTTCCGTCTTCGGCAAATATAACACCTAAATATTTATAAGATGGTTCCATTCTGATTTTTTCATTGTTAATGGCATACTGATGAGTTAATTTATTCTTTTTTCTTGTGAAGCACACATGAACACACTTGCTAGCATTCAATGACATCTTATTATTTTTACACCATGATTCAATTCGTTTAACATCTCTCATAAGCTGTGTGAAATCCGTTTCCCCAGACACTGCGTTGTACAATGCACAATCATCGGCAAATAGACGTATTTTTGATTCAATTCCTCGGGAAATATCATTAATATAAATGAGAAAGAGAAGCGGTCCCAACACAGATCCCTGTGGAACGCCAGATGTTACTAAGACACGACCCGAACATACCCCATTTACCACAACCTGTTGCTGCCTTGAAGCTAGGTAATCTCGTAACCAGTTCATAACATTATTATCAATATTTAGGACTTCAAGTTTCTGCAGTAATACCGAATGAGAGACAGTATCAAACGCTTTCTTGACATCTAAAAATATACAATCAACTTGACCTCTATCGTCCATTACTGTGGCAATATCATGATAAAACTCGATTAGCTGCGTCGTACACGAAAACCCTTTTCGGAACCCATGCTGTTGATCATTCAAAAAGTCAATCAAAAAGAGGTGCTTCATTAACGCCGAGTACAAAACATGTTCAATAATCTTACAGCACACTGGGGTAAGCGAGATCGGCCTGTAGTTCGAAACATTACATTTCGATCCGCCCTTTAAAACTAGCACAACATTGGCTACTTTCCAATCATCAGGTTGGTTTCCCTCCTGTATCGACTTAGAAAAAATGACAAAAAGATATTTCGCTACTGCACTCGAACAATACTTTAACACCCTAGGGGAGATACCATCAGGACCAGTAGCTTTGGATTCATCAATATTAACGAGCAATTTATTGATTCCATTAATGAAGAACTCAACCGGCGGCATGCCAACATACTGGTCGCTAATCATCTGTAGGGAAACATTTTCATCGGGAACGAATACTGACTTAAAGAAATCATTAAATAATGTAGCTTTATCATAATCACTTGTTACTACAAACCCTTCATTCTGCATTTGACTGGGGGGCCCAAGCTTATCTTTACCACACCGTTTCATAAATTTCCAAAACTTCTTCTTGTTGTTACTTTGCAGGTCTGCAGGTCTTGTTGTTACTTTGCAGGTCTGCAGGTCTTGTTGTTACTTTGCAGGTCTGCAGGTCTCTTGATTACTTCGAGTTATTATACCACCAAGTGGTCGATTATGAGTTCAAGTCACATTCGTATTACTCTTTTGATTGCTTCTAGGTACTGCTGACGTAACTTGTGCTGTAATAACTGGTTGATTACTTTCAGCTATAATTCAACCAGTTGATGTATTATGATTTTCTATAAGCTGAAAGTAATCAAAAGAGGCAATGGCAATCTGAATAAGGCCGCATTACAGTTTAGTGAGTCAAAAGAACTCCAAGTATTCACATGAGTAATATTAATGGGAACTGAGCTCATAATAGATCGATTGGTGATATAATAACTCTAAGTAATCAGGAGAGTCACCAAAACGTAAATTAGGCCAAATTAAAGTCCACTCGGTCAATAGTAACACAGGCATCAAAATAGTAATCACGTCTATTGGGCTCATAATAATAAGTTGTTTTAATATTCACTGAAAGTAATCAGAGCGGTCATCGCAATGTCAATTAGGCCAAATTAAAGTCAACTGGGTCAAAAGTAACTCGAAGTATCAATAAGAGTAATAATAATGTGGATTGAGCTTATAATAAATGAACTGGTGGTATAGTAATTCGAAGTAATCAAGAGAGTTCCCAAAATGTCAATTAGGCAAAATTACAGTTAATTAGGTTTAATATTAAGTCATAGTAATCAAGAGTCATCATAATGTCAATTAGGCCGTATTAAAGTCTATGGTCCAAAAGTAACTAAGTTGTCAAGAGTAATAATATTTGGGTTTGAGATGATAATGAATGAACTGGATGCATATAAACTCGAAGTAATCAAGAGAGGCAGAAAAATGTCAATTAGCTGAGATAAAGACTATTGAGTAAATAGTAACTCGAAATAATCAAACTGCTAATCATCACATAAATTGAGATTATAACAAATCGATTGGTCGAATGTTAGGTCAAAGTAGTCAAGTCATCAGGATGTCAATTAGGGCGAAGTAAAGTCTATTTAGTCAATAGTTATTCGAAGTAATAAAAAGAATAATGATAAAGTGATTCGGGGTCATAATAAATTGTTTAGTCAATAATTTCAATGTCAAGGGTAAATGTGATGTCAATAGGTCGAATCAAACTCCATTCGGTCAACAGTAAGTTGAAGTAATCAAGAGTGATAAAGATGGTAACTGAGCTGAGAATAAATCACTGGCTTGTATAAAAGCTCAAAGTTATAATGAGAGTGAATTTTATGTCACTTAGACCAATATAAAGTCAAATAGGTCACTCTTTGCTCAAAGTAATCAAGATTTCAATAACGCTGATTCAACCTCAGTTGTGTGAATAATACGAGGGGCGTTCATAAAGATTGTATTATTGTCACGGAGGAATAGAGATTCAGCAATCAAACTCGAGTAGGAGTTGAGACTTTCTCTACATGTTCGCCACCAAAAGTTACCCACTTTTTCCAGTGATGCACCACATGCCGGAGGCCATTGTTATAGAACTCCTCGTTTTGAGTGTCCAGAAATCGCTCCACTTCAGCAATCACTTGATCGCCGTCCTTGAAATGCTTTCGTCTCATTTGGTCACACTGGAAGCGTCTGCGCCGTTTAACCAAAGTGTCATAAACTGGGGCGTTTTACCCGTACAACGCTCCCAGATTGGAATGAATATCCTTGGCATTGCTTCCCTTCAAATGAAAAAAAAAAAAAGAAACGGATCACTGCATGTGCTTGGCACCGACGGGCGGTGCCATTTTTGTTTCGACTCCCTAGCGGCGTTCCGGTCTATTATAGCATACGATGTTCATACTGTGCGGAAACTAGAGGGACGCGCGCTTTTGTTGATGCCTGTTTTGTTCCGTTTTTTTTCAATTTTTTGTGCCGATAATACGAACTTTATGAACGCCCCTCGTATATCTAAGAAAGATAAAAAAGTAACCACTGTTAATTAATTTAATTTAAAGTCAAATATGGGGCTAGTAATATTAAGTAACCAAAGGAGTAATCCAAATCTTACCGAAATTTTATGTTGTCGCGTTTGTCAATTATATTTCAAAGTGATCGAATAAGTAAAGAAAATTTTCCTGTTATAAAGTCGTGTGTGTCAATGATACCCGTATAACGAAAAAGTAATCAGAAGGTCAAATAAGCTTTTAGGAAGTTATATTTTTCTCAGGAATTCCTTGAAGTAATCTAGGAAGTAATCCAAATTGTTACTGAAAGTTCTATCTTGTAATTACTGGGTCGAAGTACTTAGAACTGCAAGGCATATCTCCATTAAGCTTTAAATAAAGTCACAAGTGTGAATAATAGATCGAAGTAATAAAAAAGTAATTAACAACTGCACTTGCACTTTTATCATCTGAATTGTATCAATAATAAGTCGACCTAATAGAAAAAGTAAACAAAATGTAAATTCAGCTAAATTAAAGTCGAGTTCGCAACTAAAAGCTCGAGGCTACCAAAAGAGTAATCACCATCTCAATTATTCTACGTCAATCGTGCGACTGATAACTCCGAGTAATCGAAATAGTGATGATAATATCAGTTTTCCCAAACAAAATATAATTCTATAAACAATTACTCTAGTTTTCAAAAGAGTAAGCGAAACGCAAACACAAAACAAAATTAGCACATATATATACTGTGGCCTAAATTCATTGACGCCGGGACTAAAGAGACCTTTTGTGAAATCTCCCAAGCGCCCCAGCCCGCGCGCGAGGAATTGGGGGAGAGACTGTCCCTCGCCTGGCCACTCTGCCTTGAGATCGCATTGCCTTGTCGCTTGCCTCATCTTAATCCCCTGTTTTTCGATTCTATTACCTATTTTTATCTATTCCAGTGTATTTTTATTGCTTCTAAGTGTTTCTATTCTCTTCTGCGCGCAATATTTCTTGTATATATATAGTATTTGTGTCTTTATTTTGCCTTTTTCGACGGGAGTGCCGACGGACAACACGTCCCTTCGCGCGTCATTCCCCGAATGAGTACTACCGTTGCTGCCAGTTCCTATCGCGCTGTCAGCTGTTCATTTTGGTTCATTTGACCCGCGTGCAGTCGAGGGGAGCCGTTTATAAACACCCGCGCACATGTCATTGGGATAGGCAGAGCTGTGAATCAACAATCGCGACGCGAGAGCCGAGTGCGCTGTGATTTGGCCGCCCGCGCTCGATCCGTTGACTCGCACTGTAGCGTATGCCTTCGAG
Organism: Ixodes persulcatus; assembly: GCA_013358835.2. NCBI lineage: Eukaryota > Metazoa > Arthropoda > Arachnida > Ixodida > Ixodidae > Ixodes > Ixodes persulcatus. Next base: position 342,199 of record JABSTQ010010187.1, read on the forward strand.
TGCCGCTTACTTCACCAAGATACAGCATGCCGCTTTGTCGCCGCGAACCATTTGTCCGAATGTTTGCGAAGCTGAGGCATATGCAACGCTGCGGCGCCTGACAACTGCGGCTGCGGCGCGATACCTTCGCAAACTCCGACGGCTCAATGTCGCGGCTTGAATGCGCCTATGGCATGCCTTCGTAATCTATCTGCTAAGCGGTTGTCAGTTGCCAACGCCCTTTTTCAAGTGCAGAGATGTGTTGCCGCGAATCATTTGTCCGAATGCCTGCGAAGCCGTAACACCGTTCGTCACATCCAACGCTGCGGTGTTACGGTTTCGCAGGCATTCGGACAAATGATTCGCGACGGCAAGGCGGCGTGCTGTATCTTGGTCAACTAAGCGGCACTCGAAGGCACGCGCTACAGTGCGAGTCAACGAAGCGAGCGCGGGCGGCTAAATCGCACCGCACTGGGTTCTCGCGTCGCGATTGTTGATTCAGAGCTCTGCCTACCCCTATGACATGTGCGCGGGTGTTTATAAACGGCTCCTCTCGACTGCACGCGGGTCAAATGAACCAAAATGAACAGCTAACAACGCGATAGGAATCGGTAGCAACGGTAGTACTCACCCGGGGAACGACGCGCGAAGCGGTGTGTTGTCCGTCGGCACTCTCGTCGAAAAGGGCAAAATAAAGACAGAAATACTATATATATACAAGAAATATCGCCCGCAGAAGAAAGTACAAACACTTAGAAGCAATAAAAAATACACTGAAATAGATAAAAATAGGTAATGGAATCGAAAAACAGAGGATTAAGAGGAGGCAAGCGACACGGCAAGGCGATCTCAAGGCAGAGCGGCCAGGCGAGGGACAGTCTCTCCCACAATTCCTCGCGCCCGGGCCGGGGCGCTTGGGAAAACTGCAAATCGTCTATTGGGTAGCACTAGAATTAAACTGGATGGCGCTTGAGTTAAATTGAATTGGCACTCGCATTAAATTGATTGTCGTTTGGATTAAAATGAGCGGGAAAACCTGTGTAGGTCGTGCCAGATGTAGGGTCTAAGCTTTAAACCTAGGAGCACCTTTTGGATAGTTCTTTTTCTGAAGCGGTCCAGTATACTGCATCTTCCCTGGACTAAAGGTGCATAATTCGAAACTTCGTTTGACAAAGTCTCACAAATGAATCTGTGAAGCCACTACACACAGAAGAATCCTGAACGCGGCTACTCCACTGTTCGGAAACAGGTCCACTAAGAATAAAGTAGCACGCGCCTTTATGTTTCCAATATTGTATGACAATGTGGTCAAGACGTGAGTGGTAGCATTGTTATTTATGATCGTTCATGTTGTATTTTCAAGTTATGGCAAACAAAGTTGTCATTTGTGTTTGCTTGAGATGAAGTCTATTTTACACGTTCATACCATTGCTTCTTTTCCTTACCGATTATTTAAAGAAAAAAATTGATCACAATTTCGGTTTGTTTTTTTGAGTGGCGTAAAATATATTTTATTTTCTTTCAAGTTTGCAGCGCTTAAAAATATTCATGCTTCTCAGAGGAAACATATTTTAGGTATGCTCTTGAAAATGCTTAAAACGCATCTTCCGCGCTTTGTTTCTCGATGTATGTTTTTCTACATAAATTTGTACCCAGTGATAGAAATATAAACTTGTTATTTTCAAATTAGTGTAAACAGAATTGACAGTGATTAGTTTTAGGTTGATGTAAACAAAAATTTATATTGAAGTGTCGTTTTCAGCTCTAGGAAAGGTCACGCTGCGGAAATTATCGGCGGCGTGACCTTTGGGCGACTAGCTGGAAGCTAATACAAACTTAGCTTTCAGCTCGTTCAATCGTGAACGAAGAACGAAATGCCAGTTTCACACTAACGATGCGCGAAAGGCCCCTTAATTTACTAAAATCAGCGAACTGATTATTCGTAATAAGATTTCATCCGTTTTCTACTCTTCTTCGTTTGCTGGGCACCTGGATGAACGATTTTGCATTTCAAATAAATCTTTCCAAATCAACGCATCCAACTTCTCTTTCTTGCACCAGGCTCCTTTTGTTTTTTCTTATTATGTGCAACGAGTGGCATTAATGATTCTGCCAGCACTCGTTCGCGAAGGACTCACTTTGTGATGACTGACGCCCACTCAAATTTTGCTGGGGCATGTCTCAAGGCAGGTGCATTTGCTATGTGGAGTGCAAGTTTGTCTGCTTTTTGCACAGGGGTTCCGGTGACGTCTCAACGCCGAGCTCTGATTGGCTCCGATTGGAAGTATAGTGAGTATGCCTGAAGGCATCTAGCACTGAGGTTTGTTTGTTTGTTTGTTTGTTTATTTATTTTTGACACAATTGTCAGGGAGGTTGGGATAAAAGGCGAAAACGAATCACCTGACTAGGTCCCAACCCCCTTACAGCACTCAGCAGCAGGGCACAGGAAATGAATCAAAAACAGTATAAATAAAACAATATCTGAGAAGATAAAAATATGAAACACAAAAAATGTACAATCTATTTTGATGTGAACTATACTAGGAATACACACTAGGCACATTGAAGTATACCGTAAGGTATTTTTTGAAAAGAAACATGGACGCTATTGTTTGGGCTAATTCAAATACACAATAATTTCTGCTAAGAAGATCGGTTATCTGGTAGGATATTTTTTGTGTACCGTAATTAGTTCTTATTTTAGGTTTTGAAAACTGCTGGTGTCTCAAGTTGTAATTTGTTTACCCACTATCCTCCTAATCAGAGCCAATCAGAGCTCGGCGTTTTAACGCCATCACATCCCCTGCGCGAGAAGCAGACGAACTTGCGTTCCGCATAGTCTAATAAAGATATTAAGAAACGCAGGTCGTGGCGAGTGTCAAGAATGTATTTATGCGGAGCACAAGTTAGTCTGCTTCTTTTGCAGGGGTTGTGTTGACGTGAGAACGTCGAGCTCTGATTGTCTCTGAATGAAGTATAGTGGGTAGACCTCAAGGTAGCTTGCTTTGAGGTTTACCCATTATCTTTTCAATCAAAGCCAGTCAGATCTCGGCGTTGTTCTGACGTCACGGCAACTCCTGCGCAAGAAGCAGACGACTTATTCTCCGCATAAATCTGCTGCGCCGAAACTTTGAACAAACTGGGGCGCCCTTATTTTAAGTAGTACAAGCTCACCTGATTTGGCCTCGTACTACTTTAGGCATCTTTGCTCAGGTTCTGTGCAGTTCTAAAAAAGAGAAACACACCCTTGAGAGCTCGAAATCATCTACATTCAACGCCGCGAGAAATTCAATGTGCCAGATTCATGCCAGCACGGCTAGGCTTACGAGTATCTTATATCTGGGTGGGGACGTCAAAACATCGGGAATCCTGACGTTATTTTTGTTTTTGTAATACGTACAATGGCATTTCTTGGCTCACACTCTTAGCGTTTTAGCTTTGACCTGTGCTTAAAATGCTTTCGAATGTTTGTTATTTCTTTATATTTTCCTAGTTGCCTTGCGTTCCGCACAAGAACAGGCATGCTTCTGCATCTGTAACAGTTTGAGACGCTCAAGTTAGTTTTACTGAAAACATGTCCTAACAAGTCCTTTTTCGCAACGCCCCCTGGACAACCCTGGGGGCCTATCCAACCAAGGAAACTGCGGTGTAAGCCTGTTTCTCTCAGCCGGGCGGCGCTACCGCGTCTTCACAACGCGACCATGTAATGCTGGCTGTAGCGTCTGGAAGACGCAGGCATAAAAGCGGCGCTGCGGCTTTTGATAGTACACTAGCCACGGTCAATCACAAACGTCTGTCAGCGCCCGTCGAAAACAACTAACAAAACGAGAAAAAAATATTATGCAGCTTGTGAATTTAGTTTTTTTTTATCGAAATGTGAAGAACGTGTACTTTTCAGCTGATTGTGTTTTTTCATCGTTTTTTTAGGGGTTGCGAGCAACGTTAAGGCTCTGTAATACTCCGACTTTGAGTGCAGCGAACCTAGCGTAGCGCAGACCGTAGGCTTTTGATTGTCCGGCGAGCACAAACTCGATATCTACGATTAATCTGTTTCAGCGTGCGCTGCTCTACGCCACGCTTGCTAACGTGGAAGTATAACAGATCTTTAAAGAGACACTGAAGTGGAAAAAAGTTTCCATAAGGTCATTAATGGGACATGTATATTTTTTGTGAGTTGTCCACAAAAAAACAAAACCAAATCGCGTAATGTTTATGCTTTCAGACGCAATTTACGTAAAGGCCATGGCAAGCTCTAAGCCCCGCCCAGAGATCAGTGGTCCTACCCTCTACTACTGGATTGAATTAGCTGCTCGGCTGAACACGCTAACAAGCCTAATGTCTCACTTTCGCGATATCCAGTGCGTCTAGTCTGGCGTCTGAGACCGGCTGCTAGTCGTGCGAGCAGACGCACGGCAGCCTCCGGCATCGTGTGCTATTTCATCACCGTCTATCGTCGTCTGCAATGCCCATGAGACGCAGACACGAAGGCTGCTCGTCGGCGTCCCTTTTAGCCTCCGGCCGTTTGCTGTTCCTCTTCCGTATCTAAAAACTTCTAAAACGCTCAGAGGACGCGACCATGAAAGCGGCGTCCTAATGTTCCGTCATGCACGAGCCACAGTTCGAAACAAACGCCTGTCAGCGTCTATCGATATCAGTGTTTCGGAATGGGCACCCCATATTCTATTCCAATTTTATACCGGGGAATCAGAGTTTCCGATAATTTCATTCCTTTCAACTTCTCAGAATGGAGACACTGGGACCATTCCCGCTCCTGGAATGGCTGAACTTCACCGCTTCATTCCTCTAATTCCTAAAGGCGAAAAAATGGCCACTGTCAGTCACATTGTGTTACTGAAAAAAAACAAGCAGCTTGAAGCTGCGAACTTTATCAAACGCGGAGACTAGTGCAAAAGTATAGAAAAGCTTCCTCAAAGCACTCATTCTGCTAAGCCTAAGGGTGGTCCACAAAGCGTTTTGCAGCAACCTTTTGTCACTGAAGACATCGATTGCGCGATCAAGCTTAAAAGGCTTGCTAGTCCCAACAGGCGTTAAAGATTAGAACCACCATTTTCTTCGCAAACGGATCGTGCATATTCTCCACGCATACATGGTTAGCGTTTTGTTTGTTTGATAAGGCCTTAAAAATGTTTGTTTTTGCACTGCGCAAGAAAACACTATCTTGCTCTATGCTACGAATACTTCGCAACAGCACCGCTAGTTCGCTGTTAGAAGCTACCGCCGCGTATACCTGCCCTAAATTTCAATGCACAGCGGCAAGAACAGAAAACCACACACAAAGGGCAATCGGTATACGGCGCCAGCACAAGGGACCGTACCCCCATATATTGGAGACGGCCTTAAAGCTACGTTTGCCGTATATTCAGTCCATTTCTTTTGTTACTTTGTGTTCCACGCAAACACTAGAAGATCGACTGGGTTAAGAGCAGGGAGTCGAGCCGGTCATTATTCTAGTTCGGTTATGCTTCGTTTCGAGTTCGGGTTGCTTTGCATTATGTTCTGGTTCGGTTCTGTTTGAGGGACGCTTTTGAAATAACGGTTCAGTTATTTCGGCGTCGCGAATATTTATTCGGCTTCGCGCCGCCACCCACAGGAAGGTGCGGTTCACATTTCATTACTCCGAACCGTTTCCGCTACATGAGATTCCGGTTCTGTTCCGGCTCGAGTTCAAAATAGAATGTTTGATTTCGGTTACAGTAAATTAGTTCCTGATCAGTGAAAAATAACGGTTTGCTCCGGTGTTTGTTTCGGGTTGGGTTCGACACCCTTGTTAGAAGCTGTATAGCTGTATGCTAATCTCGCATGATTACAACAGCCGCTTTGTCGCGTCCCGCGGCACCAGGAACGACACGTTGTCTGTCTACCGTTTGGTTGCTTCACCGAGGACGCGCCATTTTCATCCTCAAAGGAGCATGAGTCAGTGAGACATTGAATCCGCCATTCACCGCCAGTGCAATGATGCTGTTTCAAGAGCCACTTACCACGCGATAACGAATTGCGCCATCGGCCCGTAGTCCCTAGACGGAAATCGACACAGCTCGCATAAGAACCGAGGCCATTCCAATCTCGCATAATTCCGGCCAAAAGGCATATATTTCCATTGCAATTTCATTCCCCCTCCCCCCCCGCTGCCGCCATTCTTAACCACTTCATTCCGCGGTCGCAAAAGTGCCCAATGATACCGGATGATACCGGAAACATTCCCAGTCCGGAGTGGCAACTCCGCAACACTGATCGATATGCGTTAATAAGCGACCACGAAATCTAAAAAATAAACAAAATAAATATGCAGTCCTTCCAGCTATACTTTTCTTGTTATTTTTTTTTCCACATGGCTTTCTCAATTAAGGTGGATGAGCGTCATGGACGCACAATAAAACCGCGACGTAAAAATGTTTGCTTTGGTAGGTCAGGAGCACTGCAAAACCTGAGAGCTACTTGCCTTTCGAAGCGAAATGATGGGAAGATAAGCACACTTGATGCGAGCCGATCGCCCCATTAGAGAGTTTTAGGGAACCGTTTTTGCACATCCGATACGGTACAATGGGCCCTCCGGTACGAACTGCGCATGCGCGAGTCTTCTGCGATCTTACCGTAATGCGCTGGTCGAACCGTAAGGCACGACCGGCACGACCAATGGCCGACATGGACAGTCTCGCATGGTTAGCAAAACGGCTATTTCGCTAGTGGAGAGAGCGGGCCGTGGTTTCAAACATGAATACAATAACCCGTGGTAGTGCCTGGCAGGAGCGCCATATGTGAAAGCAAGTGCATAAAGTTAGAGTCAGCAAATAAGGAAGAGAATAACGAAACAAAATGCAATAGGAAATCCTCCTTGGAAATAAATTTCAGTTTAGCACACCCAAGAATTGCCTGCGGAGTAGCTCAGTAGATTGGAGGGCTAATTTCAGGAGGCCGTAGGAGAGCGGTAAGGGAGAGTTCGAATCCAGTTGATCTGACACTTTTTTTTTTTCATATATAACTTTTTTTTCATTTTTATACAAACACTGACATGTGCATTTCGAGCCCTTAGCACCCGTTTTTACAGCTGCTGTGATGAATTTGGGGGTTGTTTGTAGTGGCAACAGAGTGAGCAACAGTCTTCTGCATCAAGGCTCTGGATACTTCTTTAAAAATGTTGCATGAAATAAAACATTCTGTACAAATTCTGATCATATATATCCTATAAAACGAGCCCTTTGAATATCGGGTGAGAGTTTTAATAAGTGCACAGATTTTTCTTTTTATTTTTTTTGTTGTGGTCGTACTGTACACGGCACAACGATCGGTTCGCGAGCGTACGACCGTATTCGTCTGCTATCTGTACCGTAAGAGAGCAACATGAGCGCCGCATCTGCCTCCGTCTCTCCGCCTCCTCCTCGCAAGCGGTTTTCAGCGGAAGACGATATCCTCCTTCTTCGGAAGGTGCTAGGCGCTAATCATTTTTATACTCCCGCCCTTTGGAATGACGTCCTTCAAGGCTTAAACGCGGCGGCGAAAAGGAACTTCTCGTTTCGAGGAGCGAAGGAACCGATTGACCTCCCCGTAACTTTGTACAAGGAAAATGACCGCCTCAACTTGAGAAAGTGAGTATATTTTGGTTATTTTTGTCTTTTCTTCGCAATTTAATATTTCTAGTTTTATTGGTCCATACCTTTCTTAATACTCAACCCTGCAGTGGGCCTCGAGGGAAAGAGGCAGTCGCTAGCAATCGACTTCGAATGTTGATGATGAGCATGCGCGAGAGTGTTCTTATTTGTGTGCCAAATCGAGTTTGCTGTCGGCGACTTTTCAGCATATCAGCACGTCATTGGTGGAAACATCATATTTGGCTGATGTAAAACACCAACGCTTGCTCGCTGAGAACGTATGACTTATTAGAAGGCAAGTTACCATGTATACGGTCGAGGGCTTATTTTATTCCCCGGGTATATAAATCTGGTAAACTGAAAGAAAAAATACCCAAAAGGCGGTGGCAAACCTAGCCGCACATTATTCGTGGTATCACAACTTTTTTGATTACTTAAAAACTTTCAGCAACAGAACCCTTGCGTGCTGTCCTCCTTATCAGTGGCGTCTCTGCAATATATTTGCAGAGAAGCACCACTTACAGGCAGGCAAAGCATGGTTAGTGTAAGAATAAATCTGCTCTAACCAAAGCTTCCACGCCAGTATCCACAAATAAAACAGCATTTGCTGCCAGAACATTCAATGAACTATGCTTCCAAGTACATTGCATGATTGACTAGTGCACCTTGACTGCCGCCACACCGAGAGTATTAGAAGTTTTATTAACAACTATCTGTGTCATGTGCACAGCCCAAGTTCGTCTGCTCCTTTAGCAGACGATCATTTTAGAACTTCGCAGTGCCAGTGGCGACACGCCGTGGGGCGCCAGGTTTTTTATTACAGAAGCGCATTCATTCCAGTAAAAAAACGAGACGAACTATGAGTAGGTATACATTGTTTTAGGTTCTCTATACTTTTAGGATGCGATTTTTATTTACTTCAGTTTCTACGATTTGTAGAAACACACGCAAATCTGTCTTTTCTCGATGAGGCAGATACAGGTTTCTGTTGCCAGGGGGCGCGACCTGTACCGATCGTCTGCTATCGTCTGCTAATACGGTTCCCCAAAGCCGTTTCAAGGCACATGATCGGTCCACACGACCGATCCAAGGTATCGATCGTTTTTGTTCATCGATCGTATTTTGTTCCAGTTCCCTAAAACTTTCTATTGCCTCCAGCCAAATGGCTCGCAAATTCTCGGCAGTGTAGGTATATTCTCGGTATGTTTGCAATCACAACGGTTGCTCTATTCAGAGAGCAGCGCGGCCGCTTTTACCGGAACCAACTACTTTATTTAGCACGAACACTCGCAAAGGAACAAATCAAAGCCATATTAAGCATCATAGTGGACGTGGAACGCTAGACTTAGGCCAGTCCAACTACACACCCCAGCACACTCCAGACATGTACAAATTACCCAAAAAAGTGAAAGCCGTTTCCAACTCCCTGTAATGCCGAATTAGAGCGCAGCTCTTGAGGAGGAGGAGGGAAGGGTACTGAGGGGGGGGGGGTCGTGGGAGCTCGGGGGGGGGGGGCGGGACACGTGAACTTGGGGGGGGGGGAGGTCACGTGACCTCGGGGAGGGGGGCCACGTGACCTCGGGAATGGGGTCACGTGACCGTGGGGGGTCACGTGGCCTGGGGGGGGGAGTCACTTGACCCCCCCCCTCCCCGATCGGTCACCGAAGGTACCCGAGGTCCTCCCGAAGGTACCCGAGGTCCTCCCGAACGAACCCGAGGTCCTCCCGAGGTCCTCCCGAAGCAACCCGAGGTCCGCCCGAGGTCCTCCCGAGGTCGTCCCGAGGTCCTCCCGAGGTCCTCGGGGGGGGGGGGGGGGAGGGGGAGTTGCGGTTACGCCGACGGCGACGGCGGTGCAGCTCAAGGTGGAAACGGGCGCCTAAGAGCTGCGCTCTAAAAAGGTAGTTACGTTACTGAGTATCGACGCCAAAAGTACTTGGAATAGAGTAGAAATTACGCATTTGTAATTGTAATTTAGTAAACTACTAGCTACTTTAAAAAAGAGTTTTGAGTTACTTTTGAAGTAACTTTCGAAGTTACTTTTATATTATTGTGGTAGCAAAATGCAGAGCAGTTTTGATCCGTGAAAAACCCTCCGAGCCTAAAAGAAATGCAGTCATTTTATGGCATGCGTTTTCATCAAAATAGTTTATTCGCTCGGAGAAGGAATTGACTTTCAGAGTTCTTATCGGAGAGTTTTTCCCTTTTCCCCCTAAAGGCGTCCCCAGCCAAGCTAAAAAGACGTTCCGCCGACGCGCTGGATGGAACGGCAGCGTTGAATTTAAAAAAAAACAGCCTGAAAAGGGTAGGGTACTTCAGGACGTCCTTCACATCTTTATCGTTAGACTGCAAGTAGAGCATCAAGTCGTGTGCTTCTGAATCCCACCTGCCGTGGCCCCCCTCGTAGATGCTGAAGAAATCTTCGGGCTTTCCTGTTGTTGGGGGGTCTGAAGTTACGTGGTGTTCCCGCCGTGGCAGGCGAGAGACCTCAGTCTTCAGCAACTGGATCACTCTGTCACGATCAGCTTCCAGTACCCTCTGCAGCTTAAAGCGCGGGATGAGGACCGCGCTTATCACCAAAGTGGAGTCGTCCATCGCCCCTGCGTACCTGTACTGAGGGTCAAAATATTCAACGAGCTCGTTGAGCCAAAATAATAGAAATCACTTAACTTCTAGCGCCACAAATTATCACCGGTTTACCTTTTTCCAAGGCCGTCGGTAAATGCGCTTTTTAGCGGCCTACAATACTCGAGACGGGATAGCGCCGCTAGTCTGCGTCTCGTTGCAGTTACTGTGGGCAGCAGCTGCCCAAGATATATCTTGTCATGCGCTTGAAGTATGTCCAGCGCGTTGGCAACCGCCTTCCTCACCTAGTCAGAACGACATATCACATTCGTTACAGTACATTTCGAAAGAGTACTGACAATAAACATACCTCGCAGTACTCGCTGATTAAATCTGGTTCTATCGGGTGACGAAGGCTCGGAACTTTCTGGCGCAGGCGCAGCTCCTCCAGTTTTTTGCGGCTTCTCCTCCAATATCCCTTGCAGGCATCGCATCCTGTCGTACCAAGAACTGCAACGCTTGGCGTTGGGGATAACAAGATTACTGCGTCATTTAATTGGTTCAGCAGTGTTAACTATAACAAAAACGCTCATTCGAATATACAGGGTGCTTTTTTAAACGGTACAGATTTTTATTTTAAAGCCATGAAGGTTACACTAAAGTTGTCTGTGCACGTTAGTTATATTGCTTGTAGGAAGGGTTATAAAAAATAAACATAATTAGAAACTTGCTGAGCGTTATTAAACACTCAGTCGGTCAACCGAAGGAAGATACGGTGCGCTTTCTGCGTTCCGAAAATGCATCCAAATTCGACGAGGGGTACCTTCAGAGCACCGCAGTGCTCCCCTCATACTCACGTGTTTCTTTTTTTTTTTTTTTAATTTGACTATTCGAGCTTTTTGTATCTTTTTAGTAATATCAAGTGTAATAAATATATCTTAAAAAATTATCTGACATATAGTAACAATTCGCCCATATTATCTCCCCCCCCCCCCCCCCCCCCCGCAGCACGACTTACCAGCCCAGAACTCAGCAGTGTAGCTTTCACATCTGTTTATATAAACTGTGGACTCTCTTAGATAAAAACAAAGAAAAAAACATTCTGTATGTCTAGGCTTTGTTCCCAGGGCAATTCGGTGAAGACCCAGGCAGCACGGCGACACTGGACCAGTGTCGGGGGAATATTGCGCACAATATTGGCTCAGTTTCATGTTTGGCAGCATGGCCCAGTATTGGGCGAATATCTCTTTACGATCGTTTTGAAAATGGGCCAGAATCGGCTACATCATTCGAGTATTGGGCAGAGATGGGCGAATGTTGGTGAATGGTTGTTTTGAAAATGGGCCATTACCGGCGCAATATTAATAGAGTGCTGGGCAGATATGCGCCAATATCGGTTAACATGGCCGAGGCCGCTGCGGTGTCAGCGGACTTGGGGCCAAGCTAACGTTACTAGAACCACTCAGTTGGGAAACTGCCATAGAGCCTGCTCTAAAAAAGTGGCACCAATCCGTACTCGAGAACCGACCTAACAGCGATCGCAACGCCGCCACTTCTCCCGCACCGGCCACTCGAGGAACTGCACGTGACTTCTATTTTGGCTTTAATCGGTCATTTTGGCACCGAAACATATACGATGAAAGGGGGTTCAATGATGCCACCCCAGATTTCCAAGTGGACGCGCCGCGAATTACTGCCGAACTTAGGATGTGCCTAGGTCGGGACGTGATACCTGAAATCACCGCTGAAACATGGTTGTATAAAAACAATATTAATTGTGCTACAAAACCTTGTAAACTAAAGATCTTATAAAAATATCACGCCCGCCCCTTTTTTCGTTTGCTTGTGCCGAAAAACCCATTTCCAGCCGCTGATTGCCCGGCGCGCCCTCGGCGCGGCCCGTGGCAACAGCGGCTGCCGCCGCGATAGGCCGGCGTGATTGACCGATTCAGTATCGTTTTACAAACGATCAAGAATTCATAATACCGGCCGATAGAGCCGGTTCAGACCCGAAAAATTACCGGAAAAAGGTGCTGGATATTGTATATCAGCGTGGCGGCGTTGGCCCATCCACGTGATATTCCGCCGACATCGGCCACATTACAGTAATACTGGACCGATATTTACGATCCAGCGCCAATATTGGCAGTATCAAAATGAATTTTGCCCGATATCTCCGATGCGATGCCAATATTGACGCAATACTATGTGATGCCTAGGGAGTCACCTTCCGCGGGGGCCATGATTTTCATCTCCCGCCAACGTTGATTGGTGTTGATTGCCCAATGTCTCTGGCACTTGCCCAAGACTGACTGGCTCAAGGTTCGATAGTCCGTGTCGTGCTCGACTCTTTGGGCATCAACACTTGCTACAAAGTTCAGCTGCGTGTGAGGATCGCACCTTTGATGTGAAGGCAAACGGAACGGCTGACCATTCTCCAGAACTGACGCCAAATCCACTAAGTCTAGCTCTTCACTTTTGTCGTCATGTTGACCATAAACTCTGAAAAAATATGCAGACATTCAGTCCGTAATCAGTATAGCACACAGTGCATTATATAATTAAAGAGTACTGAACCGGAATGCCTTGAGTAAATTGGAGTCATTATCCGTTGTCACCTTGACCACTTTGCGGTACACCTAGTAATCCCGAAAAAGTTCCTGTAGCTCCTCAGCAATCTTTTTATACGTCATACTGCCCCTTTCTCTTCTGCAACACAGTGGCGCCGTTTTTCTTTCCAGTGTCAACTGATCGGGCCACATGGCGGTGACCCCGAGGAACACACTAAACATAAATGGAAAGGAAAACCAGAAAAATAATGAAATACTGACACCTACGGACGTATACTTCGCGCTTTTTTTTTTCGTAAGAACTATCACAAATTGTGACGTTTCAATAAACAAAAGCCCGTTCGAGAGCCTCTTCAGCTACACGACGAGTGTATACTTCGTTCAACCTGCCGTACCCCTATTGAAAAATCCATCAAGGTACGTAATTTGGGACGCCGACTGCCAGTCAGCAGCCCTGGTGGAACGTGCCCTGATGCTCCATCAGATGACGTCTGACCATTTTATTCAGCGAAATTTCGTCGACAACATTCGGTTTTCCCAATGTTAATCGTAAAAAAGAAATGTAAATATCGCCAAATGCGTCGACAAAACAAAATGCTCAAAAGATTAAAAAAAAAAAACAAAAAAAACAACAACCCCGCACGGGGGATTGAACCCGGGACCGCTTGCTCATGAGGCAGACGTCTTACCACTAAGCTACACTGCAGCTTCAAAAAACTCATTTTGAGAACTCGTTTTATACGAGACTTTCGGGCGGCACTCGAACGCTCTGCAAGAGTGCCGTCGGACGGTACCCCACCAGTGATACACGCGCCGGCTGACTCTCTTTCGGACGGCACTTGTAGGAGCGAGTGGACCGTCGGATGGCACTGAAGACACAGCCTCTAAGGAATGCTTCGGCTCCATATGCAGTTAAGCCTTCAGCATGTTATGCAAAGCACTCGTACATCAATCGCCGTACTTCAGTTCTACTCACCTGCCATGTAGAGTACTTTCGCGTCGTAGAACCCTCCTTTTGTTCGCGCGTCTCCAGCCCTGTAGAGCTGGTACACCTTGTCGTCTTCAACTACACCGCTAAACTTCCTTACATAGTCGGAACTCCCGAAACACTGGGTCTTTTCGAGGAGAAATTCTACTAAAACGTAAGACGTTGTAGAGCTCGGGCGGGATCGACAGGTTGGAGCAAGCGGGCAAACAAAACGAGTCGAGAGCGATCATTCATGGAAGCTCGGCGAAGCCGGGCGAAGCGAAAGTAAAGGAGTAAGTGGCGCGTTCGGCCAGTTCGGCTTCGGCCAGTTCGGCGGGCTTCTGATCAGTGTTGTCGGTCGGTTGCGTGTCATATCTCTAACATCAGAGGTTTTATGGTTACACGTCCCGAAATCGTTTTCTCGTGCATAGATTATTTTTCGTATTCATAGATTTGACGAAATATTGGTATTCGAACGAACTTTACGTCCATTGACCGTGCGTCTGTCTGCCCGTCAAAGCTTTTTGACGTACTGTCAGAGACAATCGACGTCCAATCAGAATCGCCACCAAGAAATCTTGACGGCATTTCGCGGCGGCCGACTGCCACCAGGAAACCATCAGAAAGCCGACAAGCGGAGTCTGACTGGAGTTTGACTGTCGGTCAGAGTAACTTGTTGGCCAATCAGACGTGCTTGACGTACAATCAGGCACAGACATGTGTCCACTAGAAAACATCGACTGCCAGACAGCGTTACATTGATGGATTTTTCCTTCGGGACTTCAGCATATATAATTACAGCAAACAGCCGGCGAGATAAAAATTAGTGACAATGTAGTTATTTTTCTTGCCCTTGCGTTCATTCACAAAATTGAAAAGACTAAACTACTTTTGAGTGTCAACCGCACCGTTCAGTGGGATGATTCAGAAGGTTACAAACTTCTTGATGGGCCCCTAAAAAAGCCAAATTTGTTGCATGAAATTTTAGACAGCCTTAAGTCAGTGCAGCACGGCTACTAGCCTGCGGTCTTTCATTTGGACCACGCTGTAGTGATTAAACGAACACATGCCGGTGCGAAGCACATCTAGTTCTCAATCGTAATGCGCAGAGGGTGAGGTTATAAACTCGGGATGCCCGAGGTATGCCGCCCGCGAAGGCCCAACGGTGACCTACGGGCCTGCACGGCTTTGCAACCCATCGTTGTTGTTTTTTATCTCCAGCAAAGCTCTATCAATCAGATATGCCACCCGAAATTTCGATGCAGGAACTGTACTTCAAGCTGCAGTGTGTAGACACACTCGGTCACCGATCAACCACGTGTGCAGTGAGGTATATTGAACTGTTTAATACTGAGCGCTGTTAAATTCTATTATGCTTATTTCAAACATTATCACATTTCAACAGTGCTCAAAGACGAATGATGGGAAGAGACAAAACGTTTCGTTTTTTTACTTCCCTATAGAATCTAGAATCTCTACCGAGAAAAAGCAATGTGATCTCGTCGCCCGAATCTAGAGATATAATGTATTTTTCTTCTTCCATTTTTAGGGTTTAATATTACATGACAGCTATTTTTTATCCTTTAAATGACATGTATTCGCCATCAAATAGTATGAAACAGCACCTACTGGTTGAACCTTTTCCAGCAATCAGTTGTGCTTGCGATGTGCTCCGCTTTCCCCAAGTCGTCCAGTAACCGCTGCGTGGTCTTGACAGAACGGGCAGCAATGCGCTCCATGCGAGTACGTCTCGTCAGTTGTATTCTGGTCGGCGCAAGCCGTGTCACCTTTCTGAGGAAGCCTTCGTGTATGACGACGGAAAAAGGCTGCATCGCCCCAATAACAAAGTTTTCGACGACTTCCTCGTAGGTTTTCTGGGTTATACCTCCGCAACGAAAGCCATCCAGTTTCAACTGCTAGGCCTCTCTTTTTGCTTCATTCCTCTATCCAGAGTCATGGCATGCCATTCGTTCGCGAATGCTGCCGTCTAGCTTCGAGGGTTGGGTAGGTTGCAGCGACTGCAATTTATGACATTGTGTTAATTTACGCACTCCCAATAATCTGACAAAATATAACTTTACTTTTAAGTTCATTAGCTAAAGAAGTTAGCCGCCACTAAATTTTAATTCTCTCGCGAATAGTAACTACAATTATATAGCGACCGTGAGCGCTATTCGCAGGTTTCAAGCTCAACAGTAAGATAATTTAAGCAGCGGTCAAAAGGTGCAGGCGTGAAACTAACTTCATATTCTATTGGAGCGGCAATCACAAGCACTAGCCAAAGCGTTCGTCTGTTTCTCTAAGAGCAGATTTTCACGCGAAACTCAGAACGAAGTAGGAATATAGCTCACCTTCATGTGCTTCCTGAGGTTGGAATTTGGCTTCTTGCATGCAGCCAGGACCTTGGTTTTCGGAAGGCACTGCTTACATTTCGCATGAACAGAGGTTTCTGTCCCAAAAACAAACCCAAAGAAGGGTCTGAAATTCGGCATGTTTAAGCGAGTGTCGGCATCTTCGGTGTCCATGACGAAACATGCGAGGTTTGCCACGGATAGAGAGTCTTTTATAACAAACTCCCCTCCTTTTTTCTTTCTTCTTCGTCAAGTTGAGATTGTTTTGACTGACCCCTCTTTATTCCAACGACGTTCGAAGAGTACGCTGAGTGAGTGCCCCTGACCGTTAAAGGGACCATGAAGGCAATTTAATTTTTTTTTAAAGAAGGTGTTTTCGGAAGTGTTGGGGTCCTGGCATGCCACTCAATTTTTTCTAGAACTTAATGACTCTCATTTCTGTACCTGCAAATAAATTTACGAAACCGAAACAAACATTCCTATTTCTTTCCTTTTTCGCCGCTGGAAAGAGAAGTGACGTCAGGGAGCACTGTCGGTATCGGTAGGATTTAGTGCACACACAGAGTGGTTCCTGTGGTTGGCTATAGTGCACGGCGGTCTGTGAAGAAAAACTGGAAGAAATGGCCGACAACGCCGCGCTCGCAAACGAGTTTGAGCTCTCGTTCAGCGACCTCATGCCGACTGAGCCGGAGATGCTGCTAAGGACGCAGAACTCTGGATTGGCGCTTTACGAGGGCGCCCCAGACCTACCACCGAGTCCTCGGTCGCCGCCTTAGAGCAACTCCCCGCCCCACTCGCCGACGCCGCCGCAATGCCGTTACGGGAACACGGAATGGTAAGGCTGTAACAACGTGCCACATATTTCATGGTTGAGTATCGCTTGCTGACTTCACCGGGTGTCCCCTTTGAAGAGCGTACTGTAGTCGTTTTTAAGGCCCATGATCAGTATAGTCGGAGTCGATCGGAGCGCACGAGTACCGCTTCTATTTTGTCCGCTGCCGCTGCTTCATAATTGGCTTTCTTCGCGCTGTCACGATTATCAGGCTAATCGAACCAAGTGCATGTGCCAGCCACTCCTACTTCCGTCTTGCAATGTTTATACTACACATGGCTTGTGCGTGCTGTCATTCTGCAAGGCAAGTGGTTATTTCTACTTATTGGTAGCTTCGAAATGATAAATTTAATTTCCCTTCCTTGCATTTATTTGGTTGAGGAGAACCGTTATTACAGCAGAGAGGCCTTTCCAGGTGAATCTGTAACAACCCACACCTAAAATTAAGAGTAAAACTACTATGGTGTAGGCAGCGTTCTTGCGGCACCACAGGCCTCAGGTACAGGCCAATAGCCTTTCTGTGGTGCCGCAACCCTCGTGGGTAGAATAAAGATATTATTGTTATTGATTCTATACTATTTCCATGCGTCACCAAATCACATGATAAGCCGAGAAAATTGCCAACAGCGGTAGACGAGTTAATTTACGCTACGTTTTGGTTGGAGCCTGCCCTTTTTCGACAGTAAAAAAGACACAAGTTTCATTATTTGTGAATTGTGTCTATACGCCGAAGCAATATCTGATTTCCAAAGTTCCTTCCACGGTGCATTAAATTCTTTTGAAACACTACTGCTTGCTTCTTTTGGTATTATTTGCATAGCTTTTTTAAAACACCACTGCTCGCTTGTTTTTGTATTAGTTCCAATTTTATTTCAAAAGACTACAGCTCACTTCTTTTGATGACCGTTGCTTCTTTTGATGAGTGTCTCACATGAGGTTGACTACCATTGCGATCTCAGCAGTCTTGCTGTTATTTTTTAGGTGCAGCTGCAAAAACTGCGGTATTCTCGAGAATGACACTGAGGGGGAGTGCATTTCCTGCCGTGAGATGGGCACGGTGCTGACCCGGGTTCAGCCAGCTGGGTGCATCACGGAGCACCCGGAGTTCAGCATGCTGTACCTCAACATCTCTGTTCTCCGTCTACTCTACTTCGAGCTGAGGGGGCTGGGGTATCCTATGCACAACGATATTCACAGGTAACACAGGTGCCATGGCTGTCTTCCCATATTGTACCATCTAATCAAAGTTAGGAAAGCCACGGACTTCTAGAGGATTCGCGTTTATTCTTGCGCGTGATGTAACTTTACATTTTGTCCTGCATTCTTGTTCACGAAAGTGCCCTTTCATTCTCACCCCGAACGCTCTCACTTGCTCTTACGCCGCCGAATCGCCACCTGCTTTTCTGCTATCCCGACGCTCATTCTCCATTTTGTTCACTGGCACAAGTTCGCCGATGAAACTTTTATTTTCAGTTTACATTTCTCGAGCCTTTTTCCATCCGTGACAATGTTTGGTCGGTGTAAAACTAATATTCTAAGCCAAGTCAATGTGGAGACATGCAACAGATTCAATTTCCACATCATTCAGAGTAGGCTTCATCTCCTGCAGTGTGTGCACTTCATAGAAAGCAAATCTCACTCAGTTGAAGATTGGCATGTGCAACACTTGCATATTGTGCTCTCTGTGAGAGCTCTGCAAGCGGGGGTCACAGCGCTGCTGAGAGCTGAAAACTTTAGTTGTTGGGGACCAAGTATTCTAAGAATCAGTCATAGTGCTCAATTAAAAACATAAAAATCTAGGGACACTTCAATTTCAACATTAATTTTGAGTTTCTGTCTGTATAATGTTACTAAAATAACTGAAACCTTTTTTTGTTTATTTCAAGTGTGTCTTCACTACAACGGCTTCTTTTACTGCAGACGCTATCGCTACACTGCATACAGAGTTTTCGTCCGCTGGTTGTGGAGACGACTTGGAAAAGGGAACCGGATGATTCTGCCGGCATGTGCAGTCTGCAGAATAAGGGAGAAATTCCCTTCTGAAACCACAACCGGTTTCAAGTATCCCCGCTACTAACTTCTAAGTATCAGAACATTTGTAAATAAGCTTTGTATGAATGAATAAATTATTAGCTGAACGAACATTGAAAAACAGTGCTCATTGCTCCATGTAGACGATTTTCATGGCTTGGCAGAAAGCTCCACTTTTGTCCAAACCGCACTCTACATAAGCACTCGGAGACATGTTCATCCTTATCTAGCCGTCTCCCTCAAGGAACGGCTTGGCGAACCTCCTTCTGTGCGCAGATACCAGTTCTTTGTTAGATGGCCTTGGTCCTGGGCTCACAAAGGCCGGGGGAACTTTCGGAGACTTTTTGGCAAGTGCCTCTTTGAAAGTAGGATATGTCTTGCAGCGTTCCAGGACTTCCTCATGCAGCCGCTCCACATACTCTAAAATTCAAAACAAGGTAGTGTAGGCCAGTACTTCTTTGAAAGGTCCTGTCACGACACAAATTTTCAGTCGTTTTGAATATTGAATTTTGTCACACAGCCAGTGATTAGCACTTGATTTTGATAATGCTGTATTTTTGGGGGAAACATTTTATGGCCTTTTGCCATCAGAAACATATAAAGTAGGTTATACTCCAATCATCCTTTCTGCTGAGACTGCAGTGAAAGCTACGTCCTCGTGACCAGTCATACGCCTCATTCGCCACGTCATTATGCCCCTGCCCATACCCCGCACGCAGAAAGCCGGCTCGGGTGATGAAAAGGAGACGGTTGATTGGTTCGGCAGGCACGTAGCTCCCACTGCAGTCTCAGCTTAGGGGTGAGCGAAGTATAGTGCATCCATAATTGTTGTGGTGACCTTTTCATACAGTTCAAATTCTATATGCAGTGTAAATTTTATATTGTAATGAGCTACACTTACCAAAAGTCACGGGGGTCATCCGGGGGTACACAGTGGTTGCACCTTTTTGGGCTTTTGGCGATTTGATGTGCCATTGCTCTTTTCCTTCGTTCGTGACAGCTTGCAGGCGGCTACTGTTTTCAATAAAGTGGAGTATGGTGATCATCGTTCTGGAACATTATTGAGGCTGGTTAATTGCTGCTCATGTCTTTACTTTCTGTTAAATAAAGAGTGCAATACCCTAGTTACACGGGCGCTCTCAACAGCCCTTGAGTCAACGACAGTTGACTCAATCGCGATCGGCCCGAGTTACATGGTGGCGCCAACTGTCATTGAGCCGCTAATAACAGTTGAGTTCAACTGAGCTCCCCTACCTCAGTTTGACTGAACGGACTTCCCCAATGGAGGTAAAGGCCCATACGCACATTCGCGTTTGAACGCGTTTGAGTGCGTTGCGGCGTCCTTGCGGTCAGGAGCGGTCGCTTGTGGAGCGACGCGCGCCTTCCCGCAACGCGACGCAAGAGAGTAGAGACTCGCTCAACTTTTCCGAAGCGTTGCGGTGCGGTCGACCAATCAGAAGCCGAGAAACGAGAAGGGTCGGGCGCATGCGCAAGAGCCCGAGAACCCGCCGACTGGATCGAGGGCTCGAGCAGCGCTGACTCGAGGCTCGACGAACGGAAGGTCCACGTGTTTTTATTTCGTTTGTTTTGCGGCGGTTTGCGGAACGTTGTAGCATGGCGACGTCGGTGCCAGTGTGTGTGGACCAGGAGGAGTCAGTGGAGTCAGGGGAACCATCAGTTAGCGACCAGGAAAGCTTAATAATTCTGGTTGAGAAGCTCCCCTGGCTCTATGACACCCGCCGGGCCGATTACCGGGACAGCGTTCGGCGGGAAAATGCCTGGGCAACTATCGCACAGAAAATGGGTAAGAGTCATTTGTTCAATCGATTACTCTTACGAGTTTTCATTGATCGCGAGTTCTCGAGGCCGTAATTTGCACTGTCATGTTTGTCTTGTCGCGGTGCGAATAGCCCCTTTATTCTGCGATCATTTCGTTATACGTTACGTCCGACGGAACCCGAAATAAAAATTAAAGTTACCCACGTAGCACGAGAACGTTCTGAAAACATTCCGGGAATGTTCAAAAGAACATAGGCAACATTCTTGGAATGTTTCCAATTTACGTAAGTACATTCTATCAACGTTGTCAGAATGTGGCTCAGGCACGTATCGCTGCATTCGGGGAATGTTTTCAAAGGGATATTCTTAGAACGTTCTGAGAACGACATAGAACATTACCAGGACATTTAATCAACATTCATATATCCTAACAAGGTTCTAAGAACGTTTTCAGAACATCCAGAGAACTTCTGCAGCTTTCTTGAAATGTTGCAAATTTATGCAGGGACATCCTTTAAATCTCCTCGGAACGTGGCGTGGGTACATCAATTCAGAGAACATTCTCTGAGGACTATTTACAAAGATTGCACAATTACGGCTTGCTTAAGCTACAGCTCAATGAGCCGTACTACATATATGGATATTATAAAACTATTCACAGGGCGATCAATATTATTTAATCGAAAGATATTTTTAGAAGGCGCAAGCACAAGCTAGCCGCTTTCCCAGTGCACCAGCCTGAGCATGTACTAACGACAGTTTACTCCTACCTGTCGCTTGTCAATTTCTTTCATTCAAAATGCGCTGCATACATAACCGATTACTCACTCACTCCAAGCTTAAGAACAGATACACATGACATCCCACACTCAACTGGGAAATACCTTTCTCAAAGTTATGAACTCCATATGCTAAAAATCGGGTCTATTCAAAACTGCCCCTCTACATACGCAGTGAGTGCCAAGTTCATTATCAAGCTTTGAAAACCATTGCTTTTCTCCTACACCTTATATCACATTCCTGATCCCTTATGCTAAGTTTCCAGAAACTCCACTTAATTTGCATATTTTTGGCACGAGGTGGCATATAGTGGATGGTGTTTCGAACCACAGGTTCCGTGAGAGCTCCGTAAAGTTGGCTTCACCTCCGAAAAGTCTAGGAATGTTCTCAAGCGAACGTTCCAAGAATGTTGCGCATATGAATCTTCGAAGGGGAACGTTCCGAGAACATTGTGCATAGGAATGTTTGCATACGAACATTCCTAGAACATTCCGAATGGTGTTTTAACGTTTCTTCAACATTTAGAACACCCAGGGAATGTTCGCATGACATTAGGTGCTACGTGGGTGCGTGCAACATAACTTGACCCCAAGGTTTTCAGAACTCGAAATTAAAACTAAAGTTACGTCCGACGTAACTTTACCCAAGGTTTCAATTTACGTCCTACGGAACTTGAAATAAAAATGAAAGTTACGTCCGACGGAAATAAAAGTTAGAAGTAACGTCCTGTCTAACCTAAGCAACCTTATTGAATGTTACGCTTTACGGCCGATACATGACTTACACAAAAAAAAATTGTGAATTATTACTACGTTACATTCGATGCAGCATTCATTAATTGGTTAAAATTGCGACTCCATCTGTACCTCCAGGTTTATTGATGGGGCTGGAGTGTGTTTTTCGTGTATCGGGGCTAATCCACTGATTGGTCACGAGACAGTTTTTCGGGACACTGTCTGAGGCTCTTCCTTCCATAACGGTCATATTGGTCACTCAAAAAGTGAGTTCAGACATGTTCGAAGCATACATATGTATCAAACAAACATGCTTTGAAGATGCTCGAGACCTTTCCGCTGGTACTTCTGGAGCAAACACCATGTCTTTTGTGTCATGTATGAGCAGTGCGACTTTGCGATTCCAACTCGTAAAGCCGCAGCCAATATTGTTCATTCCTTCATAACATTTGATCATAATTATTGTTATTTGTTTGTACCATTCTGATGAGGTTTCCAATTTCAGGTTTGGAAGTACTGAAATGTAAAAGCATGTGGAAGGCGATCCGCGACCGCTACGTCAAAGAAACAAAAGCAACCAAATGCAAGAGTGGAGCCGGCAGGGAGGATGCCCAGCCTTCCACATGGGTGCTCGTCAAGTTTCTGAGGTTTCTTGATGGCCAGATCCGCCGCCGACGGTAGGCACAAAATGTTTTAGATAATGAAGGGAATTGCGGATTGTTCCATACTTTGTATGCATTGTAGTGATTATTTGGCAGAACCCTGATTTGTCCCAAGGCGAAAGGAGCCTCAAGCAACGCCCAGGCTACAAACCGGAATGAAGGAGCACCCACTTCTGGGCCACAAGGCAGGTTGTTTATAAGAGTGTCGCTTTCCAGACAGACTCTAATGCCTGAGTCATGCTAAAGCGAAAAACGGAAATAAACACTGACAAGCCACAAACAGAAGCATCATGCACTTGAGGGTATCTTTGCCGGGCTTGCACAAACTCGTGCTTACTTCACGAGCACCGAACGACTAAATGCCTGCCAAAGGTACTGTTGCAAGCATGCTGCACATGTTTGAGGCTTGTCGGTGTTGGCTGCTCCTGTCTGTAGCTCTAACAGGACTCGGGCATGACAGGCTTTCGGCTATTTGAGTTCCAGTAGAACGACAAACGGAAACAGCCGACATTGACAAGCTTCATACAGGAGCATCATGCACGCGAGGGTATCTTCGGCGGGCTTGCACTCACTCCGTGCTTACTTCACGAGCACCGAACGACTAAATGCCTGCCAAAGGTACCGTCGCAAGCATGCTGCACATGTCTGAGGCTTGTCGGTGTTGGCTGCTCCTGTCTGTCGCTCTAACGGGACTCGGGCATGACAAGCTTTCGGCTACTTGAGTTCCAGTAGAACTACAAACGGAAACAGCCGACATTGACAAGCTTCATACAGGAGCATGATGCACGCGAGGGTATCTTCGGCGGGCTTGCTCTTACTCCGTGCTTACTTCACGAGCACCGAACGACTAAATGGCTGCCAAAGGTACCGTCGCAAGCATGCTGCACATGTTTGAGGCTTGTCGGTGTTGGCTGCTCCTGTCTGTAGCTCTAGGACTCGGGCATGACAGGCTTTCGGCTACTCGAGTTCCTGTAGAACGACAAAGGGAAACAGCCGACATTGACAAGCTTCATACAGGAGCATGATGCACGCGAGGGTATCTTCGGCGGGCTTGCTCTTACTCCGTGCTTACTTCACGAGCACCGAACGACTAAATGGATGCCAAAGGTACCGTCGCTAGCATGCTGCACATGTTTGAGGCTTGTCGGTGTTGGCTGCTCCTTTCTGTAGCTCTAGGACTCGGGCATGACAGGCTTTCGGCTACTTGAGTTCCAGTAGAACGACAAAGGGAAACAGCCGACATTGACAAGCTTCATACAGGAGCATGATGCACGCGAGGGTATCTTCGGTGGGCTTGCTCTTACTCCGTGCTTACTTCACGAGCACCGAACGACTAAATGGCTGCCAAAGGTATCTCTTGTCTCGGTTGTTTGTTTCTGTTTGTCACTCAAGCGGGACCTCGGCATGATGAGCTGAAATCTGTTTCAAATTTTCTATCTATAAGAAAGTTTGCACAAAACTGCATCACTTTTATTCTGTTATTTCATGTTTTTCTCAATATGCAGAGATCCTTATGGGAATGTATTCCCCAGGAGAGGCTGCAACCGCTGCAGAAAACAGTCAGCCTGAGACGCCTGCTGACGTCGAAATGGAAGACGTACTGTAGCATGAAGTCATACATTTCATTTAACAACTGCATTTGATAAGGATGTTTATAAGTGACCCTTGTGTAATTACCTTTTCTCGCTCTCCTCCTTCATTTAAGCAACTGGATATTCTTGGAGGCAGGTCCAAAGATTTGCCAGTTAGTCATGTCCTTCATAATTAGGATTCCATTATTTGAGGGGGTTTAGCGGAGCACTGGTAAACCCCACAAAACTGACCTGCAGTCCAGTTTTATCATTATTGCGGGAAATCAAAAAATAACCCAACTGGAGCAGTCCTTGAATGAAGAAACCTAAGCTTTTCTGCAAGAAATAGGTATGTGCGGCTTTATTTTGTGGTGTTTGAACACAGCCCGCAATGAACTGTTTGCATGCCTGCTTCTATCTTTGGAACACCCCTTATCTCTTTTTCTTTTTTTTTTAATCGGTACTGAATGTTTCCCAAGTATTCGGCTCAAGTATTTGGGTCCCATGTATTTCCCCAGAGGTCGGGGAAATGCATGCCCATGTCCCGTTTCATAAACATAAGCCCCAACTAGTAGCAATGTTCTTTCTGACACCCAAGATTGACACCAGAAAACTTGTAATAATTTGTGGGAAAAGAAAGACCCTAAAAAACAAATTCTGATGTAAAGGAAAAGAAAAAGAAAACCCCAAAAGAAAGGAATTCTATTTATAGTGGACGCAGTCTCCAGCAATATGCAAAACACACTTCGAGCGCATTGGTGAGAAAGGGGCTGGTGGGGATGATACTCTCACCTTAGGAAATTCTATAGTGCTCAGAAGGGATAAATCTCTTCGGCCCTTGGGCACTGATTCAGCTAGTTTTATTATCGCATTTCATTCTACGTGGAACAATATGAAACTGTCCGCAAGGCATGTAGCACCCCTGCCAGTCACTGTCTTGGCCACATGCTCCAAATGGGCCCCTCAATTCCCTGAAGACTCTCCATTTTACTATACCCTGAGGTTTCTGGAGCTGTGATGCTGCCTTTGCCCTTTCTTATTGCTACAGTCCAGCTGATGATTCAAGTTTTTTCTGTGTGAAAGTTCCACACAAAAAAGCTATGTCGTACTTTGCATTCCCGTTTCTGTGTTCTATGCAAGCGACTGCCTCTGCAGGATTTAGATGACATTGAACCATCAGCAGCGTGCTTGGTGCTGCTGGAGCTGGAGGAGAGCGGCCAGTTGCCTACCTCGGAACAACTGGTACCACCAGGCACAGCGGCCTCTAAGCGAGCGTCATCAACAGATGGTAACCCTGCTCATAGAAATGGAGGTGGAGGGCAGAGGGCGTCCATGTCCCAGCAGTCGAGGGCGTCGACATCACAGCAGTCGGGGCCCCCTCCAGCCAAACGAGTCCGAAGTGTTCGACAAACTCGTGCGCGAGAGGAGTCTGGGCTCCTGCACCTCCTGCTGGATTCTACGCGGGAAATGGCACACACGTGCACGAGGCCACACCTGGACCTTAGCAAACCTTGCATTGCTTTTGCAGTTAGTCTTGGTAATGACCTTGAAACGATTCTTCCACCTCGCCTGCAAATCGTCGCAAAAGCGCGGTTTTATCAAACTATCCTCGAGCTTCGGGATAGCGTACATGACGAAGTATGAGATGAATCCATTTTTTTTTCTATCTAACGGAGATAAGTGTTTGCATAATGTCGGGCATGGTGGCAATTTTTTACTCCATTAATTTGAAAAACAAGGTGTCCTTGAAAGAAATATAGCTTTTTTTGTTTTACCACTAAAATAAACTATGCGTCGCTGAACACTCAGTCTCTGCACAAATTTTGCGCTAGTAGTCTGGACATGATGCAAAAGTTTTAAAGCTTGCTGGTATCTTATTTAAAAGTTATGCGTTTTCTAAAGTTTTCAATAAAAAATGGCAGCCGACAAAGCTCGGAATATGTGAAGATGAATGGCGTCACCTGCTGGAGCAGGCCCCAATTCCCCATTGAAAGTTTAAGAAAATCGTAACTGTTGAGTATGATAGCGGTTAGTTCTGAAACTTTGGAGCGTTTTGTAATGCATGGTTTATTTTTGCAAAAAAGTCTTTTTTTTTGAGTGCATGATGCAGTTTTATGCATCTGATCAAAATCGTGAGAAAACCCATAAACACCCCAAATGGGAGCTACAGTAGACTCATTATTTCAAACTCCAGAAAGCACTACTTTTGTTTGAATAATCAAACTAATCTAAATACGATGCAAGATAAAATTGACCTGTCATATGAAGGACTACATAAAGCAAATATTTGACGATTTCCTTTACATAGGCCTTATGATCATAAGCAGGTATGCCACAGATGAAACATTTGTGCAATGTATGACTTAACTTTATTTATTCCTCAAAAATGTTAAGCGTGGGCTGTTTAGACAACACTCGATGAGTTAAAACGAAATTGAATTTGTTCTTCAGGCCAAGAAATGGTCTAGCACAAAATACTAGCTAGGGGACCGCAGTAACAACGGGCACCACGCGACAGTTTTCATAGTAACTTGCACGGACGCTGCAGCGTGAACTTATGCCATGCTGCCACACACAGCGTCCTTGCAAGTTGCGGAAATCGCACGCGGTGTTCGTTTTCAAAGCTCATGCGTGCCCTGCTTGAGCCTCGTCCAGTGCGCTTCTCACCGAGTACTGGGGCACTGTGGAGAAGCAACACCCACAAAAGCAAGCCCTATGGTTGTTGCTTCTCTGCAGTGCATCTGTGCTCGGAAAGAAGCGAACTCAACGTGGCTGTGGGAACAAAAACAATGAATAGCACGAAGTGACCCATAGAATTAAGCGGCTCATGAATACATTAAAACATAGCGGGACAACCTAAATTTTGAAATTTGTTTCAATTAACCAGAAGTATGAAATATCCTAGTTTGAATTATCGCGAGCTTACTGCAGTGTATACTTGATAGGAAAACGAAACCTTCATGGGATGGAAACCTTATCTACAACTTCATTTTTTTTTTTTACTCGGAACACCACTCGCACTCAACTGCTTGTGAGGCTGCTCATTTCTCTGGGAACCATTTTCATTTTGTTTTGTTTTTTCCTTATCTGTACCAGCACATTTTCCAAGTATTCAGGTCGCATGCATATTTTCCAGGAGGAAATGCATGCCTGTCCTGTTTACTACAGCAAACTTTTATTTTTTGTTCATTACAGAATTTCTGGGAAGAAACCAGCCCCAGAAAAATATCCTTGAATTCGAACATAAGTAAACCTAGATAACATGGAAACCAAGTAAAAGCTTAGTCTATATCATGCCCATTTTTTATTTTTAATATGGTATGGAAAAGCGAGCTATGTTATTGCTGATGTCCAGGTGTGGAATCTGTTCTGCTGGCACCCGTGGAAGCTTGGTGCAGATGCAGTGAGCACCAGAGGCGGTGCATGCAGCACGTTGTCTGCTACTGCACCGCTCTCACTCACTGCGCCTACGCCGAAGCATGCAGTAGCAGACGACGTGCGGCACGCACTGCCTCTGGTGCTCACTGCATCTGCACCAAGCTTCACCGGGTGCCAGTAGCCGGCACGGTGCGGAGCACTGGCAATGCGTTCTGATGTTCCTTTTAAAAGTGGTCCACTCTGTGCATAGTGCAATGAAACCTTTCACAAAGGTGTCTTTAGGTGGAGCATCTCTTATACTAATATTTTTTAAAGTAAATTTTTGTAAACTTGTGCAAGAAAAAGAAAAATCATGTTATTCCTATGCTCAAGGTGGGGAAGTGGAAACAAACAATCTGGTTGATGCTGGTACTTGCAACTGGTGTCCACACACCCTTATCTTTCGGCTGTTCATCTCGAAGCTTTCACATTTTTGTTCCATGTGGTGCCATGTGTCCAGATATTTTATTTCAGTTTTTCTCTCTGCATTGGAAAAACCAAGTTTTCCTTCTCTTGCATTTTTTTTCGAGAACCTTACACTTCCAGAGTTCAGGTATGAGAAATGCACCATTGTAAAAAGCTTCACTGGACTCCGTACATTGCTTTGCATTTTTTTTTTCTTTTCTTTTAAATTTTGCTTGCCAACATACTGTACTTCCATAAGTTTGCTGTGTTAAGAAGAGTTTGTGAACTATGTCAATGTTTCCTCCATTTTGGTGTGCTAAGTGCCATTACATTGCACAATTCAAAGTGTTTCCTCCATTTTGCTATGATAAGTGATTTCACATTTTGTACTTCAAACTACCTCAATATTTCCTACGTTTTGCTGTGATAAGTGAATTTACATTTTGTACTTCAAACTACCTCAATGTTCTCTCCATTTTGCTGGGAGAGATGTGTCTTTCACACCGATTATGATTTCATATTCAAACATCATGGCCATACATATTTATGAATTATGCACACAGTTTTAATCTATCGACAGCTACTCAACCTCTTTTCTTTCTGAAACCTGAAATAGTCTGCATCTGGCACATCATAGCCTTGGATTGTTTGCCATAAAGCCTCACTCAATGCACCGTTTTGCTGTGATAAGTTCGAATACAATTTTGTACTTCAAATGCGTCCTCCAATAAAGTTCTAGTAATGTTTCAAAGTGATGACAAGGAGTCACTTCATTGCAGACTATATAACTTCACAGTGACCTTGCATCGATACACATGCAGCCAGGGTGGCTCCAAGACAAAATTGCAGCCCATAGCTGCCCTGCTGGCTGGGTCATATATTTGTGGACATTATGTGCCCTTAAGTACTTTGGGATTTACCCAAAGCACTGCCCCGCTTCTACTGCTCACCACATGTTTCTGAGGCTCGTGCTATTGGCGACAACATCAAGCTATGGGGGGTGCTCTCTCCAGCTAGTTTTCCCCCAGAGCTCAGGGTTCACCCAACAGAAGGCCCGAAGATTTGATGTTGGCGGAGTGCAACAGACTGGATCTCTCGTGAAAGCAGTCAGCATAGGATGCGAGCTTGACCTACTTCAGCCTTTGTGCTGAACAGGTGCTCGACACATGCACGGTGCATGCTGCCTTGTTCATGAAGGCTGGAATGGCAACAAAAGTGCTCCTCCTCAGGCGACGGGAGGATACGAGCCCCAGCTGAATACTGCTGCAGCTGCTTGGGGTGCGGGCTCCTCCCCATATTGCAGCGTTTTTATAAGTTGCATCAGTGACACATCTGTAATGGCTTAGGCAATAACTTTATTTTCTGCAATTCTACTAATATAATATTTACAGGCAAAAAAAAGAAGCATAACAGATTATAGCACTGCACGTTACCCTGAAGAGAAGAGAGTATTTGCCGTAAAAATGAAAATGGGATTAAAAACACAGATTGATGTCTTCTGCCTTTTCATGTTACAAGGGGCAGTGCAACAATTGTTATATTTTGGCAAATTGCAGCAATCGATACGTTGCTTATAGAGTGAACAAAAGATAACATTTCTTTTAAAGTAAATCAGCTCCTACTAAAAAAAAACATTTTGAAGTTTGATGCACACTGACATCTCTCTGGGCGCCACGTTTGGTTCAATCTTCAGGGCTCCTCGCCCTCCCTCCACACCTATTGACTTTTCAAGGTACGATTCGGCTAGCAATTGAGACAAGATTGTTTGCCGTAGGAATGATTGGTAGGGTAATAGCAGAGGAAATGGTTATGTTAACTTCAGATAGGGGTGCCACAAAAGCTTGTGTACTCCGAATAATGTCACCGTAGTTCCGATGACCACCACATACTGTAAACGACAAAATTTTCGCGAATCACCTACAATTCGCGAAAAATACGTCCCGCGAACAATTCGGGCAATATGTGAACGCTACGGACACTACACTCTATTAGCGAAAAGTGGAACCCGTGAATAATTTCAAATTTTCAGCTTTGGCCCGATTCGCGAAAATTTGAGACTGTGCTTGTCCTCCGTGTTTTATTCTTTCAATTTTATGTATTCATGTTCAACCCGCTCGCCTTCACCAGTCCAGGAAATTAAGTCGTTTACAGTAGTACGTGCAAGCTGCAGATCTTGAGAAATATATATTTTTTTATTTTTTGTAATTACGCGGTATTTCGGGGGAAGTGGCACATTTTCTCTCGCTTATGCCAAGGCAAACAACATAAAAATCCAAGCTGCAAACTCTTTAGACGTTAGGATCGGTGCACTGCCCCTTTAATTAATGAGCACAAATGTTTTACCGAGCTTCCAGCAATATAAAATGCCCACTCAGAGGGAGGGGTCGCTTGTGCTTTGAGAAAATGTTCATTGTTTCGAGGGAAGGGGTGTGCTTCGTCGGTGCACACTGGTTCAGTTTGGCCATGTTATTGAGTGTCGCTCCCGTCGAAACCCATTATGCGTGCTATGCACCCACCAGCCATTGTTTTGGCCATGTGCTTTGAGTGGGCCCTTTATATTGCTGTACATAGCCAGGTTTCTCACACCTTAGATAAATTGAAGGTGCTTAGTACAATTTTGCAGTTAGTTAAGGCGGCATAAGTTGATCTCGTGCTGTTAAAACGAGTTAGAAAAATTGGCGCCTGCCAACAGAAAGCTCACGCCTTGACCGAACGTGCAATGGGCAGGTTAGTTTTACCGTGTAAAATTTCAAGGCATAGTTCCCTTCCCCCAAACAATCAGTAAGAAACTTTCAAAAGTCAACAGGGCGTGTTCGCAGAAGACCGAATTAGCGTCGTCTGCTAGCTACACATAT
Source organism: Ixodes persulcatus (assembly GCA_013358835.2). NCBI lineage: Eukaryota > Metazoa > Arthropoda > Arachnida > Ixodida > Ixodidae > Ixodes > Ixodes persulcatus. The sequence goes on from JABSTQ010010187.1 coordinate 373,301, forward strand.
CGGGAGATGGCGCTACAAGTTAGTAGCGTCGCTAACTCAGTCCTCTGCGAACACGCCCTGTTGATTTTGAAAACTTTAGCAATCATTTTTACGGAAAGAGAACTATGCCTTGAAATTTCACATAAACTGACCTGCTCAGTGCATTTGGTAATAGTTCTAATTGTCTATTTGCAGGAAACAGTTTTTCCCAGGCCATCCTACAGCATCTGATCCACTTGTTTCCCCCTATATACATGGGTTCCTTGCAATTCTGGCATTTGTCCTTAAAGGGGCACTGAATCACATTCTGAAATAGTATATTCATGGTTATAACTCAATCTATGGGCTCTAACGTCCTAAAAAAATCATATTTTCGCCCCCCATGTGAAGAACGAAAGCGATAGCTGTAGCATGGTCGTGCAATGTGCGTGGAAGGGAGTTGTCAATTTCCTGAGGACCGAGGTGCGACATGGTTAATTCTCATAGCCGTTGTAATTGGCGTCGTGGATGCCACTGACGACCGCCATCAGTGATTTGTGAAGTGGGTAAGCGCAGTTGAAGTTTTTAATATCGTCCAACATTATGTGTAGCAACTGGATACTGCCAAAGTGGGATTTCGCATAACGTGCTTTCTTCGCTCGCTTCATGCGGCACAGCGGATGGGAAGTCCCGACCTCCCTCTCGTCGTGGCAAGAGGGAAAAAAGGCAAGGGTATATATCTGCAAAGTGTCGCCCATAAACCTATTGCTTTAAAAGTCTAACATTACATTCAAGTGCTGAGTTGTGACCATAATTATACTATTGCAGAAAGTGGTTTACTGCCCCTTTGCGCAATCCTAATGGCTAACAGGTGCTCCTCCTCGGAACACTACTCTGTATTGCCAGGACACTTCTCCAAGGCGAGTGCAGAAGAATTTGGGAAACTTCTGCCTTATACTTTTGGCATCGCCCGCATGCATGTTCGAGCTGACCTGGCCCACATCTGACAGAGCACTGCCGTCACTACTGTCAGTGCGGCACTGGCCTTTCACCGTCTCGCCCAGGCAATCCTCGCTGTCAACATAGCCGACAGGGCAGTAGAGGCGCTCCCCCCTTTTTGCCTCGTCGCATACCCTGAGGTAGTTGTGGAGGCTGACGCATGCCCAGACAACCGCCTCCAGTGTCGCGGGACATGCCTGGATCGGTTGTCTGAAGATGCGCCAGCGTGCGACGAGGATCCCAAACGTGTTTTAAATGACCCTTCTCGCTCGTGAAAGCCTGTAGTTGAAGACTTTTTGCAACAACTTCAGGCTCTTTCAAGGAAAAGGGCGCATCAGGTTGGTGAGCAGGGGGAACGCCTCGTCGCCCACAAACACAAATGGCAGCCTTGTCCTGGTCCCCGGCAAGGGCCCTGGCGGAGGGAGGCCTGCTGTGCCTGAGAGGATGGCGTCTCCCATTTCGGAGTCACGAAAGACGCCACCATCGCTGTAGCGTCCTGGCTTCCCAACATCTACCAGAGTAAATTTATAGTTGGCACCACAGCTAGCCATTAAGACTATGCTGTGAAACCCTTTATAATTATAAGTGTCCGACCCTGCACCGGGAGGAGCCTGGATGGCCACATGTTTGCCGTCCAAGGCACCGACGCAGTTGGGGAAATTCCACTGCCGCTCAAACTCTGCTGCAATGCGCTCCCACTGCGCAGTGTTGGGGGCCTAGAAGAAAGGTGACTCAAGTTAAACCACATGGTAACAGTAATTCGCAGTAAACAGTTTTCGAAATGAAAAGATAGCACAGCTTTTCAGAAATATGTCCCCCTGTCAACACTTGTTTTCATGCATGAACAGTAGATTATCGAGATTGCTTCAGTGGCTGCCACCATAGCGTTAGCTTGTAGGTTGTGCCAACACTATGACCAAATATTAGCTGCATAAAGTATTAATACTGCATCCCAAGTCTTTCTGTAAACAAAATGTCAGCAATATGTCACTCTTGGCCTATTTCGACCCCTGAGATGTGGGTGGAAGCGTGGGTGGCTCTGACAGATAGCCTATGCTACCGTATTTACTCAAGTAATAGCCGCACTATTTATGAATAGGGTTCCGCGTTTTCGGTATCTATTTTTCTTCAGATTCGGGGGTTATTTATTGGTGTTTATTTTTTCTCTTGGCATCGGTGTTTTTCAGTGTTTAATTTTAATGCTGGAAAGAAATCGGTGATTATCGGGGCTTGTATTGCGAAGCGACTGCATAATTACTAGAAAAACCACGGCACACCTTACATT